>CM067343.1:58872506-58920006 GCA_034190875.2 Urechis unicinctus | reverse complement strand
GGCAAACTCGCTTTCAAATACAATACGCTGGTATGGAATGTTGCACCAGTTTAACTTTCCGGAACCACCATTAGGGGTTCCTTTTAATGCGAGCACATCCAGAGAAGTGTATGGAACACAATGCTGCAAACTACCTCTTTTGAACCAAGTGGAACTTGCGCTCCCTCTTGGTTATCCAAGATGGCATTTCCAATGCAAAAAATTCGATGATAAGACCTTACCTTCACCATGTTAACTTCATTTAACAAGTCCAATTTAATAAGCAATCAGTATTATGTATCACATTAGAGTCTTAGGAATCGCAACAACTTGTAAATATACATAATCACCTAAAGTGTATGAGGCGATTAACTTTTCCGACTAAATTCCAATATGGCGGCGAAATTGCGCAACGTAAGCCGGGTTGTAACGGACTTGTTACTATGCTAGATAAAGGAGAGGAAAAGGTAACTAGGTCGAAAAGTTATAAGGTATAAATCTAGTATAAACTGATTCACATGTGAAATGTGTTATCAGGCAGATGATGGTGTGATAAAAACTTAGCAAATTCCGCGCGGTCGTTTACGACAACTTAATGGATGAGACCGGTTGTTGACAACCACCAGAATTCGGAGTTGAATTTCGACGAAAAGTTAGAAATTAATCGAATATCAAGTGTTCGCCAGGAGATTTGTTAAAAAAACCCATAATTATTAAATTCAGTCAATACTCTCACCATTAGTGGCTTTAAATTCTTCTCAGTATGTATTTTTAACGTGACAAGTGATGATCAGTAAAGTATGTTTGTCAATCTACCGATAAAAGTGGGTTTTTCTGTTAGACCAACAAGGGAGTACCCAACCGACTGTTGGTCTGTTGGGCTACTGCAAACCTGCACCAAAGCCACTAAACGGACAACACGCAATAACAAGATATATCTAATTCACGAAGTAGCCCCTACTCATCAACGTACTTTAACTTGACAAATCCACACAACGCGTGCACTTTCAATATATTTAAACGTTTCATGGTTTGAGTGAGGGCATCATTTCTACTATCAAGCCTGCATTCTGTGGGCAGAAATAATTGGTTTCCTGCTTTGTTATTTTCTGAATATTTGCAAGCAGAAATGCGCTAATAAGGAATTATATTTAGCACATTCTTGGTGACATCAATTGCTCTTGAGGTTGACAGACCATTTGGTCATATGTCCCATTTAATTAATATAGCACCTCAAGTTTAATGGGTGTTAGTATTTTCGTGCAAATGAGCGGACGTTATGGCTGACAGTCTAGTTAGTATCATAAGCACGGTTCCGTTTAGAGTTATACATTTCGAAGTGGAAGTGCATTCCGTCTTATTCATGCCTGGGTAGCAATAAAAGGGTGTGTTGTACTATTAAGATTTCCTGCTCTTAAGTATAGCGGCATAGCTAAGTAATGCAATGTTGTAAATTCATTACACTGATAGTAAGTTCTTCTCCAGCCTTTTATGAATGTTCTGCCGGAACCAAATAACTCATTGCATCGGTGCTGAAAAACAAACAGAGGGTAACTGGATTATCGCCAATAGTATGTGTGCTCTCCGTGTCTTTCATAACATCATGAAAGCAATATAACTAGATTCATGCGGTCATACTGAAAATAGAATGCAGAAAGAACCTGTGTGGTGTCCCAAGAGTTACACAGTACCTACAGGCATTACGTGGCATTCATGGTGAATTTATGTTCAGGGACGTTAAATACATCTTGAACATCAGTCATTAGATTTAAACCCATGATAATATATTCGGTTTGATAAATCACGCACAAGCTTATTTGATCGACACAATTTCCTGGCATTATAATGGGGTTCGAGTTGGAACGCGACCGGTTCAAAACGCAACATATAAAAAACGCAACTAGACAAGGACGCAACAAATCAAAAACGATACTACAATATGGCGGCAGGAGTTTCTTTACATTCGAATGATGTCGTGCATTGACAATTGCCGAATCCGCCTTCATCCCGTGGTGTCTAGGCTTGTTGCTCACTTACAATATATATATATATATGTCTGTATATATATATATATATATATATATCTATATATATATATATATATATATATATATATATATATATATATATATATATATATATATATATATAATATAAATATATATTTATTTGTGTATATATATATGTATATATATATGTATCTATATATATATTGCTATTCCCCTATATATATATAGATATATATATATATATATATCTATATATATATATATATATCTATATATATATATATATATATATATATATATATATATCATATATATATATATATTGTACGTGTGTATGTGTGTTAGCGTGTGTGGGTTTTGGGATATAGTTACATTTTGCTTGGGCAGCCAACTATTCATCACGGTATCGTACACAATATATATATTATCGATACAAATTACAACCCTGTTGGAATTACAACTTGTAATCAATATATATTTCCTTGAGTTGCTTGCTACTGGTTATCACACCGACGCATACAGATCTATATATAAAAGAGATATAGAGATATAGAGATATAGATAGAGAGATAGATATATATAGAGAGAGAGAGAGATAGAGAGAGATAGAGAGAGATATAGAGATATATATAGATATATATATATATATATATATATATATATATATATATATATATATATATATATATATGTATATATATATATATATATATATATATATATATATATATATATATATATATATATATATATGTATATATGATATATATATATATACATATATATATGACATATATATATATATAATATATATATACTTATAGATATATATATATACTTATATATATATATATATACATATATATATATATATATATATATATATATATATATATATATCTATCTATATATATATATATATATATATATATATATCTATATATATATATATATATATATATATATATATATATCTATATATATATATATATATATATATATATAGGGTAACTGGATATATATATAATAATATCATATATATATATATATATATATATATATATATATATATATATGACATACAGAGGGTAACTGGATTATCGCCAATAACATCACGAAAGCAATATAACTAGATATAAAGCTGAGGTTGATTGACCCAATACATAACAGGTAGCCTATACGAAGACCATCTTGTCTTTTGTCGTTGGCGCACACCAACAATAAATCGACAATGTAACAATCATCTTAGAGACCCATTTGTGGCGACGATGAATCTCAAGATACAGCACTGATGCAGACACGCTGAATCAGTGTATCGGTCGTAGACATTTGGACCAATTTCAGCCCTCCAATCCCCATGAGAAAGTGAATATCCGGCTTTGGAAGCTTTTACGGCGCTGCTGTAATGCATCATACAAGCTATTAATCTCATCGTCAGTTACGACACGAATCAAATAGGCATGACGTAATCCATTAACTGTTCGATCTTCACGGTACAACAGAGATGAAACAAAAACTACAGGGTTATGATTTAACTGTCTATCTATATCCAGCGGCTCTGAACTATCTCCACTTGCAAGGGAGAAAAGCCGTAAATGTGTTTCTAAAATTATGTAAAGAATGTTTATGCATTGCCAGGGTATAAAACGAGGTACTCGCCTGTCCTTATTCTAGATATAGCGAGCAATTACGCTCCAAGACAATCAGACACTGGGAATAATTCATTAGGATCCCATTGCCCCAATGAATCTTTCATATGAAGAAAGTTCTAGATATTTTGGTTAGCGACTTATGCACACTCGCTCATCTTTTACGCCAGCTTTGCCATTTCGAGGAAAGCACATATTGACATATTCATGTATATATATATATATATATATATATATATATATATATATATATATATAGAGATAGATAGAGAGATATATATATATATATATATATATATATATATATATATATATATATATATATATATATATATATATATCTATATATATATATATAGATAGATATATATATATATATATATATATATATATCTATATATATCTATGTATATATATACATATCTCTCTATCATATATATATAAATATATAAATACATCTATATATAGATATATATATATATATACATATATATATATATATATATATATATGATATATCTATATATATATATATATCTATATATATATATATCTCTATATATATGTATATATATATATATCTTTCTATATATATATCTCTATCTATATATCTATATATATCTATATATAGATAGAGAGAGAGAGAGAGAGAGAGAGAGAGAGAGAGAGAGAGAGAGAGAAAGTGAGAGAGAGAAAGGGAGAGAGAGATAGACTACTTGACTACTTTGTAAGAAAACGTTTGCCATTTGGAAGTAGATCTAATATGGCATAGGTAAAATCTTTGTCTCATCAAGCAGACATTTTTTATGTTAATAACCTTGACTAGCGAAAGGTCTTTATAACATTATTGTACATATCAGAGTATCCATGTCACCATGTACAGCACCGAATGCTTTTAGATATAATGTGAATTAAGCCCAATCTGAGGAAGTTGGAAGGCCTTACTGTTTTAACTTGGAATGCAAAAGAGAACTGGACTGACAGGGCTGTGCGCACAGATGATGAAGACACCCCCGAGCTTAGCAAATTAACTGAGCTGTAATTGCACAGAGACGTTGCGTCGATTGCCTATTGCACAACGTACACGAATAGCGTGTGATTATGGCAAATAAGTACATGTATTGCTAATACAAAACTGGTGAACGGAGCGTTAGTGGTAGTAACACTTTTTGCAAACTGTACCCTCCTCCCTCTTACAGCTAGTGTTATGAGGAAGGTTAATAAACAGCAGGAATGGTAGTTTAAAGAAATTAAATGAAAAATATTTATTTGTTGAATACTATAATAAATGGAATTGTTAATAAAAGTCAATGCACCAACATATTATGCAATAATCTGTCTGAGGCTCATTGTCAGTGTCAAAATGTCACCATGCAATACTGAAAATTAATACTTATCTCATTAAATCAAGGTCAGTTGGTAATTTGATTGCATATGTTGGACACAAAATAACTTTCAGTGTCTTATAGTAAAGATCACACACCGTTGTAGGTGTTCTCAACGTCAAACGTGTTTATAGTTATTACTACATGCATAATAAAATTCAATAATGAGGGAATGCTTAATCTTTGATTTTACATGCGAATAGATATACTTAGGTTTCTGAGTGTTTGGTTTGAATAACGCCACTGCAATCGTTATGCCATCAGTTTATGATACGAGCGTGAGAACGGACGCCATGACGACAATAACTAACCACACTTTCTGTACAAGCAAAACCGAATAGAATGACGTTTGTGCCACCTTTACCAACGAGGCGACAGTAGTGAAGGATGACCTCGATACAAGAGCAGCTTAACACATATTTCCAATTACTCCACCGAAACCAGGCTCTCCACACAACAGCTATTGCATGCAATGCATACCTATATATTTCAATAATTGTTGTGCAACACCGGCATTTATTCAATTTAAGTTTGAAATGTTAATTATAATTTCTATTCATCTTGTGTCTCGTTAAATAAGTACAGGAAAAATATGTTGAAAGGGTCTATGCAAACCAATTCCATTTGGTTGCGATAAAACCATTTACGCATCAGCCTTAACAGTGGCAATAACACACACACACACAATTTCCGGTAGCTCTGCGAGGGTGAAGTGTCTTGATTAATAATCACGCCCTAAAATTCTGATAATTGCTGAGTCAAATATATTGCAATAAAATTTCAAATAGCTCAAGGAGCTCTAGAGTCCAAACGGGACTGGCAAATATATAAATACAATGATCGGATTGCCTGCGATGAATCACTGTTACATTGAATGAATCTATCATGGCATGACAATAAGTTATGATGATTGAACAGATGTTGCAAAAAGGAAAAGAAGAAAAAGTCAACAATAAATAGAGGAGTTGCACATGCGATATCATTAAGTCTCACAACACTCGTTTGGCTAATGATTGATATATGGTACTAAGGGTTCGTGTCAAGTGGTTGATGATACAGAAGTATTTCTCGCTTAGGTTCCAAACACTTCTTCTATCGCCATTCCAGTATCCATCAATATCACCTTCAGTGATGTAAGCAGATGTTCGATAATCTTATGCATTAAGAGTTTGCGTGTCCCCAATGGACGGCGTGAATTAACGGACAATACTCACGTGTCCAGTAGCTTTGTATTTTATTTGTATAGACTATAGGAATGTATTATTCCTAGGCCAGTGATGACAGCGTTAGGTATACCAAATGCTGGAACTGGAAGGCAATAATGAACATGGATCAAATCATACGCACTGTAATGGAATGAAACAAGCGCTTTACGTTTAGTGTGGCATGTGTATTACGATGGCAGTTGATTGCAATCTAATGAAAAATTACAGAATGTATATTCAGATCACGTGAACATCTCCATTTGTCAAACTACCCAGGTGTAGTCAACTCTTGCGAATGGTGGGCATGTTACGTGAACAATTAATCATTCAAAGATTAACAGAATATACATAATCTTATATGTCTTCAAAGGAAACTAATTCGTGCAAAATTTATCATTAAATGTTGTAAACGTAATGTATTAAAATATCATTGTTTCAACAAATGTTTGGCCAGGGTGACCAAAATAACATTATGATACACGTCACCTTAATAGCGCAGAAACAGGACGTGCTGCTCTGCTGTGTTAAGACCAGTGGTCGTATTTGCACTAAGACTAAGAGAGGGAAACGATAATGATGATTAATTATGAATGAAACGAGCCTATACTTGTAATCTCATGCACTTCAGCTTTGTTAATGCAATGCCACTCACGACAAAACCAGGCATTAGCAGGAAACAACTGCAATATGTATGTTTATGAATGTTCAACTGTTGTAGTTTCAGCTATAATTGCACAGTTGCATTCGTGAATTATCCTTTAAAGTACTGACGATTGCTGACTTTAATATGAGATTTATAGGGTGATTGCCAGGAGCAGAGATACTGCCCGGATTTGCCGATGATGCAACGTCAAAGTGACCAAGTCTATTAAAGAATAGCCCAGTGACACGCTACAAATGTCGCCCATCATATATTGAGTAATATACCATCTACCGATTGGCAACCCAACCCCCCACACCCTGTCACTGTCGTCGAGAATGTACAGGGATGGGTTGTTTCCTATGCGTGTTCACTCTAACAGAACCTTTGCAGATGACTCCTATGTAACGTGGGAATGTTCGGTGTAATGTCACGATTTTCTCTCGACCATGAATTGCATATTTATTAGCAAAAGCTGCAATCAAGACGATGCCATATGCTAATTTACTACACGAGGCGCGCACAAATACGACAGCACCAGCCCAGAACGCATTAATATTACGGAGCTATGTATCAAGATGGCATCTTGAGTTTCTTTGCGAAATTGACATATATAGCTACTTCAAGGCCCGAACATGTTATGTTCATATTGTGTATTGCCCTGTTTTTTTAATCCATCTTCATCTTACGAGTGTCTTTGAAATCTATCATGACCGTATTAACATGTAGATATACTGCTACAAAATATATGACACAGTGGCTTTCTTCAACATCACAATGCAATTGAAGCATTAATAATTTGAAAAGACCTGAATGTGTTATACTAAACACAGCTCCAGATACAAATAACACATAACATTTACATTCAAGGGAAGATGAGTTGACTTTTTGCCTACGCTGCCTATACGCTGGTTTTTTGTTTCAAATAGACCAGTGTCAAAGTGTTGATTACCAATAAATGTCAGACTGCCGAAGCAACAGTAGCGATGGCCTCCTATCAGTAGTGGAGACAAACGATACCTCCCATTAATCACCTTAGAGCGATGGGTGTGTTTATTGAGGACAGTTTCATATGATCAATGGTCTAGCGTTAATAATGTATTTTTCGGCCGCAAATTTGATAATGTGCCCATTAAAACATAAACAACAAGGATCACTGCAAAAGAAAATCTTATTATAGCTCAGTAAAGAATTATGCAAACGCTGCATGAACGTTGTACTTGTCCGTTACTGACGGAAATATACGTGATCATATTCTGGAGTGATTCAATTTAGCTGCAAAGAGGCTTTAAAGGACACAAAATGAATAAATTAATTGCCAAGTAACATTCGTTAAAAGAAAATAATTATCCTGTCGGTTGTAAGCGGGAATGAGAAGAATAATTCGCCACACAATTATGATCTAATGCATTGGAGAAGCTTATTCCTCTACATCAGTAATTAGGGGCTCTGTTTTTCACGCACAGTTTTGATGTACCTGCCTTGTGGTATGCCTGAGACACATATATATATACATATATATATATATATATACTTATATATATATATATATATATATTTCCCGGATATATATATATATATATATATATATATATATATATGTAATATATATATATATATATATATATATATATATATATATATATGTATATAGGCTTGCAAGGTGAGCTCTGATTGGCCAGTCTGTTATGGTGATTTTGATTCGAGCGGCCAGAAACCTGGGGTCTGCTTCGAAAAGTGAATTTTGCATTGCTTTGGATTAAGTCGTCCTCCTGTAGGGCTAGGTGATACCCGTACCTGGCATTTCCACACCAAACTGGCGGAAGCATCAATGCTGTACATTTGGTGACTATACAGTATGACACGCTCAGCTGTAAGACGTATTTACCATTGCATGCACCGGACACTTTCTTCAGGTTTGTCACATGAATAGTTTGCTGATACCATAGTTTGCGACACAAGAAATACTAACCAAAATTTAGGTTGATTCTGAATATGCTCTTAGCCCTACTGGTGGTCAGATGTTGTTAATAGAACTACAAAACATAAGTCCGCATCTAGCCAGTTGTGCTCTTGGCCAAAACTGTGTTTATGTGCAACACAGCCCTCGCAGGTGAAGCTATCAATCGTCCATATAACCTGGCTATCGACTACTTTCAGGAGGGATCAGAAATGCGTATGCTCTCGAATCTTTCGGAAAATTGTAGATTACACAAGGTAAATTGCTAGATTCTAACGAAGCGCCTCTCAGAAGGAATACTGATGTCGATGTATCCCTTATAACTGTGCTGGCTGAATATTAATGAGTATAGGTCCGAGTAATATGTTAATATTTGCGTGTCTTGCTTCAGATGAGTGCCCTCGTCAAAGGGGGAACATTTATATGTTTGAGGGAATATTCAATAATTATAAAATTTTAGTAGAAATATGAACAATAAATAATGATATGTTGACCTCCTCAAGTATATTTATTGAAGAAGTGTGCGTTGTTATTTAGGGTTCTTTTGTTTACGTTGGACCTTTGATTACTTCTGCATTTTCTTATTCCCGTATTTCGTGTTCGTGAACGATAATATGTCCTTGTAGATTATTACTTATTACTCCGTTGCATCATTGAATTTTTTCAGTACACTAGTGTTGCTAGCCTCTTTTGCAAAATGTATTATTTCAGAGCACTGGTGTTACTAGCCTTAGTCTGAGTAGACGTCCTACGATGTTCGATCCAAACGCAACGCACATATCCACAATTCAAATCAGATGCCTTGAACATATGAAACCTTACGAGTTACTCGGTTTCATGAACAATTTGTACCTATAATCACGAGTGATGTATTCAGCTGACATGGATTTCCATTACGATTGCGGTCGTAGTGGCATCATTAATGATCACATGGTTCCTTGTTTATCATTACAACGAAGTGGTAGCATTTCTTTGATGGATTAGCTGTAAGCAGGACAATGTTTCATAACGGTTTCTTTTCTTTAAAATTAGCTTGTAAGGACAATGTTGATAATTTCTTGATAAAATTATTTGTAAGTCTTATAATACGATACGGTCGAGAAGAAAAGAATTCTGCCCGTCCGCAGGGCCAATTAAGTTTGACACGAACTTTAAACGATAGCGTTATATCCGAGTGTAAGATAAAAGACAAGCGTTTATCCAATTTACTACACATTGTTAACTAGCTTTTCAACATAATATATATTTATTATTAGAATGTGTGGATGCTCGCGAACACTTAACAGCCAAGTGAGGCAGATATAGGCTCAGTCAAGTTGGGCAAGATAGCGGCCGTGGAGTCATAACTTAAGGCTGCCTTGTCAAAGTTGGCGAGAGTTCGTAGGTTTCATGTAGTGACACCAATGGGGCAGCGACATCCTGGACCGAATAGATACGAATGTGCACAAACGGCGATGCTGCAATCGGCTTTGGACAAGTGAGTGGCGTGGACAAGATAGCGTTCCGACAGTTGTCGGTGGCAATGATAACGAATGGTATCTTCCGGGAAGCTGGAGCGCCAACTTATCAATCCTTATTTAATATGTATTTGAGAAATTATTGGTGTATGGGCATATTCTTTAGCTGCCTTTAGAGAATAAGGCCGCATATGCCGCTTTGCATCAGGCATCTGTTCCTGACACTGAAGTATGCAAGGTCACCGATTGATATTACTCAGTTATCGTAAACATTACCCCGTTATCTTTAATACATGTAACATACATAATCTTTGAAATGTACAACAATTCGTAAGTTGTCTGCTGGTCAATTATCAGAAATTACATTTTGTCCGTATTTTCAAACGGCAGCCCAACGATGTATTATTTCCTGTCAGTTGCGAATCGAGCCGCGTTGATCTAACCAGAATAATACAGGTAAAATAATGACAACACTGTATTTAGGAAGACAGGTATGATGGAAATGTAGCCTATAATATTATTTTCCAGGTACCCAACCGACCAAACGCTTGCTGTTATTCTTGAGGAGTGTTTGCCATCACAGATTAAATGGATAATAATTAGATAGTACGATAGTTAATAAATGGTTATGCTGTAAAATCACTTTTGTTAAATACAGCACAATTAATTGAATCATTCCAACATAAAGCTAAGTTGTACAGACCTACTGGATTTTAGGTAATACGATAGACATTGTTTGATAAATATATGTATATTTGATTTGGAGCAAATTGTTATTTGTATTGTGTTCAAAAGCGTCTGTTCATGGGGCAGAAAGCCTGCTCGTATATTTGTGTCGTATTCATGGAATGTAGGCATGGAATGTGTCAGTGTCCGAACGACTGAACCAAACACACTTGAAATGCCGCTTAAAATTACCGATTGACTTAGTTGGAACGCAACTTCGCCATATATATTTGCACGCACATTAAGGAGAACAAATGGGTATTGCACGAAAATATAAATTTCATTAAGTATTTTGTAAAGACCAAGAACCCTGTGCATAACATTACAGTATTTATGGGTGAGAGGTCGATTAATTAATGTAAGCCACTGTGCCAAGACATTCTTTGACCACTTTTGAGGCACTAGTTCAAGAGCATTACCTCAGCGACATTTTACAACTTATATTATAATGACGCAACATAAAAGGTACATTCTCATCAGCTATGTTATTTACTACCGCAGCTGTTGACACAATCTGTTCAATTTGGATGATACACCGTCAAGCTTTTATCCATATTAAAATGTCATTTTTTGAACACAACACCCTTGCTTTAGCCACAAAAGAGCCCAATAAAATATGTGAGATTGCAAGCTCCGAATAAGAACTTCTAAGATGATCCATTTATTTCCATATAGAATGCAATAACGTCGACATTCATATAAGCTTTAAAATCTCAACTGAATAAAGTCCACACAATCAAGCTTGCAGAGTTTGTAATCTTTCAGATACAGGCTTTACATCCCGTTGTAAGGGTTCTGAACGCAGGTCACCTATTCAATTAATTGAATACCATGGAACTGTTATCCCGTTGACAATGATCACGCCCCTTGTCGTTGCTAAACCGCGTCTTATCGAAATGTGTTGAGCGCCTTGTTCCAGAAATATTTACAATATTGGTGTTTGGTTTACAACCTGTCTAGTAGTTTTTCTAAAGAGAAGTTTATATTGCTGAAGGGTCTTTTTTGCTGGTCATTTGATGCTTTGTTGCCATGCCAATAGGTTAATCGAGGGTGGGAAATATGTACAGTTCGATGGTGCATATTTTCAGGCAAAACAGGGTACTCACCATTGTGTACAGGGGTTGGGGGTGCAATTCAATGGCAGTATGCATTATAACTGAGAATAACAATAGACAATGATGCACATATATGATAAACAAGAGAACTTTTCAGAAATAGCCATGGTTAGAAATATGTTCCAGTCTTAATCAAGTGTTGATATTTGCGTCAATGTTTTTTTCATACTCCTGAATTGGAGTGAGAGAGAGAGAGAGAGAGAGAGGGAGAGAGAGAGAGAGATAAAGATAGAGAGAGACAGAGAGAGAGAGAGACAGAGAGAGAGAGAGAGTCGGTTGTCGCCAGCAAGTCTAATTGTTTCATTCGCTCATTTTTTCCATAGTATCACTTGTCGATTTTTCATTGTGAAGTTATTGTCATGTCCAATTAATATGTAACCCTCTCCGTCCTTATTTTATTAACTTCTTCCTCTCTGTCTGGTTTTGATCAAGTCAACGGCAAGTAAGATTCGTGACCTCTTATTTTGCTTCGTATTTAGTGAATTTCACACGCGGATGTTCGAGTAACTTACCGGGTGTGATTCTGTAGTCCGTTTCAGCGTCCTTACCGATATATTCGTACAGTTTATCTTGAAAGAACTTCTTAATGCTCTTACAGTGATACTTTATTCTGATCGAGTTTCTGTGGATGTACTTCTCAGATTCATCCATTCCCATCTCCAGAATCTCGTGCTTGCCGATTGCAGTTTACAGTTCTATATTTCTTGACAATATTGCTCGCTAGAGGTATTGTGACTGCTGGATATATCCACGAATGTTCACTCACTGCCTTCATGATGGACGTTCGGTCATCGATATTTTGTCAGTTTCAGCCACTGGGGATTTTGACATTCGTTCTTGCTGAGGCACAGACTATGTTGATGCGTTATGACTTTACATCGTCTTACTTGTCTTAACCATTATGATCTCAGAGATAATGATGATCGACATAACCCTGTAAAAATCCTGCTGCAACCAATCTTGATCTGCGATCAACGCGAGTAAAAAATGAATTATCACGATCAATTGAAAAAATCTAGAAAATGTAAGAGGGCCTGCGCATCCAATTCCCTTTAATCTAGATATCTTCATGTAAACATCTTTGAGTGGTGAATGAAGTGAACGTTATGTAAAGCGTATTTACTGAAGTAACTGTAGGATAAAACTATGTAGACGATGTTATATAACGAGAATCAAATCAAACCATGCAGTTATACGTTTTCTATCTAGCAACTTCAGATCAATAATCATCACAAACATTATTAGTTAAAAGCTTTGAATGAGTTAATTGTGACGACGTGATTTTCACATCCAATGGCGTTTTGCGATTTATGATTTCCATAATGTTGATCATAGATTGTCATCAATTCTATATGATCATTATCATCACCATTATCATATGTGATGTTATCATCGTCATCATCATCATCATTATCGTCATCATCATTATCATTATCGTCGTCATATTACTCATAATCATCATCAACATCATCATTATAGTCATCATCATCATATTCATCATCATATTCATCATATTCATCTTCATCATCATAATCAGCATCATCATCATCGTCAATTTAGTCATCACCATCATCATTGATTATCCTCCTCAGTTTGTTTATATTAACGTCATTGTAACCAGTAACCGTCGTCACTATCATCCTTGTCTTTTCACCCTTGTCCTATGCCACCTCCGCCCTCGGCATCATTAACATCAATTACTACTATATCCGTGAAAATAATGTACAAACATGTAAGATCAGAATTTGTGTTCTGCTTTAGTGATAAGACGAAGCACCATCGATCAGGTTGTTGATTTTGTTAACGAGAACACGTTATTCAGGCTTTAATTAACCCACGCGGGGAGCTTGGAATATAAAGTAACTTTCTTTTAGAAGTGCCAATTTTCACAGATATGTGAAATCTACTGACAGCTGGTTGCTTCGCGCGTGGTCTCCTGACACTGCCCCCTGGCCTCAACCAACCGTTAGTTCATGCGGATGGATTGGTCAAATTAGTGAGAAAATAAGACCTGATATTTGGCCAAATATACTTGGATATACGATATATGGTCAAATTTGCGCACTGCAAAATGCAATTTTTTTATATGGTTCCAATTCCGTCGATGTTATTTGTGTTGAGTTTGCAGTATCTACGCGCATATGTGAAGGATCTATCATGGCTACCACGGAGAGATACGCACATTATTGAACAATATGGCGATTAGTCATTGATGTCTTGTATATCAGTTTTGCGTTATCACGTCGATTTATGGTGCATAATAACAGGTCAATGAGTGCTTGGTTACAACATGAATTCCTCTGAAATAAAATTTTGCGTGTTCCCAAAACTCGACATAGAGAGGCAATGTGACTTGGACCAATTTTTAAAAACAATTTTTAGTGATTACTTATCCATTAATCCGAATATTTTTATAGGATAGCTGCTTGAACATTACTTTGCTTTCACGGCCACTTGTACTGTGATGCAACACCCCAACGACCATGTAAGCCTACCTAGTCGAAGGCCCGCGAAATAGTAAGTAATTACAAAAGGGAAATGATGTGCACGGAAATCACCCTCCATAGCTTCACGAACGATGAGCTGAATATAAATTTGTTTCGGCATTGAAGTTTTGCATTATTATATGCTTTGAGTTGGGTTAGAACAATAAATCACATGCGTGTCATGCGGTAAGAGAGAGAGAGAGAGAGAGAGAGAGAGAGAGAGAGAGAGAGAGAGAGAGAGAGAGAGAGAGAGACGTGTATCCATCAATATGTCCCCGTCTAGTACAATGATGAACAAATAATTGTGACCCTGTAAATTATATAAATGTAATATTTTCCCGTATGATAGTACATATAGTACATCACGCCAACGTGGACTCATGAATGTGAATGTATTGATAAATAATTGAAGGTTTCGTGGGTTCAGCGTAGTATAATTAAGGTTCATGCATATCACCCTATGTTCTAAGACGAGGAAGAAGACTAGCAAGGACAGATGAACCTCATGGGTCTATTGAGGACATTATAATGACAACAAGTTACCGAGCTAATCTTACCCCAGTGTGTTTCATAGCGTAAAGGACTACTGGGGGAACACTGACACCATCTCAAGAAGACCTTATTCGACAACACACGTAGGTAGTTATACCCATGGTGATGATTTACCTGTCCCTTCACACAAATGCTTATTGAGTAATAACTCGAGATTTCATGTGGTCAGCGAAGTTAATCAAACCACAGGTGCTAGATGATATGTTTGTTTAAATGATGGGGGAGGGGACGTGGTATACGAGACATCGACCCATCGTGACGCGACGAGACAAATTCGAGGTGATTTGATCTTTGACAACCTACCTATATAATGTGATTCTCGTATTTCCTTATTTTTATGACAAAGTATGCATAACTCATCTTGATCACCTTAATTCAATTCTACCTCACACGTTCCTCGCTTTGATCTCTAGACGACTCGGCAGACAACGAAGGTCAAAAAGACACCAACCCAAAGAGATACAGTGCGACCGGCAACCTTCGAGTTAATACATTAGATGGCAATTTTATGAGATGGTCTCATTCTGAGAATAATACAGGCGTTTTTGACAATCGTATGAACCGTATACACAATCTCAGATGGACTAAGGCTATCTAAGGTACACGATAAACTGCCTATCTATATAAGATTCAGTGATTTTCCTGCTTAATAAAGGAAATATCCTAAAAATAATCCCTAATGGTAGATTATTCAATCATCTATTGCCGGTAAAGGGCCTCTCTGATCAGAAAGCATTTTTAAAAAAGATACATGAAACAACATGTAAACCAACTGTATATCCGGGCTTACTTTACACTTTGGCGACAGACCATGAATTTGAAAATAAATCTCACTGCATGTAAAACAGAGATGTTGTTTAGACTGTTTGGAACAAACTTATATATGATGCCCGAATACGCGAACCTACCCACCCAAAAATAATCTACTCTATATGCATCATTAAGTTTAAAGATGCATTGTTTAGCGATTTGAGGCAATTTTGTATTTTGCTTCCATTATGTAAAGTTGTTAAAATGATTTGTTAACAATCATTTCATGTTACTGAGAACACCAACTCATCAATCATTACTCGATAAAGACGCAGTGAAACATCCTCCGAATTTTGTTTACAGAAAAAGTCAGATGAACAGCGATCTAGTCCAGTTATTACGCATACGTAACTCCACCAATTTCTGGTATTATCGCACGAACTACGCCCGTTTTCAGCGTCGGATGTATTGTAGCGTCTATTGTGTGCTATATATTGTTTTAAAATCACGTCAAAAATAAAAAAAATCGAGGCCATAAACTTAGCTGGGGTCACCCATTGGACTTGACCTTTTGAATATCAGAACTAAACGTAGTAGGTAATCGGTTGATGATTGTATTTTGAAAACAGAATTTTGATGCTTTTTGATGAAATGCACCTTCAAGTTAAACCCCGTTACAGGTTGTATGAAATAGATGCGAAGCATCTGCCGTTAAGTATCTTAACTCACGGGCTATTTGTCATTCCGAGTGCGTCACGAACACGGATATCGCTGTACCAACGTCTCCAAATGTACATTTATTTATACACAAGTTAATAATTTGTAAATTCCAGTCAGGCATCAGTTGTCTGCGGAGAACAGGAAACCGTGTACCTGATCTGCAATTTATATAGACAGCCACAAGGCTATAATAAGCTGTGAATATGAGTATGCTAATTTTGTTGCGTGTCCGCAAATACATAAAGCTTTGTCGAATGCAATCAAGCTCTCTTATGTGTCTATCAATCACATTCATTAATGTAGAAACTTACCGCCCCCTCCCCTCCCATTATATCGATCAATCAAACTTGGCTATTTGTCTACAACGCTTTACATGACCTGTTGTGTTGTACTAATCTCAGTTTTGCAGTGAACAGCGTTGTTAATGATACAGATTGTGATGATGAAGTCGATGCTGGTTGATGCTTAATCATAATGGGCTTGTTTTAAACACCAAAACAGACAGACTACCCTACAGTCTGCACTTACTATCGGGGTCCATGTACCTTGTAGGAGAAGTATTTCGTATTCTTACATCATTTTAGGCTGTGAATGTGGAGTCATCTTGTCGTCTCATATTTCCTCATTTCCCAGCCCTAGTTACTTGCATAAATTGCAAGATATTACGTAAGGTAATATGAATATATGGTTCTTGTGTTGCTGTTCTTTTGACATTTAAGACTCAACACGCAGCTGAATATTCTACAGCAAGCCATGTGCGTCTTATGCTACACACCGACGCAACGGAGGCCTCAATCTATGGAATATGACACACATAATTATATCTGCACTCGGTTACTTATGGAATTGATAAATTGGATGCCTACCTACAATGGCCTTGGTCATATTATGAGATGGTCCCACTCTGAGAATCATGTTAGCACTACTAACAATCAGATCAACCGTAATCAGAATCTCGGGTTGTCTAAGGTACTCGATAAACTGCCTACCTATATTAGATTCAGTGATGTTCCTGCAAAATGCCATAGGAAACACCCCGTTGTGATGATGTTTTTGAAGGCACAATCCATTGCACTGAGACTGGTCTGAACATATGACTAAATTAGTGTTTCCTGATCTGACAGGGTGTGATGTTGGCCAGATGTCTGGAGTACTCGCGTCTGGCTAGTTACATATGGCTTTAGTAAACGCCTTTCTTCCGTGCATTATATGGTTATATTGTAACACTACATTTTTATGTGTGGTTTATGCTCCTTAAATATGTACGCGATGCTAGCATCCGCTGTATATTAGGGGTATAGTTTGTGCTATTTGATCGCATTACCAAAATACACCATAGGCAGTGAACAGCGTTGTTAATGATACAGATTGTGATGATGAAGTCGATGCTGGTTGATGCTTAATCATAATGGGCTTGTTTTAAACACCAAAACAGACAGACTACCCTACAGTCTGCACTTACTATCGGGGTCCATGCACCTTGTAGGAGAAGTATTTCGTATTCTTACATCATTTTAGGCTGTGAATGTGGAGTCATCTTGTCGTCTCATATTTCCTCATTTCCCAGCCCTAGTTACTTGCATAAATTGCAAGATATTACGTAAGGTAATATGAATATATGGTTCTTGTGTTGCTGTTCTTTTGACATTTAAGACTCAACACGCAGCTGAATATTCTACAGCAAGCCATGTGCGTCTTATGCTACACACCGACGCAACGGAGGCCTCAATCTATGGAATATGACACACATAATTATATCTGCACTCGGTTACTTATGGAATTGATAAATTGGATGCCTACCTACAATGGCCTTGGTCATATTATGAGATGGTCCCACTCTGAGAATCATGTTAGCACTACTAACAATCAGATCAACCGTAATCAGAATCTCGGGTTGTCTAAGGTACTCGATAAACTGCCTACCTATATTAGATTCAGTGATGTTCCTGCAAAATGCCATAGGAAACACTCAGTTGTGATAATGTTTTTGAAGGCACAATCCATTGCACTGAGACTGGTCTGAACATATGACTAAATTAGTGTTTCCTGATCTGACAGGGTGTGATGTTGGCCAGATGTCTGGAGTACTCGCGTCTGGCTAGTTACATATGGCTTTAGTAAACGCCTTTCTTCCGTGCATTATATGGTTATATTGTAACACTACATTTTTATGTGTGGTTTATGCTCCTTAAATATGTACGCGATGCTAGCATCCGCTGTATATTAGGGGTATAGTTTGTGCTATTTGATCGCATTACCAAAATACACCATAGGCACACATTAGGCAGTGCATTGACAGCGACTCAATCCATTGAGTTGTCATCCTTAGAGACAAGTTAAGATCGAGGAGCGACAACGGACTGTAACTTATGGTTAGAGTAATTAGCAGACCAGTCACAATCTTGCTCCAGTTTCTCCGGCGACATATTGATGGCGCCAGTATGTCTGGCATTGAAAAAAATATTTGAAACAGCAGCGATGAATAAGTGAGTATTTAAATCCATCGTAGATCATTTTGTTAGGCCGCTGATATACACAGACCTAACTTGCACTGTTCACAAGATATTTCCTGGTTAAATGACATATACGTACGTTATTTCTGTCAATTCTGTCCATATACGATCGTCAGCGATATAGACGATATTTCTGACATATGGTATATAGGTAACCCCTCCCCGCTCTCTGTGGATGTTTGTAGGGCTAACCGTCCTCATTCCATGCTTGTCCCCCCCCTACACATTACCGTTACCCCACCTTCATCTCCCTAATTAGGGCTATGATAATGGGTTGCTGCAGATTCTAATTGATCCAATTGGCTTTGCCTTGGTACATCCGTTTGGCCTCATTGTGTGGTCAGTTTGGCTCCAGTTGTTCTTTCTGCCACTGCTTTGGAGGATTGTCAAACCCTATAAATCTGCGACATTCAGCAAGAAACGTTACTCCAACTATATCTCTTTAGACGTTTCTAGAGCAAACAGACAGACAAACATTATGGTTGTGTTAGAACAGGAAGTGTCGGCGATATTTGGTGCAATTTCAATATTATCCAGCTGCGGTTATGCACACCGTTTTGGTAGCGCACTGATATGCACACTCCATTGTACATGCAAACCTTACAGGAGTAGCGGCGCTGCATAAATATACAGTGTATGTACCATGCGCGAAAATCCACTGAATGATGTAATGGTTAATTATGCATACAATTGCCATTGTACGGATCCCAGGTCCCAAACTGATCTGAAAACTCTATTCTAATTACAGCTGCCATCACCACTATAGCATCTACAAGGCGTTTTATAGGAAACATAGCTGCTGTTTTTCATTTAAAAGTTTCTGATAGTTTATATCAAAATCCTACTTGAGTAAATTGATCCCCGTTATGTAAATATAGATATGGTCGTCTTTCAGCTGTCATCTTTTACCTAACTTTCCCCTTCTAAGCATAATTGTCTTCATCAAAACCCCACCATAGACATCTGAAATATAAGAATTACAATCTCAACGCGCCATCTTCGATATATTTAGTACCAAGCGCTGGGATGATATTGATTCCTCAAAAATTACAGTGTCGGTGCACCGGCCTGCCGACATCGAAGAAACATAGCTCAGTGGAGGTGCTCTATCAGTCAAACACGGCCAGCTAAAATTAATCTATGCTTTTAGGGATTAAAACCAAACATCGTTAGTCCTTGATAGATATGCTGCTTAATCGACCAGATTGAAGCACACACCGAAGAAGCTTTCTCTCTTATAATGATCTGCCATGCTCACCTGACATGCGGCTACATCATTGATAGTCGATTAATCATGGCGTCCTTGAATCCTATTGTAAATATATATATATATATATATATATATATATATATATATATATATATATATATATATATATATATATATATATATATATATATATATATATATATATATATATATATAAATGTTTATTGATATTAACGGACAGGCGTCTTATCTTTTCTATCTTTGTAAGACGTTTACGACATTATCGTTTGTCTTGACTTTTTCTGAAGGCAAAGAGCATGCTAAACGCTTGTTTTCAGCCTCTTTCAGTCTTCTATAATTATATATCAATTGGCCACAGAGTCAGGGATATTACGCAAACGTAGCCGAGTACATAGCCTGTCTCACTTTGGAACGGCTTGAAAACTGACGCCAGCTGCGCCTAGTTATTTTATACTATAGGGTTAAAGCCAGCTTATGGACCTATTGCGGTGACCGGTATATTTATGCTAACGTTAGCGCGCCATCATTCGAAGTTGTTCTCTGAAATAGAACGATGCTCAGGTCAAGAAGGGTCTCTATTCATCCCTTTG
Source organism: Urechis unicinctus (assembly GCA_034190875.2). Lineage (NCBI taxonomy): Eukaryota > Metazoa > Annelida > Polychaeta > Xenopneusta > Urechidae > Urechis > Urechis unicinctus. The sequence goes on along the minus strand of CM067343.1, from coordinate 58,899,039 downwards.
GATATTTCGATACAGCAAAAGCGTCGGCCTAGCATAAACTGTACGAATGAAAAACAATCACTCATGTGACGTCAAAAATGAGATCAAGCGGTTATTGCTTGCCTTGTTGGACTGCCCGATGTCACCAGCATGCTAATTAACGGCACCAGGTCCGCACCGATTTCTTTTCTTGCGTATTGATGCTTCATGTTTGATTCTGTACGTACTTAATACAGTAAAATTAGCGATGAACGTGGACAATCGTTTAAGATTGGAAAGAATCACAGAAGCCATTACATTTGACGATACAACGAAGGATACACGAGGGAATACACCTTGACGGAGCAGACAATCTATTACGTACAGGTTCCCGGTGTAGAGTGAGAAGGAGGTACGGATACATATCGTGTACGCAAGATGACGTCAAATAAGCAAAAGGAATAAAAACCGTGTGTGCAAAATGGCGTAAGATCAGCAAGATGAAGTGTTATTTGCCCCTATCGACAAAGGGAGTCATCAAAAAGTTATGTGACCGCCACGCGGGACGGTTAGCCATTGGTCACACAGATCACATACGAATATTGTGCGCGGGTAAGCCACAAACATTATGATATTTAGAAAACGCTATGACTCCCAACGATCTTAGAAAGACAAGTTAAAATACAAAGCATGCGAAGCAAACGAGACGAATGTCAACACATGAACATCCCCATAACAAAAATTTAATCACGTATATATAAAATTTGCATTCAAACATTCTTGCGAGATATGCGTTGGTTATAATTGAATTTATTAGGGTTGTCCAACAAACTACTAAATCAATATAAGTTACAATTTGTGACCAAGGTTTGAAATGACATTGTGAATCCATGAGGAATCATGAAATGGCATTGTAAATCCATGAGGAATCATGAAATGGCATTGTAAATCCATGAGGAATCATATCATAAATATATGTTGATATCTACGAGCAGCCGTTAACCCTTTATATGATTGTTCGACGTTTTCTATTCATGGTGTGCGGGGAGCTTCAATATTAAAATAGCATTGGACAGATGAGTAGTTATTGTACTGCTCAGTAAACTAAGCCCACCAGTCTTGAACTTCATTGCTAAGAAAGTGGGTAAAAGTAGATATGATGATATGCAATGTATTTCGAGAAAGGATTACAATTTATTTACCAACTTTACTGCGCTGCAATTTCAACTCTACACACGCATTATTGCGTTTTAAATGCTGGCGTAAAGTAGCCCCAACTGAAATATTTATCAATCTGCAGTTGCTTTATTAATGCCCAAATTGCATTGAAATCAATGTAGATGAGAGGTAGAATGACATGATATGCATCATGGATGAGCGCTGTTTTACTTGATTAAATTTTCATTTTTCTTGCCTTAATGAAGACTGCAGCAACTGTACTGTGTAAGCAAAATGACTGTTACGTAATCACCGTATTGTGGTCGGAAACCAATGTTACGCTTAGCTATAATTTATCTTGAGTTGATAGAATTTCTAGCTGTATTAAGCTTTTTTAGTCAATTAGTGAGTTTTTAATTGCATAATCTTATCGAATGTTTCCCTTTCGGAAAATATTAGCTCTGCAGTCTGGCTTACTTTGATGGTGCCTGTTATTTTGAAAACAATGCACATTCACAGCTTCAGTACTAAACTAGTTACGGAAAACAACAGCAAAATGCAAATCAACGGCTACTCTGATGATAATTTGTTTCAACAATGAAAAACTATGTTATTAATGTCATTACGAATTGTGAGTTGCTTAATGAGCTAACCAGTGGTGTAAAATGAAATGTCCACGGTAATGGCTGCAATAGAATATACAGACAATGATATAGTTGTGATATCAAGGTCAAGAGGCTTAACAAATAGGTAGGCAGCTTCATCGAAGGGAAAAAGAAAGGTTACACATGCGGTGGAAATTTTCATTAGAATGGTTTCCCTTAGATATAGTGAACTATAGCTTATGTTGTGTCTTTGTGACACCGAATTGTGCCCGCAGCTGTTGTAACATAGGTCACGAGTTCTTGAGATTCTTAACAGGTGTGTGTCTTTGATCATCTATACATTGGTAAACAGAACACCGCGTCTATAACACGTGATGCCTTCTGAAAAGCCACTCGCAATCTTATTTTGATGCATTAAGATCATGGAAAGGATTAAATGGAATTACTGTGTTTGTGATCCAAGGAGAACACTAACTGCTTTCAGGCGACGAACTATGACAGGATGTTCATTCGGTAAACTACGCAGACACAACCGACGTCATTTTGTCGTGGTCGGCATGGACGTGGATTGGTGGATTATGCCCCGAATGACCATGTAGCACAAATAGATGACGAGGTCGGTACAAATATCAAGCTTATTGTTATCATCACGTCGCAATTTAATTTATTATATCAGGCGAACAAGGATAAATGTGGGAGAAAAGGGCAAAGGGCAACCAATGACACTCTCAGCCAATCAAGTTATTCACATGGTGAATAGATAAACCGCATGAACAACCAGTGTCGAACATTCTGTAACTGACTTTAAATCGAGAATGAACTAACATACAGCAAACATCGCAAACACATTGCTGTCAGGGTCTATTTAAATAGTACTAGCTAATGCCTTCAGCGTGAATGACGCAGGACTCGAGTGCTAACATTAAAAGTAAAACCTAAGAGAAGGCCATCTTGACAGATCAGCGGCTCATTAGTTGATATGCACTTATGATGCGTTCAACTTTAACCAACATTTCGGCCTCTGCCTGATTAGCCAAACATTTACTTCTGCATTACCATTGTTCAAAACTCATAATATCTGTACAATCTACTGTACCAATAAAATAGACCCATTGCTTATCATTTCATTGTGGATATCGGTGTATTCATGTTAGCGCAATTGTGCTGCCATTGTTTACTTAACAATAATGTTTTGCTTTAGTGACATACAGTATCCGCAAGTAAAGTAAGGCAACGGATGTTTCCCATAAAATTTCTAAATGATTGCGTGCATCATGACGATATTAAGCCACGTCTTATCCCTACGATAATACCGTTATCTTTGATGTAAAACGTCGCTCAGGTTATGTACGCTCTTGGTTCATCCTTCACGACGCCTTGAGCTAATAAATCAGAAAGCCATTTGGTGCTACGACAAACAGACAAATGCGATTGCACTCGAGTTGGCATAGCATTAAGCAACGCCTGGAGCATGTGTCCCACAGAAAACATCTCTCTATAGTGACATTAATAGTGAGAAAAGCGGTCCTCGTGTGCCGTACGTTACTGACATCACTCTCTTGACAATAAAGGCACAAGGGTAATAACTGTCGTCGTAAATATAAATGGCTTTGTCCTCAAGTACATAGCTTCGTGTAATATGAATCGCCCTTCTTAAGATTGGGATTGCAATTTATCACTATTCATCAGCAAAAACCTGGTCGCCATTTCCTAAGCGGCTAATGAAGTTCTTTATCGTTTGATGCGACAACATGTTATAAACAACACAATGGCAATTAAGACATGCGCGTGCTTGTTGATGTATGCCCTCCCCTGAAATATTAACTCCAGGGAGCAATACATTACGAACGATTGTTCATAATCAGTCAGATTCAAATACCTCGGGTGGACTGATTATGACATTGCCTCATGGTTTATGTTGTTACATCAAGCAGATGACAACGCAGATAACTCTCAAGGAGCAATATTATTTGAAATATATCTTGCATTACAAAACATGAAGTCAATACTGAATTCATACGGACAATTATGTCATTAAAAACCTGCTATCGCTGATATAGAGACACCTTCAAGAAACGTCGATTTTGCAAGCTGCAGTTTGGTGGCCTAAATACGGATCAAACATAAGGCAAGCTGTACATAACCAAAGACGAAATAACTATCCTTAAATTAGGTAGGGGAAACTCCTTTTCCCGATTCTTGTAGATCAGGTTTGTATAATGCCCTCGTTGATATACGCACATCAGTATGTAAGAGTCAGTTTTTACTAAGATTTTGTCGCCTCAATTTTATTTTGTACCCATGCCTTTTCTGCGTAACACACAACCCACCTGTTGAATGAAAACACATGACATGCATATATTTCATTAAGGATCATATGACTAAAGCGCTATGAGGCGAGCAACGCAAATTCTTGATTATAAAATTGCATTTTGTTGTCTCTGTGAGAGGAGAACAAATATGTGCGTTCAATAAATAAATTGCGCCAGGTATATTGGTTAAATATATGCGTCACATCATTGTAGCAGTGCAATGCTATTATGGATCTGTGGTTTTTCTCTATAAGATAATGTAGAATAATTGTGATACACAACTGGTAAAAGAAGCCTTTTTGCAACGTACGTTTAGCTGAGTCATTCGCCATCGAATAACAAAACAGATGTACTTGTATAACTTTATATTACCCCTCCTTGGTAAATGCCGACGGAACAATGATATATCCCCCCCACTACGGCAATTGCAGCTTGAAATTTAGTCATGGGAGAAAATGGCATCTATAATACCTATTATATATTGTCATAGGTATAAGAAAGAGAAGAAGAATGAAATACCGGTGCTGAAACATTCAAACGATTGAAATGACACCAGCCTTTCTTATAGAAGATGAATAGCGTTGTAATTGAAGGAACTGAACAACACTGACCTTCACACTGGAATTATCACAGACTAACCAGACTCACGGGAACGACACTTTCATCTTCTTACTAATAATAACTTCTTAGAGTCTGTCTGGTTGTGATACTGTACAATGTAATTGCGATGCGGACACGAGGATGAATACTTGAATTGTTCACCGGTATAACTTTTGTAACTTCCCTGCATAGTTGATAAAAAGTGCATAAACTAGTGAGGCTCTAACATGTTATGGTTATTTAGCAAAATTATTTTAAATAATGGTGTTTTGTGGAAACAATGGGCCATTACAATAAATACAATTCTTTAGTGACCAAAAAGCCAATGAACACGAGCATTTATATCAAAACTACGGTTGCACCAATTGAACCTCGTCATTTACATACATATTATCTATCACGGCTCAACCTTTTGTTTGATTCCTCATTGTAGACATAAATATCGTCGTCCAATTTTTGTAATCAAACATATACGAAATCTCAATGAATTTTCTAAGACATATTTCGAAACAAGCACATGGAAGAGCTTGATTGCTCAGACATAACAGTGTCATGCACCTGCCGGACGGCATAAAAGAAACATAGATCTGTGGAGGCGCTTAATCTTTCAGCAGAGCTAACCTCCAATAGATTGATGTTTTTAGTAATTCAAGCTGACAAAGTCAGCACATGATAGATACGCTGCTGTAGACATATTTAATCAGTGAGAAAGAACCAGCCTTCAACAGGCATGATGGATGGCCTTACAAGTGAGAAAGAATCGTAAACGAAACACACACGAATTATGTTTCTAGGGGAAATTTAAAAATCGCTTGCATCACTCGTGGGATACGATACCTTCACTGGGGACACCACAAATGGATTTATAAAATAAGCCGGACTTGGTCACAAGCAGATGCAGAAAGCGTAAATAGAGCCATAACGTACAGAGCTGCTATCTGTGAGAGTCAACAAAGACGTTATTTCAAGCCTATTAACGTGGTTAAGCAAGTCTGCACTTCGATACTCCAGTTGAGATTACATAAGTAGCATTAGATTTTTATCACTTGGTAATCAACCCTCGGTATTATACATCCTCCAATATGTCTTCATACAGTCATTTGATTAAATGATGTTTGTTTACTTTGAGAATCATATCATTATAGCAAGTGTATGACAGTTATGATATTGACATTGAATAATTATAAACTTGTTACATGATTACATTACTTGAAAGATGACCGCACATGTTCCCGAAAGCATGACTATAAAGCCTACGTAAGGACAACTTTAATTGTCAGAAAGTTACACCAAATAGAATTCCGTGCCCGTGGGTCTGTATTTGATTATTCGCCTACTGTGAATGCACCTGTCTGAGGATAATTACTGTGGAAATAAGAGTTGAATAATGTAATGCATTAACGAGACTTCGTGCAGCATCACTCATTCATCGTCATTATAAATTAAATACAATGCGCACCTTAAAGATAATGGGATGAAAATATATTATTTTTCAATGGGTACAACCCGACGTACCCATTCTCTCTGAGAAACGTTTAATGACAAGCAATATCCATATAAGATGGTGCGGATAGGATTAATGTACTTGTAACAATTTGTCTTACTAGGTGGAATAAAAAACAACACCATCTCATCAGTGAAAATAAAGTTTTATTCCATCTACCAGACACCAAAGTAGGATAAAATGTACAAATATACTTCCCAATCCACATCCACCGAACACTCATTATACGGAATTGTTGCGACCGACACATGCTCTATCTAGCCATGAAGACAACTTGATTGCATGTCTCTCTTGAGAGCAATGTAATCTTCAGCACCTATCATATAATGACAACTCATTTCATACCACTTCAAGCTCAGGCGAGTGATTGAGGAGATTTATATGTTAAGCTAACAAGTTTTATATAGACATGATGGAGTGGGCTACGTGTCTCCTGCCTGGCAAGAGCCTCGATAACACGTGCTGAAACGCATCACCGCCTTCATCATCATTCTATTAGGTTTCTCTGAAGCAAATTATTTTGCATATACCATTGCTCGAGCTTAGTTTCAAAAATAAAAATATACAGTGACAGTAACTGAGCATTGGTGAATCGTCACCAGTATTATTCTAAACCTATCAAATATCTTGACAGCGGTAGGTTTGACGGTGATGGGTACAATAAGGAGAATATGATTGAAATACCGGTGCTGAAATATTCAATGACTGGAATGACACCATAGAAGAGGAATATTATAATAAGTGACAAGGCATCGCTGCAGGAGAATAGATCTTGAGTTTGAATCTCTCTAATATGTATTACGAAATTACTGTTAAACTAAACATACAATCATGCTGTTGTGGCTGTGACAGGATAAATCAAAACTGACCAACGTACGCTAAAATAAGTATAGACTAACCAGCTGATTGGAAATGACGCATTCACCATCTAACCAAGAATTACTCAACGGAGATATAAAGGTGGTGCCACCCTGTCTGATGGTGACACTGTAAGACGTGACAGCGGCGTAACTAATCCAGTGTACTGGTTCATTCTCCCCACTAGGTGATTATTGTGACGAAATATAAACACACAACCGCTATTCCATCATTACATGATTTTGCATGATGTAGCTGTTTGGGTTTTATATATTAAAATCGTGTGTATTGGTTTTTCATGTATGATTCTAAGTGTACATCATACACAACACAATGACAGTGAATGTGAGTATATAATGTGCAAGTTAAAGCAGCTCCTTATTTTGACTTGAGACTTGTGCGCTAGTAGAACATTGTTTAGATGCCTTCACGAGAATCAATGGTTGTTCACTTTCTAGTGTGCTGTGAATCTTGAATTATGCTGTTAATATTCCTGAATCGATTGTAGTCCGGAAGTGATATGCTGATCAGCGTAACATACCAGAAGGACATAACATTGGAATGTCCATATTTGAATGGTAATCCTCCAGCTAAGATTAAAATAATTTCAATTGATGAACCTTTGCTTGTGAGCTCAGTCTTGCGAGGTAGAAATGGGTAACCGCAGTAAAAGGCTACCGAATCTATATATTTCAGTTAAAATGTCTTACCATGGTTGTAAATGGTATTGTGAATTCATGATTAGGGGTGGATCTCTTGGCAACACCAACACATGTCCCAAAGTGATCCAACAGAGCACATATCGGAGAGGCATAAAATGATATGCTATGCGCACCCGACATGCGGCTTCATCATTGAGAGTCGATTTATCATGGTGCTGGAAACATATTGTGTATATATGTTGATAATGACGAACAGGCGTCATAACCTTTCTATGTCTATCAATGTTATACAAAGCTCATCTACCATGAACCAATAAAGCTGTATAGGTTGCATAATTTGCATAAATTTTTACAATAAACGTCACCATTATCAATTATCAGCTCTTTACAATCTTACTGGTTAGTTTTTACAGCTAACAGCTTTGTTTTACAATTTCACTTAGATTGCTGAATTGTGTTGTTAATTGTGTTGTTAACACCCCTTATTTAGTAGTAATGTGGTGATATGGTTATTAACATACAACCTAGCCAGTCTTATCTATGAAGTAGTCCGCATTAGCATGTTAATGCGCTTTAATTCATGACCTATTTCTGGGGAACCCAATCCTCTTTCCTTATTGTTAGACGCAAGTGACGTGGGTCATATCGGGATTTATTCACGAAATATAAATTCTTACCAGAATCACACGTCTTGTTAACAATGAATATAATCCGATTGCTCTAATTTGATGGTATCGAAAAATTGCTTTTGTCTGGGGCATATGAAAATACAGAATATTGCAGTGTCATGCCACAAAAGAGATCAAAAAGAGCATGTACCGGAACTTGCACTTTAGGCATACAATTAAACCTGCGTGAAATTGCATCACAGGAAAATACTGTCCAAAACCTAATTGCGGCTGAGACGTGAGTTGGGAAATGCCTAACAAGAACGTTTATGTATGTAAACATACGAGATATAAAATTCTTTTTCATTTTGTGGGATAATCATTAACCATTTGTGTACAACCGTGATAGTGCTGCGATTTCGAGTTTATTAAACCACACTTGCATAAACACACTTGCTTCTTAAACACAGGCTTTTAATAATCCGCCTGAATTATTCATCAAGCGGCAATTGCTTTATTAATGCCATACGTGCTCTGGAATCAATGTAGATGGGAGTAGGAGTAACATGATTCGCATCATGGACGGAAATTCTTCTACTCGCCTCAACTTTAATGTTATCACTATAACTGCTACCTTATCACCCGACTGGGGTAAATTAAGCTTTTTATTCTATTTTAACAATAGTAATTTGATTTAAGAATTTACTATTGGGTGTCAGATCATCGCATTTAAGTCAACGATTGATATGTATCCATTCAATCGCATGATTTCTTTTCGAAGAAGCAAGACTTAATACTGAGATTTCTATGGACGAACGTTATTTGAAAACAACGTACAATGACAGCATTGCATGAACTAACAAAAGCAGTGCATAAAGCAACGACTTCTCCGTGGATAAATCTGAGCTTTCAATACTGAAGAAACGTCACATGATTGTCATGGCGAATTGTGTATTGTACATTAGGTTAATAGAAAGCCACTACGTCCTTGCCTATGGTTGCATATAAGAAATAAAGACGGTGATATAGCTTTGATGTCAAGGTTAAGAGGTTAAATAACGAGGCTTCCTCACGGAATAAAAACAAAGATTAGACTTCGGTTACCCATAGACAGAGTGCGCTGTGGTTTGTTGAGTCCTTATGACAAAGGATTTCGTCTATTGGTCTCGTAACAGTGGTCATGGATTCATTAAAATTCTACAGAGTGTCATTTTTCATATCAATCAAATAAAAATTGGCACGTCCTCGTCTGCATGATGAAGATATTGAATGCCTTTAACGTTTTAACAGTTTATATAATAAGCTATACGTAATCCATGTTTTGATCTATTGAAAACCATGAAATGTATGTAACGGTGCATGTGTTATATCCAGAAACACGGCGAAACGTCTAAATGCTTTCAGACGACGAGCTTTAGACCAGTGGTTATTCTATAAGCTACGCAGACGCAGATATTGTGTCGTGGTTAGCATAAACTTTGAGTGATGGATTACGCCCCCAGTGACCGTGTTATACGACGATAGATGTCGACGTTGGTACATATATGAAGCTGTTTCTTATCATCACCGTTGCCGAAAAATAATTCAAGGCATTGGCTATGGTGAGAATAATTGATAGATGTATTCTCACAGATAAAGCACCCTAAATTATATCAGGGAGACAAGGTACTTAATAAGATAAGAGCACCCAATTACACTCTCGGTGAACCAAGTAAACATTGTGGTAGATTGATAAACCCCATGCATCAGCTTAAGTAGAAACGTGGGTAATATCTTGCATATATCATTACTTCCTTTGCAGCTGAATCTAATTTAAAAATATACAATGAGTGAACATACAACAACTAATTTAATTTAACTGTATCTTGATTTCATTAATTAGTGAAAGGTACTGCATTGAGGATGCTAAACTACAAAGGACTGAATGGCTTACAAAGGAAAACTCACAGGAAAGAGCACCATCCTCTTTGACCGATCAACGGATAACTGGCAGATATACACATACCGTTCACTTAGATTTAGCCAACAGTCGTCAGTGAGTATAAACCTTAATGCATACGTCATTAAAGAAGTTTACAGATATTGGTGTCGGCGTTGGCGCTGGGAGTTGGCATTGGCGCTGAAGGTCAGTATGCATTGAACATCGTCGTGATAACATAACTACGCTGCATGGCATTGAATCATGTTATGCATAGCGATACGATGTTGATCGCAGATATAATACGTCGCTCAGGTTACGTACCGTTTTGATCCTTCACTGGCGTCGTTTCGTGTTGATGAATCAGAAAGCTATTTTGTGCTACATCAAACAGTGAAATGCGATTGTCCTTGAGTTGGCAAATCAATAAGCCACGCTTGGAGCATTCGCCCCGCATGAAAAATATTTCTAAAGTGGCCCTCATATGCCTTGAGCTACCTTCCTAATATCACTAATAAAGACACAAGCGTAATAACTGTCGTCAAAAATATGGTTGCTTTTGTCCTCTACTACATTCCTGAGTGAGATGTTTTTGTTAATAGTTCGTAACAATAGAAGATGATGGAACGTTAGGTTTTAGAAACGGCAAAGTCTTGAATATAATTGTGAAGAGAGAAATCTCATTCCCATTGTAAGGAATGAGTTTAAAAATCCTTCACTATATAAGAAAAGCTTACATCAAATGCTAAATTTCCAGATTTTCCCTACAACAAAATATTCACATAATAATTTATCAATTCAAATTCCAATATTGCAAATGTCAGTACCGTATTCGTTAAATTACTTTTTAATGGGATATATTTTTGAATGATCGCCACCATCATGGTCAGCATTGTTATAGATAGCATTGCATTTATTGCTTAATGATTAAACAATACGCTAACAGATAGGATAGGATTTCATCAACAAGGTATTGCCTTTTAATCGCACACACGTGATGTACATATTGGCCTTCAGAGTCACACTTCAGAGTCACAATTGACGTTTCCACCAACTTGTAAATGCCATTTCGAGATGATGCAAGAACGTAGCATGACAGTCCATTATGTTATTTGTTGTTCTTGTCAACGTATGTGCACAATGTATAGTGCATAATTGTTTGCAATTAATGCAAATTAACACATGCCCAGGCTTATTAATATATGCTGCCGCCTTGAATATCAACCCCAGGCAACAATAAATTTTGTAAGATTGTTCGTATGTAGTTGGTTTACATGACTTAACCAGACGGATTATGCCACTGTACCAGGGTGTTTTGAAATATTTATACTTGTACAAAACCATGAGTCTGTTAATTTAATGTTCTCGGTTTATACAGACAATAATTTCATTAAGAACTCTTGCTTGGACTGCTGCTTGTTTCAAGTGATTTAGATTTTATTAGTTGGTGCAGTACATCGTCATATTCCTAACTGTACGAGGATGTTGCGTGAATGATTTTTCTGTTTTCCAACTGATATATATATATATATATATATATATATATATATATATATATATATATATATATATATATATATATATATATATATATATATCATATATCATATATACATATATATTGTACTGCACCAACTAATAAATATATATATATATATATATATATATATATATATATATCTAATATATATATATATATATATATATAGATATAGAGAGAGAGAGAGAGAGAGAGAGAGAGAGAGAGAGAGAGAGAGAGAGAGAGAGGAGAGAGAGAGAGAGAGAGAGAGAGAGAGAGATAAACGGTAAACAATGGAAGTAACTTGATTGCTCGACATATTATCGACTAATAAATGACAAATTCCGGTTTGTTCACTTTTAGCATCAAGATGATAGTGCTATGGTGATGGATGAGGTTGATTGTGATGCTTAAAAAACATCATATGTCATTGCCACTTGGGCATAATTCCAACACCATTGAGCTAACAGGTCTATTTACCAGGATGGGGCCACCATCTAACGTGATCAGCTTAGTCCGAGTCAGGAAATCCATCTACAATCCTGTGGATCGTAACGTGAGGCAGTTAGCCATTGGTATTTTGTAGACGGACGAGGTAGTATCAACGACCGAAGAGAAAATAATATTTTCGACTTCATGCTGAATCCATGGGCTTACGTCATTCACATCCACGAATATATAAAGCGAGCGCCGGAATGTCTTGTGTTGCTGAACTGGGACACATAAAGACAACTCCAACGCGTTAGAGAGAATAACAATCCTACCCAGACCAGATTAATTCTACATAAACCTCAATCAGCTGACATTCAGGGATAAAGTAAATATCATGGTAAAATGTGAGATTAACAATCATTAGTTTTAGCCCCTACAATGAAATTTATATCGTTGCTGTAAAAGTCCGCAATTTCCCAATTGTCTAAGTCCTCGGTTCATATTATCAATCCAATAGCTGGTCATTTCCCACACAAACGTTTAACAGCCATGAATGTCCTGCTACAAAGCTTAGTCAAAGTTGCAGTTGTGAGGTTGAGTTAATTAGATAAGTTAAAGATGCATTTTTTCAAAAAAATGACATGCGGTTTTTTTGCTCCATTTAATAGAACAACTCTTTTGGAACCCATATAAACCATTTTGCGGACTAGTTCAACGCTATATCGTCGATTACACCGTATCGAAATCTGTCGGCCACACCCATGTTTACAAACATGAGCACATGTCGATGGGAAAATGACGCATGCGTATTGAAGGGTCATTTGTTGACAACACATAGTCGTGACGTCACGCGCAGCGCAGATTCGATAGAAGGTGGAAACGCATGCAACCGAAATGGTGAGTGTTTTGATTCCTACATTTCTCTTCTTTCTTCTCCTTTGATTGGAGTTTTCGAATGTTATATATAAAAAAGAACCCGCCTCAATAAAGTGAACACTATCGGTACAATAGATTACCGTAAATTTAACAACAGATAGCCTGCGAACGAACCCTGAGGTAGCCCTTAGACTTAGTATATTTATACTGAGGCTGCGCATGTTCAAGCGTAATAAAAACGATATTCTTGACTAGTCTTTCACGTTTTGGAGTGTAAAGCCATGACACTTGTTCGAAGTTTGATAATTTCTTATGCAATTATCGGTGCTTTTTCATAGCAAACTATTGGAGTATTCCTGAATGAACTCATGAATTGTATTATAAATCAAGGGACTGGGGTCTCCCTCATGACGTCTACTTTATCTGGTCATAGTGAACTGAAACAGGGATTTGAATTGGCTGGCGGGTCGCTATCTTCTATGCATTCGTAAACCCTACAGAGAAGATAGCGGCCAGCCAATGCAAATCCCTGTGTACTGAAACGTCCACGCTAGGAGTTTGGGGTGGTATGTATCATCGTATCATCGTATGGGTTTGGCTGACTTTTGCAGGCTTTTGGCTCAAACACTGTAACATTATTGATTGAATTATTCTTGTCATGTTCATTCATTCATTGATTAAATTGAACCAACCCACTTTCAAATTTAAAGGAAATCAAAACGCCAAGGAGGGGATCACATACAAGAAGAGGCAGTGGAAGGGGTCATGGTACAGATTCTGACAACATGTGTGGAATTGAGGTTGGTTCCTTTTTTATTTGATTCTTATCAAGGGTATTTTATTGAACTCAATACACCCATTATGACTGGGAAGGATGTGTTTAATGGTTTGAAATTGTTCACCATGACACAGGTGTCCAAGTTGGTGGAGGTTGCAAACAAGCCTGAAGAGGTGGCAGAGGAGCCCCACCTTCTTCAAACAAGGTACTTTTGGGCTTGCCTTACCTAATTGAATCACTTTGTCAGTAAATAGGTCCAATGTTGAACTATCGAACCATAAATTTCCATTGGTTCTCATTTGTTTGTAGACCTCGACAGGCCGAAAGCGAGTCAATCTTGTTTGCAGAGGCTACCTTTGCAACACACCAATAACTAACCAGACCCTACAGCAGAGTAGAGTGACTGCTAAATCTTTAGAGCTGTCACAGAAGGAGAAAATGAAGGTATTGTACAACTCAGCATTTAGCACTCTTCAGCTGCTCCAAAAACCTTCTTGCAATTTTGGTCACAGAGAGAGATTTGTATTGGAGATATTCAATCCATCAAAAAGAAGACTTTTGATTACTCATATTTTCAGAATTTAGTGCGGTGGCTGGATTTGGATGGGGTGGGTCAGTTGCTGGTTAGAAAGACAGCCACAGTTTGCGCTTACAATCACCCGACAACCCACACCGCCGAAAGAAGGATTCCACCCTCCATCAACTACCACTTCCCCAGACTGTTGCATCTGTCTTCAATGTAGGGAAATGACTACCCCTGTGGAGTGGCAATGGTGCACTAACAGCCCAGACTTTTGCACATATGCACTACCTCAGATGGAAGGAGTTGTGCTTGACCCGATGGTCATTGAGGTTATTAACAGGTACCGGGTGGACTTGCTATGGGATGCGGTTGTCGAGGACAAAAAAAAAAGATGCTTAGACACGGCGCCTATCAGCAATTGGTTCAGTGGATTCATGTATTTTTGGAGGAGTGCAACAGGAGGGTAACTCCGGTTGTGTAAGGAAGATCAGAGACCTCTTCCTTAACAAGTATTGACAGTATAGAGGCTTAATACAAAATAGGTTTTGGTAATATACTAAGCCTAAATGTTTTAATTTTTAATTTTAATCCGGAAATATCACATTGTTCTGATTGGTATTTTTTGTGGATTATAAATTGCTTAGTCTTACAAAACATGTGGTATTATTTGTTCTTAACATTTTTGCTTCAACAATCTGAGAACTTATTGTCTATATGTTTTATGGAATGAGCATTCATATATTAGTAAATTTTTCGTCTCTCAAACACAGAAGAAAAGAATTATGCACACATTATTTTGTCAATTAGTCATGACACTTATCTTCAGATTTGACTTTTTATGTTCATAATTCTAGCGCTGATAAAAAAAGAAGTGACATTAAAATGAGTTCATGTATTATTTATTTGCCAATTACATGAGTTCTTCTATTACATTTTGGATTTACAGACAAAAGAATGACTAATAAAATATTTGTACATTTCAACAAAAACAAATTTCCAAATCATATTTTTAATCAAAATGAGACTCCTGCAACTGTTTCTTGGGTAGATGGCCTGGCACAGGAGCAATGTTCAAACTGATTTTGCGGGGTCATCAGCAGAGCATTGTGGGTGTTGTTGTGATTGCTGTCGCATTGCTTGGGCCTAAAGATTTCTGTCATCATATCTGGTATATGGGCGTAAGTCTTGGCCTCTAAACCGATGACCAGGTCTTTGACTGCTTGTTGAAGACAAATAGCTAGAACACATTACATGTGCAGCATCAGTATTTTGTTTTCTGATAGGACATTTAGTCAGTGCGTAGTTGAGTGGTCATGAGAGACTTACATTGGCTGACCAACCCTACTTGAGTGCATATGCCTGTTGTGGTCCATTGTCACAACTTGACTGCAGGCAAGGTTAGACGAAAACTTGATCACCAGCCATTGAATTAGGGTCAAGAGGATGCAATAATTTCTCTACCTGAAATTTACAAATTAAGTAAGGTATGTTTGCAACACCAATTTACAAATCTAAATGGTGCAATAGACTCACAATAGGCCCTTAGATTTTATTTAATCGGTGACATTTACACAAGTCGATTCAATACAGACCGATTCGATAGCAGGGTATTCATAATACAACGAGATTACTTACATGTCCAGCAAAACTTTGCAGCTTCTTCGTTGGTCACACTCCTCACATCCCTGAATGCCTATCTTAAGACACCCTTGTGTTAGACCGCAGCTGGTCTAGCTCCCGCTTCCTTCTCTTAGTTGTTGAATCTATAAACAGCTTCTTTCTCCCTCCACCTTTTCTTCGTTTCTTGGTTTGATCGTCCATTATCGCAATGAAAATAGCGCAAACTAAACACCCGCCGGCGGCAATCGGCACAGAGTGATGACGTTTCTGCGCTTCCGGAATTAATAATACATGAGCTTCCAAATATGGTCTATTCTTGGCTGGAAGTGAAAAATAAGGAATTGAAGGTTTATTCACGAACAACAAGAAATATATACGGCCATTCCAACTTTGGAATCCGGATATTAGCACCATTTACTCTTGCAGTTAGCAACTTTTTTTTTCGATTCGATTTTTTTGAAAAAAATGCACCTTTAAAAGGAACTATAGCAACTTTATGCTGGCGCAATCCCGTTGTACACCAGAGCTATACACATTCATGACGTGATGTCTCATTCCTATCATTGATTCTTAGTAGAAGCTTCTGCGGTGGAACAACTATACATAAACGTAGCAAGCACAAGAAACCCATGATGACGAAATAGACAATGTGAGCTTTTGGATTGTTGATGTCTATTATATAGGTTATGTGAAAATACCAAATCCCGATGTAGCACTTGAATGCCTTCGCAAATTAAAATTGTGAATGTTGCTTACAAACTCTGCTTCATATGTTTAATAGTCAAAAACAGATATTGTTTCGTTAGGGAAGTAGTAATTGCACATAATATTTCTATGCAATGAACAGGGTGTGTCAGATATCATTATCTTATATCGGAATCGACTGTAATTACTGACATCCATCAAACCATGGATTTGTGGTTAATGTAATCAGGTTTGAAGGATGAAATAATGACATATTCATTCCTTGTCGACTGCGGACATGGATTGTATTAAAAGAGAGGGAGGCTCACACTGATCACCAGGAGTATGGTTAGCCATTATGATCATCAATCTAAGCAGTAAGATTACTATTAGGCAACTACTTGGCAGGTCATTTTACCCGTAAACTAGTCATTTTACACGTAAACCACTAGTTTGTGTGTACACACGTCATTTTACGCTTTAACTAGATCATAAGCATTTCTATACATTTCACTGCATGCGTAAACAAGTCAGACAGATTGGAATATGTATTAATGATAAGGTATTTGTGTTGGAACCGTGATTATAAAATTGAAAATACGGACAATGAAGGTAGCCTGTAACATTCAATAACCAATTGTTTTATTCACGTACCCCTCGTATGACACTCAGCGTTTTTTTGCTTCTGGTGATGAACTGAAAAGCATTCATAAATTATCTTAGGATCTAATTATAAAGGTCACTCTGTGAGCAAAAACGCACAATTTATACATACCTCTTTCAGCATCCTTTGCACGCTTTCCTTTGTGAGATTCCTCCAAGACATTTTGATATTTCTAGTACTAAAAGATAAATCCAATTTAAGAACAAATGAAAAAAAACTTGTTGGTAAATATGAATTCTAAAAAACTGGTGAAATATACCCGCGTCAACATATTGGATAAAAAATCATCAATTAGGCTATAGTCTTCAATATCCAGGCTGTGCATAGGCACGTGAAAGCTTAGCCCGTTCTATAGTGTGCATGATATCAACTAGAAACTAAACAAATATGTGAATTGATGTAATGTCTGAATGTGTCCAATTATAACCGATCAGCTATACTTAGTCGTCAGAAAGCTGCGATATGTACATAGTACCACTGACATTAGTGTATACTGATGTGTTGGTTATTATTTGAAAGGACCTGATTTGCGCAGTTTTTAACCATATTAGTACATTCAAAAACTCGACTTCATGATGTGTATTGTTTGATACTTGATTGAAGTATTTTATAATAGCAGCTAGTGATTCATAAAGTAAACATACTCATGTTAGCATGTTGGGAGGTGTCTGTAACATAGACTAAGTACACACTGTTGTTAAGTTGATGATCGTAACGTTTTAGCCAGTTGTAGGTGCGAATGTTCTACTGAGTAAGTCAAGTTCGTCAACGCAGAAAATATTTTCTGTTTGGCTTTCGAGGCTACAGTAGGCTCAGGATATCCTTTCCCAATCGGGTGGAATTATGAATAATATACCCATGACCTTTGAATTCCGATGCACAGCAAGCCTGGTCTTATGCCGCGTCGACACATAATATATATCAAACCATCCATATTAAATCAACAATTTCCCTCCACCCCCGACTCACTGCACATAATGATTGCATTTTTAGGTTAGCTTGTAAATACTGTCTTGAGTGCCGCCAGTGCAGCAATTATATATGAACTTAATATATATATATATATATGATATATATATATAATATATATATATATATATATATATATATATATATATATATATATATATATATAATATATATATATATATATATATATATATATATATATATATATTTAAATATGTATATATATATATTTTTCGAGAAGTGTTTAACATACCGCCATGACAAACAGTATTATACGATCAGGAGAACAACCTTGGTCGATTCAGCACTTCGTTTGCGAAGATAGTGTTCGTTAGGAACTGACGCTTCGAGAGGGATAACTTCCGCAATGTGCCAACTCTATCCGCTCATCACGGAAAGTCAATTCCTCGAGGTTACAATTATCCTGGTAACGTTTGGGTGGATGGTTTACAGCACATCACTATTTTCAAATATGTTGATAAATTTTAGTCTATTTGTCGAGGAATAGTTGAAATCCAAGTGATTAAAAAGATTGAAGCATTATTTAATTCATTCTTCTCTATGTTAACTACTTCTAAATTTACTCTTCAGGAATAATTTTACAAATGTCAGACATACATATATATATATATACATATATATATATATATATATATATATATATATATATATATATATAGATATATATATAGAGAGATATATATATATATAGATATATTCTATATATATATCTATACTATTGTATTTAGATATATATATCTATATAGAGAGAGAGAGCTCTAGATATATATCTCTATATCTATATATATATATATATATATCTCTATCTATATATATCTATCTCTATATATATATATATATATATATATATATCTATATATATATATATATATATATATATATATATATAGGGAATCATTGTAAAGACTAACTTACATTGTGACTTGTGAACTCTAGAACATTGTTTCTTGTGTCAAGCAGAGAGTAAATAAATGACCATTAACTGGCGCATTGCAAATGTTGTGTCATCGTTTTTCTGGATCAGCCGTAGTCATATGGTCACATGTTTATCAGCATCAACGCTCTGTCAACAACTTTTAACCTCCGTACTAGAACGTGCGCTTTCAATAAATGGACTGCATGACCCTGTGTTAGTGAGCACATATTGTTTTCAGCAATAGTCATGCAGAAGAGGCATTGGTAACATTTAATATGACAGTGGATTTGTTTACGAAATGTTCTACCGCACTTGTAAATCTAGATATGTCACTCAGTTTTCACATGTGTTTGACCACGGTTTATGGGTTAGATCACGTCGATATGTTTGCAATCAAAAGAATGACAGCTCCTTGCTCAGCAGCAACAGATGTTATGTGACGTAAACAGCTTCGTTTGTCAAGTAACACAATATACAAACTTGAAGATAAATATTTAGTGTTTATCTATGAGGTGGCTTATGTATTATTTAATTGCTTATTTCATGTTTCTCTCATCTGAGGAACATAATAATGCTAAATATAACACTGTCATGCCCCGACAGTGTTCGATAAATGCCCATATGGGAACGGCTGAACATTGGCATTTGCAGTGATCTTAATATCTTATGTTCAAATAAAAGGATTATACCAATCAGTACGTATTATAATATGGCGTAATTGCATACGTTACTCTATATATAACAAGTAACTACATCTGTGAGTAATCTGCCACTTGGCCTGTTGTGGCCACTTGGCCCGCTCGCACGTCGCCACCGAAGCATAGGTAATGATTCGAGGAGCACTTTTGTCAGCTACAAAGCAATTGCCGCTTGATGTATATTTCAGTGAAGCCTATTTGATGGCCGCCTATAGGAGTTTATAGTGCGTGTCGTAGAAATAAAGAAAACTTAATGGCGCAATGGCCAGCCTGCTTGATTGTCCAGGTGTGGCTCTTGTTAACTTGGCGTATTGAAATCGCCAAGTTATGTTGGTCAGTCGCGTTTGTATGTTTGGATGTTTGGATGTTTGGATGGTTTGTTTGTTTGTTAACATTTTTTTTGTTTCGCGATACAGGTCGCAATTTGTGATATTTTCAATTGATTTTTTCTTCAATCGCTAGGCATTAATAATTCGCAGAACCGAGATGTTTTGTTTTGACCTTGACCCAAAACTAAGGTCAGGGTCATCGAATAAGTGAAAAATTAGTATCTCGTCTAACTCCGTTAATAATGGTCGGATCGTTACAAAATTTACATCATCGTGTAGCTCATTCTAATTGCAAACTTTTTCTAATTTCATATGGGGCCATCCAACCAACGGTTTTCCCAAGCGCCCCAGGTCGAAAAATCGTGGTATCGGTCAGAATGACAACATAAGTTTCATGAATATTTTGAGCGCCTATAAAACAGTCATATATGTCCGATAATGATGAAAATTGGGTCACTTGTGCTCCATGACAGCTTAAGTCGGATCCATAGATTTCATGAATGTCGATGACGTCACTTCCGGTCACGAAAGCATCAAAGTTTATAAAAACTGACACAAGTTCAATGCTCAATATGTCCATGCTTTACAATTAAATATCATTACAGTCAACATATTCTGAAAGTATAATGTAATTGTAAACTTTTTCTAAATATACTTAGTTGTAAATAATGCATTGTAAAAAAAATCGTAGCAGGTCGAAAATTTCTGGTAGCCATACTCTCTAAACTTTTTAATTTCGCAATTGATTCAATAATTATGGTCCGATCGTAACAAAATTTATATTTTCTGAAAGCTGATGGAATTACCAAACTTTCATAATTGACATATGAAATCAATATATTTCTCCTTTTCAAAGCGCGTTGAGTTGAAAAAGCAAATTTCACTCAGTCAATTTTCGTCAAATTTTCGATTGCTAATAAAATCGTAAATATCAGTTCAATGGTGATAAAAATTAAATCAGATGTTGACATGAACAGCGCGAATCTAATCCGCAAAATTTATTGATATCGGTTGCGTCACTTCCGGTTTTGAACGAATCAAAGCAAAAACGGTACTGAAATCTGAAGTATATAGCGTCGTTCGTCCGTCGTGAATGGTCGTATCGTGAATTTGTCTGCGCTCGAAGGAAGCCCATTCAATTCTGAACACAGGTGTAAAATTTTCTGCTCAAAATATATGACAGTTCTCTCATAAAGTAAGTTTGAAGTACAGTGGGTGTCATTTCTGATGGCTCGGCGGCTGGCTTGTTTACAACAGCCTGCCTCTCGCGCTGAACAAAGGAATCTGCTCTCGGCTCGGGATGCGCGTGGTGCGGCAAGTACGGGAGGCCGCGGTACTATTAAATATGAAAATATGCTTCTCCTTGTGTCAGCCTCTGAATCATAGTTTATCAATAAATCTTGAGTAACATGGTCAATTTTGGGTCAATATTGAAATTTTCAAAAGTTTCCGACACTGTTAGCCAAGTTCACCCATGTTCTCATGGGCATCTCGTATGTTTGGATGTATGTATGTATGTATGTTTGTTAGTTAACATTTTTTTGTTTCGCGATACAGGTCGCAATTTTTGAAATTTTTCATTTTTTTTTCTTCTTCAATCGTTAGGCGTGATTGATGCGCAGAACCGAGAGGTTTTGTTTTGACCTTGACCCAAAACTAAGGTCAAGGTCATCGAATAAGTGAAAAACTAGTATCTCGAATAACTTCGTTATTAATGGTCGGATTGTTACAAAATTTACATCATCGTGTAGCTCATTCTAATTGCAAAACTTTTTTCTAATTTCATATGGGGCCATCCAACCAACGGTTTTCCCAAGCGCCCCAGGTCGAAAAATCGTGGTATCGGTCAGAATGACAACATAAGTTTCATGAATATTTTGAGCGTCTATAAAACAGTCAATATATGTCCGATAATGATGAAAATTGGGTCACTTGTGCTCCATGACAGCTTAAGTCGGATCCATAGATTTCATGAATGTCGATGACGTCACTTCCGGTCACGAAAGCATCAAAGTTTATAAAAACTGACACAAGTTCAATGCTCAATATGTCCATGCTTTACAATTAAATATCATTACAGTCAACATATTCTGAAAGTATAATGTAATTGTAAACTTTTTCTAAATATACTTAGTTGTAAATAGTGCATTGTAAAAAAAAATCGTAGCAGGTCGAAGATTTCTGGTAGCCAAACTCTCTAAACTTTTTAATTTCGCAATTGATTCAATAATTATGGTCCGATCGTAACAAAATTTATATTTTCTGAAAGCTGATGGAATTACCAAACTTTCATAATTGACATATGAAATCAATATATTTCTCCTTTTCACTCAGTCAATTTTCGATCAAATTTTCGATTGCTAATCAAAATCGTAAATATCAGTTCAATGGTGACCCCCATTAAATCAGATGTTGAAATGAACAGCGCGAATATATGCCTCAAATTTATTGATTCGGTTTGCGTCACTTGCATGGGTTTTTGAACGAATCAAAGCAAAAACGGTACGAAATCTGAAGTTTCCCAAGCGTCGTAAGGTCGTCGTGAATTGGTGGTATCGGTCGTGAATGACTGCATAAGAAAGCCATGAATATTTCTGAGCACCCTATAAAATTAGTCAATCCAAATATATGACAGTTCTCTCATATAAGTGTTTGAAAACAGTGGGTCACATTTCTGCTCCATGACAGCTTAAGTCGGATCCATAGATTTCGCATGAATGTCGATGACGTCACTTCCGGTCACGAAAGCATCAAAGTTTATAAAAACTGACACAAGTTCAATGCTCAATATGTCCATGCTTTACAATTAAATATCATTACAGTCAACATATTCTGAAAGTATAATGTAATTGTAAACTTTTTCTAAATATACTTAGTTGTAAATAATGCATTGTGAAAAAAAAATCGTAGCAGGTCGAAAATTTCTGGTAGCCAAACTCTCTAAACTTTTTAATTTCGCAATTGATTCAATAATTATGGTCCGATCGTAACAAAATTTATATTTTCTGAAAGCTGATGGAATTACCAAACTTTCATAATTGACATATGAAATCAATATATATTTGTCCTTTTCAAAGCGCGTTGAGTTGAAAAAAGCAAATTTCACTCAGTCAATTTTCGTCAATTTTCGATTGCTAATAAAATCGTAAATATCAGTTCAATGGTGATCAAAAAATTAAATCAGATGTTGACATGAACAGCGCGAATCTAATCCGCAAAATTTATTGATATCGGTTTCGTCACTTCCGGTTTTCGAACGAATCAAAGCAAAAACGGTACTCAAATCTGAAGTATAATAGCGTCGTTCGTCCGACGTGAATGGTCGTATCGTGAATTTGTCTGCGCTCGAAGGAAGCCCATTCAATTCTGAACACAGGTGTAAAATATTTTCTGCTCAAAATATATGACAGTTCTCTCATAAGTAAGTTTGAAGTACAGTGGGTGTCATTGTCTGATGGCTCGGCGCTGGCTTGTTTACAACAGCCTGCCCTCTCGCGCTGAACAAAGGAATCTGCTCTCTGCTCTCGGCTCGGCGGATGCGCGTGGTGCGGCAAGTACGGCAGGCCCGCGGTACTATTAAATATGAAAATATGCTTTTCCTTGTGTCAGCCTCTGAATCATAGTTTATCACTAATCTTGAGTAACTTTGGTCAATTTTGGGTCATATTGAAATTTTTAAAAGTTTCCGACACTGTTAGCCAAGTTCACCCATGTTCTCATGGGCATCCCAATACTTTGTTGTTGGAACGCTCGTCGGTTTTGAAAATTTGTTAGTATTAACACTTTTTTTGTGGAAAAGCGTACACATTAATTCGTTCGCAATTTTGTCGCAAATTTTTTCCGTTTTTTTCTGTCTTTTCGATTCTTCAAGTGTTAGGCGTGATTGATGCGCAGAACCAGAGAGTTTTGTTTTGACCTTGACCTAAAACTAAGGTCAAGGTCATCGAATAAGTGAAAAACTAGTTATCTCGAATAACTCCGTTATAATGGTCGGATCGTTACAAATTTACATCATCGTGTAGCTCATTCTAATTGCAAACTTTTTCTAATTTCATATACGGCCATCCAACCAACGGTTTTCCCAAGCGCCCCAGGTCGAAAAAAATCGTGGTATCGGTCAGAATGACAACATAAGTTTCATGAATATTTTGAGCGCCTAAAAACCGTCAATACATGTCCGATAATGATAAAATTGGGTCACATGTGCTCCATGACAGCTTAAGTCGGATCCATAGATTTCATGAATGTCGATGACGTCACACTTCGGTCACGAAAGCATCAAAGTTTATAAAAATGACACAGTTCAATGCTCAATATGTCCATGCTTTACAATTAAATATCAATACAGTCAACATATTCTGAAAGTGTATAATGTAATTGTAAACTTTTTCTAAATAACTTAGTTGTAAATAATGCATTGTAAAAAAAATCGTAGCAGGTCGAAAATTTCTGGTAGCCAACTCTCTAAACTTTTTAATTTCGCAATTGATTCAATAATTATGGTCCGATCGTAACAAAATTTATATTTTCTGAAAGCTGATGGAATTACCAAACTTTCATAATTGACATATGAAATCAATATATTTCTCCTTTTCAAAGCGCGTTGAGTTGAAAAAGCAAATTTCACTCAGTCAATTTTCGTCAAATTTTCGATTGCTAATAAAATCGTAAATATCAGTTCAATGGTGATAAAAATTAAATCAGATGTTGACATGAACAGCGCGAATCTAATCCGCAAAATTTATTGATATCGGTTGCGTCACTTCCGGTTTTGAACGAATCAAAGCAAAAACGGTACTGAAATCTGAAGTTATAGCGTCGTTCGTCCGTCGTGAATGGTCGTATCGTGAATTTGTCTGCGCTCGAAGGAAGCCCATTCAATTCTGAACACAGGTGTAAAATTTTCTGCTCAAAATATATGACAGTTCTCTCATAAAGTAAGTTTGAAGTACAGTGGGTGTCATTTCTGATGGCTCGGCGCTGGCTTGTTTACAACAGCCTGCCTCTCGCGCTGAACAAAGGAATCTGCTCTCGGCTCGGGATGCGCGCGTGGTGCGGCAAGTACGGGAGGCCGCGGTACTATTAAATATGAAAATATGCTTCTCCTTGTGTCAGCCTCTGAATCATAGTTTATCAATAAATCTTGAGTAACATGGTCAATTTTGGGTCAATATTGAAATTTTCAAAAGTTTCCGACACTGTTAGCCAAGTTCACCCATGTTCTCATGGGCATCTCGTATGTTTGGATGTATGTATGTATGTATGTTTGTTAGTTAACATTTTTTGTTTCGCGATACAGGTCGCAATTTTTGAAATTTTTCATTTTTTTCTTCTTCAATCGTTAGGCGTGATTGATGCGCAGAACCGAGAGGTTTTGTTTTGACCTTGACCCAAAACTAAGGTCAAGGTCATCGAATAAGTGAAAAACTAGTATCTCGAATAACTTCGTTATTAATGGTCGGATTGTTACAAAATTTACATCATCGTGTAGCTCATTCTAATTGCAAAACTTTTTCTAATTTCATATGGGGCCATCCAACCAACGGTTTTCCCAAGCGCCCCAGGTCGAAAAATCGTGGTATCGGTCAGAATGACAACATAAGTTTCATGAATATTTTGAGCGTCTATAAAACAGTCAATATATGTCCGATAATGATGAAAATTGGGTCACTTGTGCTCCATGACAGCTTAAGTCGGATCCATAGATTTCATGAATGTCGATGACGTCACTTCCGGTCACGAAAGCATCAAAGTTTATAAAAACTGACACAAGTTCAATGCTCAATATGTCCATGCTTTACAATTAAATATCATTACAGTCAACATATTCTGAAAGTATAATGTAATTGTAAACTTTTTCTAAATATACTTAGTTGTAAATAATGCATTGTAAAAAAAATCGTAGCAGGTCGAAGATTTCTGGTAGCCAAAACTCTCTAAACTTTTTAATTTCGCAATTGATTCAATAATTATGGTCCGATCGTAACAAAATTTATATTTTCTGAAAGCTGATGGAATTACCAAACTTTCATAATTGACATATGAAATCAATATATTTCTCCTTTTCAAAGCGCGTTGAGTTGAAAAAGCAAATTTCACTCAGTCAATTTTCGTCAAATTTTCGATTGCTAATAAAATCGTAAATATCAGTTCAATGGTGATAAAAATTAAATCAGATGTTGACATGAACAGCGCGAATCTAATCCGCAAAATTTATTGATATCGGTTGTGTCACTTCCGGTTTTGAACGAATCAAAGCAAAAACGGTACTGAAATCTGAAGTTATAGCGTCGTTCGTCCGTCGTGAATGGTCGTATCGTG
>CM067343.1:58822506-58867506 GCA_034190875.2 Urechis unicinctus | reverse complement strand
AGAAAAGATCACGACCCACCTTGACAGATGAACGGGTCAGGCTTGATTTTTGAATTTTAATCAGTATATTAAATGCAGTTTCAACGTATTAAAAATACAATTCTGACAGTGCTTGTCGCCATATAATGATAGGCAAACTTTCATACTTGGAATGATAAATAACTGACCACATATCAGCCAGTGCCTCATCAGCAAAACATTTCCACTGTTTTATCGGTGAAAATAGAAAATAATTTTATGCCATGCTGCTCCAGCAGCCATGGAGATATTGTAACTTCTCCTGAAGAATAATTGAGGAGCTTAAGCCGAACAAAAAGGCTAATTACCCAATACCCTCATCCGTTTGTAGCCTGCCCCAATGAAAGCTATACTTCTCGGCCAGAGAAGAGAAGACGAGTATCTGTTGGTTAGCGGAAGATTGCAGACACAAATATCAATGTCAGGCAAGACATGAACATTGTATCCAATATAGATAGATTATGCCATCGCTGCAGCAGGGATGTAGTCCTCATAACCATCCAGCAAATTAATTCACGACATTAACTAAGATGAGATGATAAGCCTCTCGTCGATGCGGCCAAGTAGATCAGAGAGATATGCATAAAGGGAGAACAAAGACGCCATATCACACTTTCATCTAAGCGAATAGAATCGATCCTCTTGCCAAATTGATAACGCCCGTGATCTGCCGATGGTTAATATGATATCCATCAGATCTGGGTCGGGATCGGTGAGTATCAAGCCACAGGGATCCATCTACCGAATGCGCATTGTGTAAGTACTCTCACAGTTAAATTATCAATTAAAATTGATCGAACTCATCAATAATCCATAGCTAACAAGACACTGGTGATTATCTTACGTTGCAGCGATTGATGTTGCCGCTCAAAGCTAGAATACTCTGCTACTGATACTTCTTGGTAGCGCCAGTATTTTGTTGGCATATCTTACTGCTAGTATCCAGAACATAATAAAAGCAACCTATCCAAACTATGTAGCTAATGATAAACCCACGATTGTTTGTGCCAATGAAAAGGGGCAATATATGTAAGTAGAAAATTATAGCAACAAAAGAGGCCAAACAGTTTGTATATTTATATACGGTGTTGCTGGCTTGCATTGCATCTTGGATATATTGACACTAGAAAGTGTGAGGATGGATTTCTAGGAAATTGCTTGACAGAGCATTTTAATCACCAAGCGGATGCATTTGCGGTTATCCCTTTGTCTTATGCGCAGCATACATTGGCCTGGTGGTGTTTAGAGATGACAATGTAATATTATCTCTTATACTAGATTATATAAATACATAACAGTGTATAATTAATTCGAAACATTGACAGGGTGTCATGGGATTCCGCTCAATCATTCAGTCTCAAATTTGAGAGAAATATGTTGATATAATTTAATTGGCCCATCAAGCTCTGTGGTTGGTAAACAAATTCAACCCAACCAAATGGATCATACATAAATGCTACCATTTATGCACCAGCTTAATATCACTCGCGATGAATTGAAAACTGCTTTGACCAGTTATTTCATATTTCTCCGGAACCAGCACATGTAAGTGTATGTAAGTAATATCCATTGACCTTTATGATACCACATAACTCTTTTGTGCTACATGCAGCCTGATATCATTACAGTTAATGTATATACTTCTGGCAATGCCCAACGGCAAACTCGCTTTCAAATACAATACGCTGGTATGGAATGTTTCACCAGTTTAACTTTCACCATTAGGGGTTCCTTTTTATGCGAGTACAACCAGAGAAGTGAAACACAATGCTGCGCTCCCTCTTGGTTATCCAAGATAGCATTTCCAATGCAGAAAATTAGATGATAAGACCTTACCTTCACGATGTTAACTTCATTTAACAAGTCCAATTTAATAAGCAATCAGTATTATGTATCATATTAGAGTCTTAGGAATCGCAACAACTTGTAAATATACATAATCGCCTAAAGTGTACGAGGCGATTAACTTTTCCGACTAAATTCCAATATGGCGGCGAAATTGCGCAACGTAATCCGGATTGTAACGGACTTGTTACTATGATAGATAAAGGAGAGGAAAAGGTAACTAGGTCGAAAAGTTATAAGTTATAAGGTGAAATGTGTTATCAGGCAGATGATGGTGTGATAAAAACTTAGCAAATTCCGCGCGTTCGTTTACGACAACGTAATGGAAGAGACCGGTTGTTGACAATCACCAGAATTCGGAGTTGAATTTCGCCGAAAAGTTAGAAATTAAGCGAATATCAAGTGTTCGCCCGAAGATTTGTTAAAAAAAATCATAATTATTAAATTCAGACAATACTCTCACCATTAGTAGCTTTAAATTCTTCTCGGTGTGTATTTTTAACGTGACAAGTGATGATCAGTTAAGTATGTTTGTCAATATACCGATAAAAGTGGGTTTTCCTGTTAGACCAACAAGGGAGTACCCAATCGACTGTTGGTCTGTTGGGCTACTGCAAACCTGCATCAAAGCCACTAACTAAACGGACAACACGCAATAACAAGATATATCAAATTCACAAAGTTACCCCTTCTCATCAACGTACTTTAACTTGACAAATCCACACAACGCGTGCACTTTCAATATATTTAAACGTTTCATGGTTTGAGTGTGGGCATCATTTCTACTATCAAGCCTGCATTCTGTGGGCAGAAATAATTGGTTTCCTGCTTTGATATTTTCTGAATATTTGCAAGCAGAAATGCGCTAATAAGGAATTATATTTAGCACATTCTTGGTGACATCAATTGCTCTTGAGGTTGACAGACCATTTGGTCATATGTCCCATTTAATTAATATAGCACCTCAAGTTTAATGGGTGTTAGTATTTTCGTGCAAATGAGCGGACGTTATGGCTGACAGTCTAGTTAGTATCATAAGCACGGTTCCGTTTAGAGTTATACATTTCGAAGTGGAAGTGCATTCCGTCTTATTCATGCCTGGGTAGCAATAAAAGGGTGTGTTGTACTATTAAGATTTCCTGCTCTTAAGTATAGCGGCATAGCTAAGTAATGCAATGTTGTAAATTCATTACACTGATAGTAAGTTCTTCTCCAGCCTTTTATGAATGTTCTGCCGGAACCAAATAACTCATTGCATCGGTGCTGAAAAACAAACAGAGGGTAACTGGATTATCGCCAATAGTATGTGTGCTCTCCGTGTCTTTCATAACATCATGAAAGCAATATAACTAGATTCATGCGGTCATACTGAAAATAGAATGCAGAAAGAACCTGTGTGGTGTCCCAAGAGTTACACAGTACCTACAGGCATTACGTGGCATTCATGGTGAATTTATGTTCAGGGACGTTAAATACATCTTGAATATCAGTCATTAGATTTAAACCCATGATAATATATTCGGTTTGATAGATCACGCACAAGCTTATTTGATCGACACAATTTCCTGGCATTATAATGGGGTTCGAGTTGGAACGCGACCGGTTCAAAACGCAACATATAAAAAACGCAACTAGACAAGGACGCAACAAATCAAAAACGATACTACAATATGGCGGCAGGAGTTTCTTTACATTCGAATGATGTCGTGCATTGACAATTGCCGAATCCGCCTTCATCCCGTGGTGTCTAGGCTTGTTGCTCACTTACATATATATATATATATATCTGTATATATATATATATATATATATATATATATATATATATATATATATATATATATATATATATATATATATATATATATATATATATATATATATATATATATATATATATAGATATGATATGTACTCTATATATTTATATCTATCTCTATGTATATATATATGTCTCTCTCTATATCTGTATTGATATATATACAGATCTATATATATATCTTATATATATCTATCTCTATCTATATATATATATATATATACATATATATATATATATTGTACTTGTGTGTATGTGTGTTAGCGTGTGTGGGTTTTGGGATATAGTTACATTTTGCTTGGGCAGCCAACTATTCATCACGGTATCGTACACAATATATATATTATCGATACAAATTACAACCCTGTTGGAATTACAACTTGTAATCAATAAATATTTCCTTGAGTCGCTTGCTACTGGGTTATCACACCGACGCATACATATCTACTATAAATATATATATATATAGATATATATATATATATATATATATATATATATATACTATATATATATATATATATAGACTATATATATATCTATATATATATATATATATATATATATATATATATATATATATATGTCTATATATATATATATATATATCTATGTAATATATATTTGTATATATATGTATATAAGACATTTATATATATATATATATATATAAATGACATATATCTCTATATATATACAAATATATACTTATATCCCTTATATATATATGAGTATACATATATATATATATATATATATATATATATAGATATATATATATATATATATCTAAATGACATATATCCCTATATATATACTTATCTATATATATATATATATATATATATATATATATATATATATATATATATATATATATATATATATATATATATATATATATATATATATATATATATATATATATATATATATATATATATATACATACAGAGGGTAACTGGATTATCGCCAATAACATCACGAAAGCAATATAACTAGATATAAAGCTGAGGTTGATTGACCCCATACATAACAAAAAGCTGAGGTTGATTGACCCAATACATAACAGGTAGCCTATACGAAGACCATCTTGTCTTTTGTCGTTGGCGCACACCAACAATAAATCGACAATGTAACAATCTCCTTAGAGACCCATTTGTGGCGACGATGAATCTCAAGATACAGCACTGATGCAGACACGCTGAATCAGTGTATCGGTCGTAGACATTTGGACCAATTTCAGCCCTCCAATCCCCATGAGAAAGTGAATATCCGGCTTTGGAAGCTTTTACGGCGCTGCTGTAATGCATCATACAAGCTATTAATCTCATCGTCAGTTACGACACGAATCAAATAGGCATGACGTAATCCATTAACTGTTCGATCTTCACGGTACAACAGAGATGAAACAAAAACTACAGGGTTATGATTTAACTGTCTATCTATATCCAGCGGCTCTGAACTATCTCCACTTGCAAGGGAGAAAAGCCGTAAATGTGTTTCTAAAATTATGTAAAGAATGTTTATGCATTGCCAGGGTATAAAACGAGGTACTCGCCTGTCCTTATTCTAGATATAGCGAGCAATTACGCTCCAAGACAATCAGACACTGGGAATAATTCATTAGGATCCCATTGCCCCAATGAATCTTTCATATGAAGAAAGTTCTAGATATTTTGGTTAGCGACTTATGCACACTCGCTCATCTTTTACGCCAGCTTTGCCATTTCGAGGAAAGCACATATTGACATATTCATGTATATATATATATATATATATATATATATATATATATATATATATATATATATATATATATATAGATATATATATATAGATATATATATATATATATATATATATCTATATATATATATATATATATATATATATATATATATATATATTATATATATATATATATATAGATCTCTATCTCTCTATATATATATATATATATAGATATATATATATATATATATATATCTATATATATATATATATATATCCTATACATATATATCTATATATATATATATATATATATATATATATATATCTATATCTATCTGTCTCTCTGTATCTCTATATATATATATCTCTATATATCTATCTTTATATATATATCTCTATCTCTCTCTCTAGAGAGAGAGAGCGAGAGAGAGAGAGAGAGCGCGAGAGAGAGAGAGAGCGAGAGAGAGAGTGAGAGAGAGAAAGGGAGAGAGAGATAGACTACTTGACTACTTTGTAGAAAACGTTTGCCATTTGGAAGTAGATCTAATATGGCATAGGTAAAATCTTTGTCTCATCAAGCAGACATTTTTTATGTTAATAACCTTGACTAGCGAAAGGTCTTTATAACATTATTGTACATATCAGAGTATCCATGTCACCATGTACAGCACCGAATGCTTTTAGATATAATGTGAATTAAGCCCAATCTGAGGAAGTTGGAAGGCCTTACTGTTTTAACTTGGAATGCAAAAGAGAACTGGACTGACAGGGCTGTGCGCACAGATGATGAAGACACCCCCGAGCTTAGCAAATTAACTGAGCTGTAATTGCACAGAGACGTTGCGTCGATTGCCTATTGCACAACGTACACGAATAGCGTGTGATTATGGCAAATAAGTACATGTATTGCTAATACAAAACTGGTGAACGGAGCGTTAGTGGTAGTAACACTTTTTGCAAACTGTACCCTCCTCCCTCTTACAGCTAGTGTTATGAGGAAGGTTAATAAACAGCAGGAATGGTAGTTTAAAGAAATTAAATGAAAAATATTTATTTGTTGAATACTATAATAAATGGAATTGTTAATAAAAGTCAATGCACCAACATATTATGCAATAATCTGTCTGAGGCTCATTGTCAGTGTCAAAATGTCACCATGCAATACTGAAAATTAATACTTATCTCATTAAATCAAGGTCAGTTGGTAATTTGATTGCATATGTTGGACACAAAATAACTTTCAGTGTCTTATAGTAAAGATCACACACCGTTGTAGGTGGTTTTCAACGTCAAACGTGTTTATAGTTATTACTACATGCATAATAAAATTCAATAATGAGGGAATGCTTAATCTTTGATTTTACATGCGAATAGATATACTTAGGTTTCTGAGTGTTTGGTTTGAATAACGCCACTGCAATCGTTATGCCATCAGTTTATGATACGAGCGTGAGAACGGACGCCATGACGACAATAACTAACCACACTTTCTGTACAAGCAAAACCGAATAGAATGACGTTTGTGCCACCTTTACCAACGAGGCGACAGTAGTGAAGGATGACCTCGATACAAGAGCAGCTTAACACATATTTCCAATTACTCCACCGAAACCAGGCTCTCCACACAACAGCTATTGCATGCAATGCATACCTATATATTTCAATAATTGTTGTGCAACACCGGCATTTATTCAATTTAAGTTTGAAATGTTAATTATAATTTCTATTCATCTTGTGTCTCGTTAAAATAAGTACAGGAAAAATATGTTGAAAGGGTCTATGCAAACCAATTCCATTTGGTTGCGATAAAACCATTTACGCATCAGCCTTAACAGTGGCAATAACACACACACACAATTTCCGGTAGCTCTGCGAGGGTGAAGTGTCTTGATTAATAATCACGCCCTAAAATTCTGATAATTGCTGAGTCAAATATATTGCAATAAAATTTCAAATAGCTCAAGGAGCTCTAGAGTCCAAACGGGACTGGCAAATATATAAATACAATGATCGGATTGCCTGCGATGAATCACTGTTACATTGAATGAATCTATCATGGCATGACAATAAGTTATGATGATTGAACAGATGTTGCAAAAAGGAAAAGAAGAAAAAGTCAACAATAAATAGAGGAGTGCACATGCGATATCATTAAGTCTCACAACACTCGTTTGGCTAATGATTGATATATGGTACTAAGGGTTCGTGTCAAGTGGTTGATGATACAGAAGTATTTCTCGCTTAGGTTCCAAACACTTCTTCTATCGCCATTCCAGTATCCATCAATATCACCTTCAGTGATGTAAGCAGATGTTCGATAATCTTATGCATTAAGAGTTTGCGTGTCCCCAATGGACGGCGTGAATTAACGGACAATACTCACGTGTCCAGTAGCTTTGTATTTTATTTGTATAGACCATAGGAATGTATTATTCCTAGGCCAGTGATGACAGCGTTAGGTATACCAAATGCTGGAACTGGAAGGCAATAATGAACATGGATCAAATCATACGCACTGTAATGGAATGAAACAAGCGCTTTACGTTTAGTGTGGCATGTGTATTACGATGGCAGTTGATTGCAATCTAATGAAAAATTACAGAATGTATATTCAGATCACGTGAACATCTCCATTTGTCAAACTACCCAGGTGTAGTCAACTCTTGCGAATGGTGGGCATGTTACGTGAACAATTAATCATTCAAAGATTAACAGAATATACATAATCTTATATGTCTTCAAAGGAAACTAATTCGTGCAAATTTATCATTAAATGTTGTAAACGTAATGTATTAAAATATCATTGTTTCAACAAATGTTTGGCCAGGTGGACCAAAATAACATTATGATACACGTCACCTTAATAGCGCAGAAACAGGACGTGCTGCTCTGCTGTGTTAAGACCAGTGGTCGTATTTGCACTAAGACTAAGAGAGGGAAACGATAATGATGATTAATTATGAATGAAACGAGCCTATACTTGTAATCTCATGCACTTCAGCTTTGTTAATGCAATGCCACTCACGACAAAACCAGGCATTAGCAGGAAACAACTGCAATATGTATGTTAATGAATGTTCAACTGTTGTAGTTTCAGCTATAATTGCACAGTTGCATTCGTGAATTATCCTTTAAAGTACTGACGATTGCTGACTTTAATATGAGCTTTATAGGGTGATTGCCAGGAGCAGAGATACTGCCCGGATTTGCCGATGATGCAACGTCAAAGTGACCAAGTCTATTAAAGAATAGCCCAGTGACACGCTACAAATGTCGCCCATCATATATTGAGTAATATACCATCTACCGATTGGCAAACCAACCCCCCACACCCTGTCACTGTCGTCGAGAATGTACAGGGATGGGTTGTTTCCTATGCGTGTTCACTCTAACAGAACCTTTGCAGATGACTCCTATATAACGTGGGAATGTTCGGTGTAATGTCACGATTTTCTCTCGACCATGAATTGCATATTTATCAGCAAAAGCTGCAATCAAGACGATGCCATATGCTAATTTACTACACGAGGCGCGCACAAATACGACAGCACCAGCCCAGAACGCATTAATATTACGGAGCTATGTATCAAGATCACCGAAATTGACATATATAGCTACTTCAAGGCCCGAACATGTTATGTTCATATTGTGTATTGCCCTGTTTTTTTAATCCATCTTCATCTTACGAGTGTCTTTGAAATCTATCATGACTGTATTAACATGTAGATATACTGCTACAAATATATGACACAGTGGCTTTCTTCAACATCACAATGCAATTGAAGCATTAATAATTTGAAAAGACCTGAATGTGTTATACTAAACACAGCTCCAGATACAAATAACACATAACATTTACATTCAAGGGAAGATGAGTTGACTTTTTGCCTACGCTGCCTATACGCTGATTTTTTTTTCAAATAGACTAGTGTCAAGTGTTGATTACCAATAAATGTCAGACTGCCGAAGCAACAGTAGCGATGGCCTCCTATCAGTAGTGGAGACAACGATACCTCCCATTAATCACCTTAGAGCGATGGGTGTGTTTATTGAGGACAGTTTCATATGATCAATGGTCTAGCGTTAATAATGTATTTTTCGGCCTCAAATTTGATAATGTGCCCATTAAAACATAAAGAACAAGGATCACCGCAAAAGAAAATCTTATTATAGCTCAGTAAAGAATTATGCAAACGCTGCATGAACGTTGTACTTGTCCGTTACTGACGGAAATATACGTGATTATATTCTGGAGTGATTCAATTTAGCTGCAAAGAGGCTTTAAAGGACACAAAACGAATAATTATCCTGTCGGTTGTAAGCGGGAATGAGAAGAATAATTCGCCACACAATTATGATCTAATGCATTGGAGAAGCTTATTCCTCTACATCAGTAATTAGGGGCTCTGTTTTTTCACGCACAGTTTTTCATGTACCTGCCTTGTGGTATGCCTGAGACACATATATATATATATATATATATATATATATATATATATATATATATATATATATATATATATATATATATATATATATATATATATATATATATATATATATCTCTATATATATCTATTATATATATATATATATCTCTATATATATATATATATATATATATATATATATCTATATATATATATATATAGGCTTGCAAGGTGAGCTCTGATTGGCCAATCTGTTATGGTGGTTTTGATTCGAGCGGCCAGAAACCTGGGGTCTGCTTCGAAAGGTGAATTTTGCATTGCTTTGGATTATGTCGTCCTCCTGTAGGGCTAGGTGATACCCGTACATGACCTTTTCCCACCAAACTGGCGGAAGCATCAATGCTGTACATTTGATGACTATACAGTATGACACGCTCAGCTGTAAGACGTATTTACCATTGCATGCACCGGACACTTTCTTCAGGTTTGTCACATGAATAGTTTTTGCTGATACCATAGTTTGCGACACAAGAAATACTAACCAAATTTAGGTTGATTCTGAATATTCTTAGTCCTACTGGTGGTCAGTTGTTGTTAATAGAACTACAAAACATAAGTCCGCATCTAGCCAGTTGTGCTCTTGGCCAAAACTGTGTTTATGTGCAACACCGCCCTCGCAGGTGAAGCTATCAATCGTCCATATAACCTGGCTATCGACTACTTTCAGGAGGGATCAGAAATGCGTATGCTCTCGAATCTTTCGGAAAATTGTAGATTACACAAGGTAAATTGCTAGATTCTAACGAAGCGCCTCTCAGAAGGAATACTGATGTCGATGTATCCCTTATAACTGTGCTGGCTGAATATTAATGAGTATAGGTCCGAGAAATATGTTAATGTTTGCGTGTCTTGCTTCAGACGAGTGCCCTCGTCAAAGGGGGAACATTTATACGTTTGAGGGAATATTCAATAATTATCAAACTTTTAGTAAAAATATGAACAATAAATAATGATATGTTGACCTCCTCAAGTATATTTATTGAAGAAGTGTGCGTTGTTATTTAGCGTTCTTTTGTTTACGTTGGACCTTTGATTACTTCTGTATTTTCTTATTCCCGTATTTCTAGTTCGTGAACGATAATAGTCCTTGTAGATTATTACTTATCACTCCGTTGCATCATTAAATTATTTCAGTACACTAGTGTTACTAGCCTCTTTTGCAAAATGTATTATTTCAGAGCACTGGTGTTACTAGCCTTAGTCTGAGTAGACGTCCTACGATGTTCGATCCAAACGCAACGCACATATCCACAATTCAAATCAGATGCCTTGAACATATGAAACCTTGCGAGTTACTCGGTTTCATGAACAATTTGTACCTATAATCACGAGTGATGTATTCATTCAGCTGACATGGATTTCCATTACGATTGCAGTCGTAGTGGCATCATTAATGAGCACATGGTTCCATGTTTATCATTACAACGAAGCGGTAGCTGCTTGTAGGCGCAGTCCGGACTATTTCAAACAGATGGAGTAAAGAATAAAAATGTCTGATGCTATCCAACCGTATCAAAAGCGCTCTTATATCAAAATATTCACCTTAACAGCTTCCTCGCCGCTTTTCTTTAATGAATTAGCTGTAAGCAGGACAATGTTGATAGCTTTCTTGATAAAATTATTTGTAAGTCTTATAATACGATACGGTCGAGAAAAAATGAATTCTGCCCGTCCGTAGGGCCAATTAAGTTTGAAACGAACTTTAAACGATAGCATTATATCAGAGTGTAAGATAAAAGACGAGCGTTTATCCGATTTACTACATATTTTTAACTAGCTTTTCAACATAGTATATATCTATCAGTAGAATGTGTGGATGCTCGCGAACACTTAACAGCTAAGTGAGGCAGATATAGGCTCAGTCAAGTTGGACAAGATAGCAGCCGTGGGTCTTAACTTAACCCTGTCTTGTCAAAGTTGGCGAGAGTTCATAGGTTTCATGTAGTGATTCTAGGACACCAATGGGGCAGCGAAATCCTGGACTGAATAGATACGAATGTACACAAACGGCGATGGTACAATCGGCCTTGGACAAGTGAGTGGCGCGGACAAGATAGCAATCCGACAGTTGTCGGTGGCAATGAAAACGAATGGTATCTTCCGGGAAGCAGGAGCGCCAACTTATAAATCCTTATCTAATATGTATTTGAGAAATTATTGGTGTATGGGCATATTCTTTAGCTGCCTTTAGAGAATAAGGCCGCATATGCCGCTTTGCATCAGGCATCTGTTCCTGACACTGAAGTATGCAAGGTCACCGATTGATATTACTCAGTTATCGTAAACATTACCCCGTTATCTTTAATACATGTAACATACATAATCTTTTAAATGTACAACAATTTGTAAGTTGTCTGCTGGTCAATTATCAGAAATTACATTTTGTCGGTATTTTCAAACGACAGCCCAACGATGTATTATTTCCTGTCAGTTGCGAATCGAGCCGCGTTGATCTAACTAGAATAATACAGGTAAAATAATGACAATACTGTATTTAGGAAGACAGGTATGATGGAAATGTAGCCTATAATTTTATTTTCCTGGTACCCAACCGACCAAACGCTTGCTGTTATTCTTGAGGAGTGTTTGCCATCACAGATTAAATGGATAGTAGTAAGATAGTACGATAGTTAATAAATGGTTATGCTGTAAAATCACTTTTGTTAAATACAGCACAATTAATTGAATCATTCCAACATAAAGCTAAGTTGTACAGACCTACTGGATTTTAGTTAATACGATAGACATTGTTTGATAAATATATGTATATTTGATTTGGAGCGAATTGTTATTTGTATTGTGTTCAAAAGCGTCTGTTCATGGGGCAGAAAGCCTGCTCGTATATTTGTGTGGTATTCATGGAATGTAGGCATGGAATGTGTCAGTGTCCGAACGACTGAACCAAACACACTTGAAATGCCGCTTAAAATTACCATTGACACAGTTGGAACGCAACTTCGCCATATATATTTGAACGCACATTAAGGAGAACAAATGGGTATTGCACGAAAATATAAATTTCATCAAGTATTTTGTAAAGACCAAGAACCCTGTGCATAACATTACAGTATTTATGGGTGAGAGGTCGATTAATTAATGTAAGCCACTGTGCCAAGACAATCTTTGACCACTTTTGAGGCACTAGTTCAAGAGCATTACCTCAGCGACATTTTACAACTTATATTATAATGACGCAACATAAAAGGTACATTCTCATCAGCTATGTTATTTACTACCGCAGCTGTTGACACAATCTGTTCAATTTGGATGATACACCGTCAAGCTTTTATCCATATTAAAATGTCATTTTTGGAACACAACACCCTTGCTTTAGCCACAAAAGAGCTCAATAAAATATGTGAGATTGCAAGCTCCGAATAAGAACTTCATAGATGATCCATTTATTTCCATATAGAATGCAATAACGTCGACATTCATATAAGCTTTAGAATCTCAACTGAATAAAGTCCACACAATCAAGCTTGCAGAGTTTGTAATCTTTCAGATACAGGCTTTACATCCCGTTGTAAGGGTTCTGAACGCAGGTCATCTATTCAATTAATTGAATACCATGGAACTGTTATCCCGTTGACAATGATTACGCCCCTTGTCGTTGCTAAACCGCGTCTTATCGAAATGTGTTGAGCGCCTTGTTCCAGAAATATTTCCAATATTGGTGTTTGGTTTACAACCTGTCTAGTAGTTTTTCTAAAGAGAAGTTTATATTGCTGAAGGGTCTTTTTTGCTGGTCATTTGATGCTTTGTTGCCATGCCAATAGGTTAATCGAGGGTGGGAAATATGTACAGTTCGATGGTGCATATTTTCAGGCAAAACAGGGTACTCACCATGGTGTACAGGGGTTGGGGGTGCAGTTCAATGGCAGGATGCATTATAACTGAGAATAACAATAGACAATGATGCACATATATGATAAACAAGAGAACTTTTCAGAAATAGCCATGGTTAGAAATATGTTCCAGTCTTAATAGAGTGTTGATATTTGCGTCAATGTTTTTTTCATACTCCTTAATTGGAGAGAGAGAGAGAGAGAGAGAGAGAGAGAGAGAGAGAGAGAGAGAGAGAGAGAGAGAGAGAGAGAGAGAGAGAGAGAGAGAGAGAGAGAGAGAGAGAGAGAGAGAGAGAGAGAAAGAGAGTGTCGGTTGTCGCCAGCAAGTCTAATTGTTTCATTCGCTCATTTTTTCCATAGTATCACTTGTCGATTTTTCATTGTGAAGTTATTGTCATGTCCAATTAATATGTAACCCTCTCCGTCCTTATTTTATTAACTTCTTCCTCTCTGTCTGGTTTTGATCAAGTCAACGGCAAGTAAGATTCGTGACCTCTTATTTTGCTTTGTATTTAGTGAATTTCACTCGAGGATGTGATTCTGTAGTCCGTTTCAGCGTCCTTACCGATATATTCGTACAGTTTATCTTGAACGAACTTCTTAATGCTCTTAATGTGGGTTCCATGATACTTTATTTTGATCGAGTTTTGTGGATGAACTTCTCAGATTCATCCATTCCCATCTCCAGAATCTCGTGCTTGCCGAT
This sequence comes from Urechis unicinctus, assembly GCA_034190875.2. NCBI lineage: Eukaryota > Metazoa > Annelida > Polychaeta > Xenopneusta > Urechidae > Urechis > Urechis unicinctus. Next base: position 58,853,043 of record CM067343.1, on the reverse strand, counting down.
TGCAGTTTACAGTTCTATATTTGTTGATAATATTGTTCATGGAATTTATGCTCGCTAGGGGTATTGTGACTGCTGGATATATCCACGAATGTTCACTCACTGCCTTCATGATGAACGTTCGGTCATCGATATATTGTCAGTTTCAGCCACTTGGGATTTTGACATTCGTTCTTGCTGAGGCACAGACTATGTTGATGCGTTATGACTTTACATCGTCTTACTTGTCTTAACCATTATGATCTCAGAGATAATGATGATCGAAATAACCATGTAAAAACCCTGCTGCAACCAATCTTGATCTGCGATCAACGCGAGTAAAAAATAAATTATCACGGTCAATTGAAAAAATCTAGAAAATGTAAGAGGGCCTGCGCATCCAATTCCCTTTAATCTAGATATCTTCATGTAAACATCTTTGAGTGGTGAATGAAATGAACGTTATGTAAAGCGTATTTACTGAAGTAACTGTAGGATAAAACTATGTAGACGATGTTATATAACGAGAATCAAATCAAACCATGCAGTTATCCGTTTTCTATCTAGCAACTTCAGATCAATAATCATCACATACATTATTAGTTAAAAGCTTTAAATGAGTTAATTGTGACGACGTGATTTTCACATCCAATGGCGTTTTGCGATTTATGATTTCCATAATGTTGATCATAGATTGTCATCAATTCTATATGATCATTATCATCACCATTATCATATGTGATGTTATCATCCTCCTCATCATCACCATCATTATCGTCATCATCATTATCATTATCGTCGTCATATTACTCATAATCATCATCAACATCATCATTATAGTCATCATCATCATATTCATCATCATATTCATCATATTCATCGTCATCATAATAATCAGCATCATCATCATCGTCAATTTAGTCATCACCTTCATCATTGATTATCCTCCTCAGTTTGTTTATATTAACGTCATTGTAACCAGTAACCGTCGTCGCTATCATCCTTGTCTTTTCACCCTTGTCCTTTGCCACCTCCGCCCTCGGCATCATTAACATCAATTACTACTATATCCGTGAAAATAATGTACACACATGTAAGATCAGAATTTGTGTTCTGCTTTAGTGATAAGACGAAGCACCATCGATCAGGCGGAGAACTTAAGCCCAGGTTGTTGATTTTGTTAGCGAGAAAACATTGCTTAGGCTTTAATCCATCAACGCGGATATGTGAAATGTAACCGTATACACAATTTCCGCTGGACTAAGGCTGTCTAAGGTACATGGTCAGCTGCCTATCTATATAAGATTCAGTGGTTGTTCTGGTAAATAAGGTAAATATCCTAGTAATAACCCCTAATGGTAGATAATTCAATAATCTATGGGCGGAAAAGCGTTCGCAATACTGACCTCCGATTTGGCGCCTTGTCAGCCCGTCCGTTTGGATGGCCGTCTGTGATATGACCAATAACGGTCGACCAGCTTTCTTCGAATCACAGACCTTCCCGCCCTGTAAAATACAGTTTCGAGTTGATTTCTTAATGCCATTGGAAACTGGATACGCTTAATAGCTGTATCATATTCAGGGGATAAATAAACCTTTTCAGGGCATGTCATACCCATATACGATACACTGTCTCCCCGATCAGTATTTTTTGAAGAGAAACATAAAAAAACATGTAAACCAACTTTATAGCCGGGCTTACTTTACACTTCGGCGACAGACCATGAATACAAATCTCACTGCATGTAAAACAGAGATCTTGGTTAGACTGTCTGGAACAGAGGTATATTCAATTCATAAAGACAGTCACAAGGCTATAATAAGCTGTGAATATGAGTATGCTAATTTTGTTGCGTGTCTGCAAATACATAAAGCTTTGTCGAATGCAATCAAGCTCTCTTATGTGTCTATCAATCGCATTCATTAATGTAGAAACTTACCACCCCACCCCCTCCCATTATATCCATCAATCAAACTTAGCTATTTGTCTATAACGCTTTATATGACCTGTTGGGTTTCCTGTAGTGTTGTTTCACCTTTGTAGTGAACAGTATTGTTAATTATGCAGATGATGATGATGGTGATGACGATTATCCTATTTGGTTAAAATTTCATAATGAGGCTGTTTTAAACAACGAAACCAAATGACTCCCATACAGTTTGCACTCACTGTAAGGAGCCATGCACCTTATTGGTGCAACATTTATTAACCGTGGATCACATTTCTTCATTTCCCAGCCCTAATTACACGCATAGATTGCAAAATATTATGCAAGTTAATATGAATAAATGGTTTTTGTGTTGTTGTTCTTTTGACATTTAAGACCAAATATGCAACTGAATATTCTACAGCAAGCCATGTGCGTCTTATGCTACACACCGCCACAGCTGAGGCCACAATATATGGAATTTGATTGTTTTTCCATCATATTCCAGATTAATCTAACATGCAGAATAATATATGCACTCACTTATGAATTGAAAGACAAAATACGATTTATTTGAGGCTTATCTGAAGTCGCCAAAAAATATTTAATGCCACATAATCAAAGATCGTTCATAGCTTATATCATCAGATGACCTTGTCCAACGCGGAAACTAATCATGTCTACTGGAATCCAATTCAGACGCGCATCGATCTGACAGTTGCTTATCAAACTCCACACCTACATCATTGAAACGGAATCAGTCTTGCAACAGCAGCACAATGAGCTGCAATGCCGCACGGAACACTCTGTTAAGAATATTTTCTCTAGGGCATCTCACATGTACCTCAATACGTTCTCTTTAGACAGTGCGGCAGACAACGAGCACCAAATGGCACAAACCTCAACCCCCCCCCCCCCTGTACGAACGACAGCCATGGAATTGATAAATTGGATGCCTACTTATGAGATGGTCCCACTCTGAGAATCATGTTAGCACTACTAACAATCAGATCAACCGTAATCAGAATCTCGGGTTGTCTAAGGTACTCGATAAACTGCCTACCTATATTAGATTCAGTGATGTTCCTGCAAAATGCCATAGGGAACACCCCGTTGTGATGAGGTTTTTGAAGGCACAATCCATTGCACTGAGACGGGTCTGAACATATGACTAAATTAGTGTTTCCTGATCTGACAGGGTGTGATGTTGGCCAGATGTCTGGAGTACTCGCGTCTGGCTAGTTACATATGGCTTTAGTAAACGCCTTTCTTCCGTGCATTATATGGTTATATTGTAACACTACATTTTTATGTCTGGTTTATGCTCCTTAAATATGTACGCGATGCTAGCATCCGCTGTGTATTAGGGGTATAGTTTGTGCTATTTGATCGCATTACCAAAATACACCATAGGCACACATTAGGCAGTGCATTGACAGCGACTCAATCCATTGAGTTGTCAACCTTAGAGACAAGTTAAGATCGAGGAGCGACAACGGACTGTAACTTATGGTTAGAGTAATTAGCAGACCAGTCACAATCCTGCTCCAGTTTCTTCGGCGACATATTGATGGCGCCAGTATGTCTGGCATTGAAAAAAATATTTGAAACAGCAGCGATGAATAAGTGAGTATTTAAATCCCTCGTAGATCATTTTGATAGGCTGCTGATATACACAGACCTAACTTGCACTGTTCACAAGATATTTCCTGGTTAAATGACATATACGTACGTTATTTCTGTCAATTCTGTCCATATACGATCGTCAGCGATATAGACGATATTTCTGACATATGGTATATAGGTAACCCCTCCCCCCTCCCTGTGGATGTTTGTAGGGCTAACCGTCCTCATTGCATGCGTGTCCCCACCCTACATCCTACAGTTACCCCACCTTCATCTCCCTAATTAGGGCTATGATAATGGGTTGCAGCAGATTCTAATTGATCCAATTTGCTTTGCATTTGTACAGCCGTTTGGCCTCATTGTGTCGTCAGTTTGGCTCCAGTTGTTCTTTCTGCCACTGCTTTGGAGGATTGTCAAACCCTATAAATCTGCGACATTCAGCAAGAAACGTTACTCCAACTATATCTCTTTAGACGTTTCTAGAGCAAACAGACAGACAAGCATTATGGTTGTGTTAGAACAGTAAGTGTAAGGGATATTTGGTGCAATTTCAAGTGTATCCAGCTGCGGTTATGCACACCGTTTTGGTAGCGCACTGATATGCACACTCCATTGTATATGCAAACCTTACAGGAGTAGCGGCGCTGCATAAATATACAGTGTATGTACCATGTGCGAAAATCCACTGAATGATGTAACGGTTAATTATGCATACAATTGCAATTGTACGGATCCCAGGTCCCAAACTGATCTGTAAACTCTATTCTAATTACAGCTACCATGACCACTATAGCATCTACAATGCGTTTTATGGGAAACATAGCTGTAGTTTGTCAATAAAAAGTTTCTGATAGTTTATATCAAAATCCTACTTGAGTCAATTGAACCCCGTTATGTAAATATAGATATGATCGTCTTTCAGCTGTCATCTTTTTCCTAACTTTCCCCTTCTAAGAATAATTGTCTTCATTAAAACCCCACCATAGACATCTGAAATATAAGACTTACCATATCAACGCGCTGTCTTCAATATATTTAGTACCAAGCGCTGGGATGATATTGATTCCTCAAAAATTACAGTGTCGGGGCACCGGCCTGCCGACATCGAAGAAACATAGCTCAGTGGAGGTGCTCTATCAGTCAAACACGGCCAGCTAAAATTAATCTATTCTTTTACGGATTGAAACCAAACAACGTTAGCCCTTGATAGATATGCTGCTTATTCGTCCAGATTGAAGCGCACACCATTTAATGACATGCCCCACCTGACATGCGGCTACATCATTGATAGTCGATTAATCATGGCGTCCTTGAATCCTATTGGTTATATATATATATATATAGATATAGAGATATATATATATATATATATATATAGAGAGAGATATATATATATAGAGAGATATATAGAGATAGAGAGAGATAGAGATATATATATCTATCCTATATATATATATAGAGAGAGATCTCTCTGAGATTAGAGAGAGAGATATCTATATATAGGGTTTATATATATTTGATAATATAGAGAAGAGACATAGAGATAAAGAGACATATATAGAGATATAACATATATAGATAAACATAGATATAGACAGCAGATATATACATATACCCAGATATAGACATATATATATCTATATCTATATATATCTCCTAGATATATAGATATATATATCTCTCTATATATATATCTATATATATATCTCTCTATATCTCTATCTATCTATATCTCTATCTCTATATCTCTATATCTCTCTCTATATCTCTCTATATATATATATATATCTCTCTCTCTCTATATCTCTATAGCGCGCCATCATCATTCATTCGAAGTTGTTTGCTGAAATAAAACGATACTTGGGTCATGAAGCGTCTCTATTCATCCCTTTTGATATTTCTATACCGCAAAAGACCATTTTGCGCTACATTCATCAGTGAAATGCGGTTGTTCTAGCGTCGGCCTGGCATATACTGTACGAATGGGGTAAAAACACGCATTCTGCAGTGACGTCAAAAGTGACAACAGGCGGCTATTGCTTGCCTTGTTGGATCTGCCTGATGTCACCCGAATGCTTATTAACGGCACCAGGTCCGCACCGATTTCTATTCGTGCGTATTGATGCTTCATGTTTGATTCTGTACGTACTTAATACAGTAAAATTAGCAATTAACGGGAGTGTCACGTCTGTGGAACATCTTTATGCTGACTGGACTTCTACCCTACCAGTGTCTGCAATTCATAACTGTGTCAATGGTACTAGCAGAAAATATTGATCCGCACGCGCATCTGACGTATCAAGTTATCATGTGTTAATATTTGTCTAAAGCAATATTCATATCAGATTGAGAAAAACATCTAAGCTCCAGTTTATCTCGAGTTGATAGGAATTTTTATCCAGCATATCTGTTTTCTTTCAACATATTTACATTTGATCAGAAAAAGGTAATAATTGGTTATCGGATCATTGTATATTTGTCAATAAGTGAGTGTTTGATGGTATTGTGTAGTAGCATTATTTCCTTTCGGAGAATGTTAGCTAAGATTTACTGCACAGATGCCTGTGGATCGTGTAATACATATTGATGACGACGTCATTGCAATAATACTCACGGCATTGATAAATGCGTCTTCATAGATGATGCTCATATCAGACAGAAAAGGTGCCTACAGGGCGAACAACACACCCAATAACATTCTTAGTGAACCAAGTTATCATTATGATAGTTCGATAAATCCAATTACCTATGTCAATCATGGCATCCATCAGGTTTAGTTGAAACGTGGATACTAAATACTTTTATTATTCTCTGCTGATACTGAGTTAGCATTTGCATTAAGTAAACCTACAGCAAATAGTTCAAACAAATTGTTGTCTAGAAAATGCTGTAAGCGAATGGAAAAGGAATGTCGTGCTCGTTTGTCAATAATCGAAATGAATGAAGGTGAAGTTATACATATCAAAGTGTTTTGGACGTTTCCGTCACCAAGCGGATTGTATTATGATTACTTTTTTGCCGGTTGCACGAAAAGGTGACAGGTTTATACAATCTGTTATAATATAAAAATAAAGTATTTATTGCATTTACCATTCATTCATCTAGATGGATTGCCTTACAAATAACAGTGAATCGTAAACATCGCGCAAAAAAATTGAGTATCGAAAGATATGTTTACATCTACACGATCCAATTTTGAAACTACCTGCTTGGCTAGATCGATATCCATGCGTTGTGTGTATGCATGAAGTGATCGAAATATATTTATATGAAAATAATATTAAAATATATATATATATATATATATATATATATATATATATATATATATATATATATATATATATATATGCATATATATATATAAATATCTTTATAAACATATATATATATATGAATATATATGCATATATATACATATATATATATATGTATATATATCTTCGTCCTTCACTTGTGAAGAGGACCATCTGTCAGTCATCATTCATCCTAGTCAGGACGGAGATGTCCTGGTTTTATCCTGTGTTGGCATTGAGGTTGGGAATCGCTGCATGTCTTGATTTCCTGGCTTCCCTTTTTGCAACTGCAGACACGATACGGTCAGCCTCATATGCCTCAGCTCCTTTAATGGTTTTGGAACGCAACACTTGTCTGTCCTGAGCTATTGTCTCCCAGCTTGTGTGGTTGATGTTACAATCCTTTAAAGACACCTTTAGGGAGTCTTTGAACCGTTTCTTCTGGTCACCACAAGAGCTGTTTTGGTATTCTTTTTACCGACATTCTGAGGACATGGCCAGCCCAGCGGAGTTGGATCCTCTTGAGCATTGCAAAGATGCTTTGCATTTTGGCTCTGGCAAGTACTTCAGTGTCAGGAATCATATCTTGCCAATTGATGTTTAAGAGTTTTCTCAGGCAAGTAAGGTGAAGGCGGTTAATCTTCCTGGCATGGTGTTGGTAAACAGTCCAGGACTCGGCACCATAAAGGAGAGAGGTAAGAACTGCAGCCCGATAGACCTGGAGTTTGGTTTTTAGGGTGAGTCCTTTCCTATTCCATACTGAGTGTCTATGTCTGCCAAAAGTTTGGCTAGCCTTGGATATCCCGGAGAGTACTTCGTCATCTATATGGATTGTGTTAGAGAGTGAGCTGCCAAGGTACGTGAATTTAGCAGTGTTTGATAGCATTTGGTTGTTTACATTTATTTCTGGTGCAGTACATATTTTTCCTGGTGCTGGTTGGTAAAGCACTTCAATCTTTTTTGTACTAATGGTTATACCAAAATTGTCACAGGATGTTGCAAAACTGTCCATGTAATGTTGCATTGCATTCTCATTTGGTGCAGCAAGGATACAGTCATCGGCAAACAGTGGGATCCTTTCCAGCCGCGGTAAGCTGAACAGGTAGATTGTGAAGCAGGCAATGTTTAGGGCACCTTTTCAAGCCCCTTCCTCATTCTAGGGAGGTGAGCAGTGCTGTTCTAAAGAGGGCTGCTCAGTTACTCAGGGGGCTGCCGAATTCCATCACTGCTTCTTACAATGAAAGACGACTATATGGCCTGAGCCGTCTGTGTGCAGGTTTGTGACTGACAGCTTCCAGTGTATCTGCACCTTCTGCTTCACCACTTGCCCGTCGCCACAGGACTTTTTAGGATGAGTTGGTTGAATGAAAGATGAGGTGCGCGTGAATTTGATTAAAGTGAGGGAGATATGCGCAGAGTCAGTCTCACTCTCTCGTCTCTGCAAAACGTTTTTCAATGGCAAGAAATAATCAAGACGATCGAAGGTTCTGAAGAGGTGCAGGAGTTGCCAGAATGTAGACAGAATTTGTCTACAGACTGCCTTAGGGGCTCCACTCCGGATTTTCTGTTAGGGTTTACTCCCTTAGCCTTTGGCTGATGAACCTTATACCTGAAGGCACAGGATTTTGACTGACTGTGATACCAAGAGGAACTAAGTACGAGTAACCATATCTGTCAAGAGTACTGTGCTGTTTACAGCCGAGGCTGGTATGAACTCACAAGCACCTTGACGGAACCCTAACTAGTCCTAGTAACCATCACAGGCAGTGCACAGATAAGGCGCTGGATGCCTTCCCAGTATTCATGGACCTCATGTCCACGCCTGTCGCTATATTTATATATATATATCGATATATGGATAAATATATATATATCTATATATATATATATATATATATATATATATATATATATAAATATATATATATAAATACATTAAAATATATATATAAATATATATACACATATATACATATATATATTTATATATATATATATATAAATATATATATATAGTAAGTATATATGTATATAAGCATATATATAAACATATATGTATATATATCAATTTATATATATATATATTAATAAATATAAATATATATATATATTTATATATATACATATATATTTATATATTCCTATGTATATATTCATATATATAAACACGTATATATTCATATATATGTATGAAAAATCATATATGTATGCAAAATCATATATTTATGCACACATAAGTATGTATATATTATTATATATATATATATATATATAATAGATATATATATATATATGCATATGTATATATGCAAATATATGCATATTAAAAACATAAATATGTATATATGTATATATGTATATTATATACAACATATTTATATATATATATATATATATATATATATATATATATATGTATATATATCTATGTATATATATATATATATATATATATATATATATATCTATATATATATATATATATATAGAGAGAGAGAGAGAGAGAGAGAGAGAGAGAGAGAGAGAGAGAGAGAGATTTGTATATAGATTCATATATATCTTATATACAAATATGCCTATATATATACAAATGCATTTGGGAAAAGTCCTCATTGATATGTTCATTCTTCCATTGTTCTACAAATATGGGCCAGGCAGACTACGAGAGGCAAATAAACATGAACAAGTAACTAAACAAGTAATAGTGCTCATGACTTGGTAGCATTGTAAAGCAACGAGCATAAAAGTTATTGCGAGTTGTTTGCACAGTTCCACGCCAAAGTATTGTGAAAGACAACCTGAGACGCCAAATTCGTTAAGCAACAAATAAGCCATCAAGACGTGAGAACAAGAAGACGCAGACAAATCGTTTGAACAAATATCGATGGCAACGACTTGGAGGTTCAAGAAAGAAAAGCCATTTCCTCCTGGATAAGCAATTTTGGTACGGTGCGTGGGACCACAAATATTATGAAAGAAAACCGGATACATATTGCGTGCGCAAGATGACGTCAAATTAGCTAAAGGAATAAAAACCGTGTTTGCAAAATGGCGTAAGATCAGCAAGATGAAGTGTTATTTGCCCCTATCGACAAAGGGAGTCATCAAAAAGTTATGTGACCGCCACGCGGGACGGTTAGCCATTGGTCACACAGATCACATACGAATATTGTGCGCGGGTAAGCCACAAACATTATGATATTTAGCAAACGCTATGACTCCCAACGATCTTAGAAAGACAAGTTAAAATACAAAGCATGCGAAGCAAACGAGACGAATGTCAACACATGAACATCCCCATAACAAAAATTTAATCACGTATATATAAAATTTGCATTCAAACATTCTTGCGAGATATGCGTTGGTTATAATTGAATTTATTAGGGTTGTCCAACAAACTACTAAATCAATATAAGTTACAATTTGTGACCAAGGTTTGAAATGGCATTGTAAAACCATGAGGAATCATGAAATGGCATTGGAAATCGATGAGGAATCATATCATAAATATATGTTGAAATCTACGAACAGCCGTTAACCCCCTTTATATAATTTTTCGGCGTTTGCTATACTAGCGTTCGTTTCTATTTGTTATATGAATACCAAAAATGATCATTGGATTTTTCAAGCCCATTTGTTCTATTGTGCATTAAGAAGAATGATGTCTGCATAAGTAATGTTAATATGGGCTACAATGGCATATAGTACCCACGCTTAACGCAGTAAAACGACAGATCTTTCTCCGTAGAGCGCTTACACAAAGCTGACAGCATGAGGATATTAAGTCACGTATCATTCCTGAAATAATATGGTCCATCTTGGAGTGCCATAGAACGTCGCTCAGGTTATGAAGAGTCTTGTGGAATACCTCAAAACATCTACAGTTGATATAACTGAGAATTTATATGACAGTGTAATACGATTGCACTAGCGTTGTGCCAAAATCTTAAGAATGAAAAATTTGCATTAAAGTTTCCTCAAAAGAACAGCCTTTCTGCAGTAGCATCAACAGTGACAATAAGCGGATAGTGAAGTTACCCTCATGCCAATAAATGGAAAAGCTGTCCTCAGGACTATAATGGCATAGGTTCTGGCCAATTTACTTTTGTGAAAAGCATATCTGATTGCACGTAAAAATGCAAAGATGCAAGAAACAATGTTGAGAAATGAAACAGGTAGTGACCATAATTGTTACGTTAGCAATAATACCCCACGTGCCATGTAACACTGTAACTTGCCCTATTTCATTTGCAATTATTATCAATCTGCAGTTTGATATGGTTAACGCACGTCAACTTTAATACATTTAGCCTATTTATGGTGTGCGGGGAGCTTCAATATTAAAATAGCATTGGACAGATGAATAGTTATTGTACTGCTCAGTAAACCAAGCCCATCAGTCTTGAAACATTGCAAACACATTGTTGTCAGGGTCTATTTAAATAGTACTAGCTAATAACTTCTGCGTGAACGACAACATTTCGGCCTCTGCCTGATTAGCCAAACATTTACTTCTGCATTACCATTGTTCAAAACACATAATATCGGTACAATCTACTGTACCAATAAAATATACCCATTGCTTATCATTTCATAGTGGATATCGGTGTATTCATGTTAGCGCAATTGTGCTGCCATTGTTTACTTTACAATAATGTTTTGCTTTAGTGACATACAGTATCCGCATGTAACGTAAGGCAACGGATGTTTCCCATAAAATTTCAATACATTGCGTGCATTATGACGATATTAAGCCACGTCAAATCCCTAAGATTATACCGCCCATCTGAGTTTATCGTTGATGTAAAACGTCGCTCAGGTTATGTACGGTCTTGGTTCATCCTTTACGACGCCTTGAGCTAATAAATCAGAAAGCCATTTGGTGCTACGACAAACAGAGAAATGCGATTGCACTCGAGTTGGCATAGCATTAAGCAACGCCTGGAGCATGTGTCCCACAGAAAACATCTCTCTATAGTGACATTAATAGTGAGAAAAGCGGTCCTCGTGTGCCTTACGTTACTGACATCACTCTCTTGACAATAAAGGCACAAGGGTAATAACTGTCGTCGTAAATATAAATGGCTTTGTCCTCAAGTACATAGCTTCGTGTAATATGAATCGCCCTTCTTAAGATTGGGATTGCAATCTATCACTATTCATCAGCAAAAACCTGGTCGCCATTTCCTAAGCGGCTAATGAAGTTCTTTATCGTTTGATGCGACAACATGTTATAAACAACACAATGGCAATTAAGACATGCGCGTGCTTTTTGATGTATGCCCTCCCCTGAAATATTAACTCCAGGGAGCAATACATTACGAACGATTGTTCATATTCAGTCAGATTCAAATGACTCGGGTGGACTGATTATGACATTGCCTCATGGTTTATGTTGTTACATCAAGCAGATGACAACGCAGATAACTCTCAATGAGCAATATTATTTGAAATATATCTTGCATTACAAAACATGAAGTCAATACTGAATTAATACGGACAATTATGTCATTAAAAACCTGCTATCGCTGATATAGAGACACCTTCAAGAAACGTCGATTTTGCAAGCTGCAGTTTGGTGGCCTAAATACGGATCAAACACAAGGCAAGCTGTACATAACCAAAGACGAAATAACTATCCTTAAATTAGGTAGGGGAAACTCCTTTTCCCGATTCTTGTAGATCAGGTTTGTATAATGCCCTCGTTGATATACGCACATCAGTATGTAAGAGTCAGTTTTTACTAAGATTTTGTCGCCTCAATTTTATTTTGTACCCAAGCCTTTTCTGCGTAACACACAACCCACCTGTTGAATGAAAACACATGACATGCATATATTTTTCATTAAGGATCATATGACTAAAGCGCTATGAGGCGAGCAACGCAAATTCTTGATTATAAAATTGCATTTTGTTGTCTCTGTGAGAGGAGAACAAATATGTGCGTTCAATAAATAAATTGCGCCAGGTATATTGGTTAAATATATGCGTCACATCATTGTAGCAGTGCAATGCTATTATGGATCTGTGGTTTTTCTCTATAAGATAATGTAGAATAATTGTGATACACAACTGGTAAAAGAAGCCTTTTTGCAACGTACGTTTAGCTGAGTCATTCGCCATCGAATAACAAAACAGATGTACTTGTATAACTTTATATTACCCCTCCTTGGTAAATGCCGACGGAACAATGATATATCCCCCCCACTACGGCAATTGCAGCTTGAAATTTAGTCATGGGAGAAAATGGCATCTATAATACCTATTATATATTGTCATAGGTATAAGAAAGAGAAGAAGAATGAAATACCGGTGCTGAAACATTCAAACGATTGAAATGACACCAGCCTTTCTTATAGAAGATGAATAGCGTTGTAATTGAAGGAACTGAACAACACTGACCTTCACACTGGAATTATCACAGACTAACCAGACTCACGGGAACGACACTTTCATCTTCTTACTAATAATAACTTCTTAGAGTCTGTCTGGTTGTGACACTGTACAATGTAATTGCGATGCGGACACAAGGATGAATACTTGAATTGTTCACCGGTATAACTTTTGTAACTTCCCTGCATAGTTGATAAAAAGTGCATAAACTAGTGAGGCTCTAACATGTTATGGTTATTTAGCAAAATTATTTTAAATAATGGTGTTTTGTGGAAACAATGGGCCATTACAATAAATACAATTCTTTAGTGACCAAAAAGCCAATGAACACGAGCATTTATATCAAAAATACGGTTGAACCAATTGAACCTCGTCATTTACATACATATTATCTATCACGGCTCAACCTTTTGTTTGATTCCTCATTGTAGACATAAATATCGTCGTCCAATTTTTGTAATCAAACATATACGAAATCTCAATGAATTTTCTAAGACATATTTCGAAACAAGCACATGGAAGAGCTTGATTGCTCAGACATAACAGTGTCATGCACCTGCCGGACGGCATAAAAGAAACATAGATCTGTGGAGGCGCTTAATCTTTCAGCAGAGCTAACCTCCAATAGATTGATGTTTTTAGTAATTCAAGCTGACAAAGTCAGCACATGATAGATACGCTGCTGTAGACATATTTAATCAGTGAGAAAGAACCAGCCTTCAACAGGCATGATGGATGGCCTTACAAGTGAGAAAGAATCGTAAACGAAACACACACGAATTATGTTTCTAGGGGAAATTTTAAAAATCGCTTGCATCACTCGTGGGATACGATACCTTCACTGGGGACACCACAAATGGATTTATAAAATAAGCCGGACTTGGTCACAAGCAGATGCAGAAAGCGTAAATAGAGCCATAACGTACAGAGCTGCTATCTGTGAGAGTCAACAAAGACGTTATTTCAAGCCTATTAACGTGGTTAAGCAAGTCTGCACTTCGATACTCCAGTTGAGATTACATAAGTAGCATTAGATTTTTATCACTTGGTAATCAACCCTCGGTATTATACATCCTCCAATATGTCTTCATACAGTCATTTGATTAAATGATGTTTGTTTACTTTGAGAATCATATCATTATAGCAAGTGTATGACAGTTATGATATTGACATTGAATAATTATAAACTTGTTACATGATTACATTACTTGAAAGATGACCGCACATGTTCCCGAAAGCATGACTATAAAGCCTACGTAAGGACAACTTTTATTGTCAGAAAGTTACACCAAATAGAATTCCGTGCCCGTGGGTCTGTATTTGATTATTCGCCTACTGTGAATGCACCTGTCTGAGGATAATTACTGTGGAAATAAGAGTTGAATAATGTAATGCATTAACGAGACTTCGTGCAGCATCACTCATTCATCGTCATTATAAATTAAATACAATGCGCACCTTAAAGATAATGGGATGAAAATATATTATTTTTCAATGGGTACAACCCGACGTACCCATTCTCTCTGAGAAACGTTTAATGACAAGCAATATCCATATAAGATGGTGCGGATAGGATTAATGTACTTGTAACAATTTGTCTTACTAGGTGGAATAAAAACAACACCATCTCATCAGTGAAAATAAAGTTTTATTCCATCTACCAGACACCAAAGTAGGATAAAATGTACAAATATACTTCCCAATCCACATCCACCGAACACTCATTATACGGAATTGTTGCGACCGACACATGCTCTATCTAGCCATGAAGACAACTTGATTGCATGTCTCTCTTGAGAGCAATGTAATCTTCAGCACCTATCATATAATGACAACTCATTTCATACCACTTCAAGCTCAGGCGAGTGATTGAGGAGATTTATATGTTAAGCTAACAAGTTTTATATAGACATGATGGAGTGGGCTACGTGTCTCCTGCCTGGCAAGAGCCTCGATAACACGTGCTGAAACGCATCACCGCCTTCATCATCATTCTATTAGGTTTCTCTGAAGCAAATTATTTTGCATATACCATTGCTCGAGCTTAGTTTCAAAAATATAAATATACAGTGACAGTAACTGAGCATTGGTGAATCGTCACCAGTATTATTCTAAACCTATCAAATATCTTGACAGCGGTAGGTTTGACGGTGATGGGTACAATAAGGAGAATATGATTGAAATACCGGTGCTGAAATATTCAATGACTGGAATGACACCATAGAAGAGGAATATTATAATAAGTGACAAGGCATCGCTGCAGGAGAATAGATCTTGAGTTTGAATCTCTCTAATATGTATTACGAAATTACTGTTAAACTAAACATACAATCATGCTGTTGTGGCTGTGACAGGATAAATCAAAACTGACCAACGTACGCTAAAATAAGTATAGACTAACCAGCTGATTGGAAATGACGCATTCACCATCTAACCAAGAATTACTCAACGGAGATATAAAGGTGGTGCCACTCTGTCTGATGGTGACACTGTAAGACGTGACAGCGGCGTAACTAATCCAGTGTACTGGTTCATTCTCCCCACTAGGTGATTATTGTGACGAAATATAAACACACAACCGCTATTCCATCATTACATGATTTTGCATGATGTAGCTGTTTGGGTTTTATATATTAAAATCGTGTGTATTGGTTTTTCATGTATGATTCTAAGTGTACATCATACACAACACAATGACAGTGAATGTGAGTATATAATGTGCAAGTTAAAGCAGCTCCTTATTTTGACTTGAGACTTGTGCGCTAGTAGAACATTGTTTAGATGCCTTCACGAGAATCAATGGTTGTTCACTTTCTAGTGTGCTGTGAATCTTGAATTATGCTGTTAATATTCCTGAATCGATTGTAGTCCGGAAGTGATATGCTGATCAGCGTAACATACCAGAAGGACATAACATTGGAATGTCCATATTTGAATGGTAATCCTCCAGCTAAGATTAAAATAATTTCAATTGATGAACCTTTGCTTGTGAGCTCAGTCTTGCGAGGTAGAAATGGGTAACCGCAGTAAAAGGCTACCGAATCTATATATTTCAGTTAAAATGTCTTACCATGGTTGTAAATGGTATTGTGAATTCATGATTAGGGGTGGATCTCTTGGCAACACCAACACATGTCCCAAAGTGATCCAACAGAGCACATATCGGAGAGGCATAAAATGATATGCTATGCGCACCCGACATGCGGCTTCATCATTGAGAGTCGATTTATCATGAGGTGCTGGAAACATATTGTGTATATATGTTGATAATGACGAACAGGCGTCATAACCTTTCTATGTCTATCAATGTTATACAAAGCTCATCTACCATGAACCAATAAAGCTGTATAGGTTGCATAATTTGCATAAATATTTACAATAAACGTCACCATTATCAATTATCAGCTCTTTACAATCTTACTGGTTAGTTTTTACAGCTAACAGCTTTGTTTTACAATTTCACTTAGATTGCTGAATTGTGTTGTTAATTGTGTTGTTAACACCCCTTATTTAGTAGTAATGTGGTGATATGGTTATTAACATACAACCTAGCCAGTCTTATCTATGAAGTAGTCCGCATTAGCATGTTAATGCGCTTTAATTCATGACATATTTCTGGGGAACCCAATCCTCTTTCCTTATTGTTAGACGCAAGTGACGTGGGTCATATCGGGATTTATTCACGAAATATAAATTCTTACCAGAATCACACGTCTTGTTAACAATGAATTTAATCCGATTGCTCTAATTTGATGGTATCGAAAAATTGCTTTTGTCTGGGGCATATGAAAATACAGAATATTGCAGTGTCATGCCACAAAAGAGATCAAAAAGAGCATGTACCGGAACTTGCACTTTAGGCATACAATTAAACCTGCGTGAAATTGCATCACAGGAAAATACTGTCCAAAACCTAATTGCGGCTGAGACGTGAGTTGGGAAATGCCTAACAAGAACGTTTATGTATGTAAACATACGAGATATAAAATTCTTTTTCATTTTGTGGGATAATCATTAACCATTTGTGTACAACCGTGATAGTGCTGCGATTTCAAGTTTATTAAACCACACTTGCATAAACACACTTGCTTCTTAAACACAGGCTTTTAATAATCCGCCTGAATTATTCATCAAGCGGCAATTGCTTTATTAATGCCATACGTGCTCTGGAATCAATGTAGATGGGAGTAGGAGTAACATGATTCGCATCATGGACGGAAATTCTTCTACTCGCCTCAACTTTAATGTTATCACTATAACTGCTACCTTATCACCCGACTGGGGTAAATTAAGCTTTTTATTCTATTTTAACAATAGTAATTTGATTTAAGAATTTACTATTGGGTGTCAGATCATCGCATTTAAGTCAACGATTGATATGTATCCATTCAATCGCATGATTTCCTTTCGAAGAAAGTTATCTTAGAAGCAAGACTTAATACTGAGATTTCTATGGACGAATGTTATTTGAAAACAACGTACAATGACAGCATTGCATGAACTAACAAAAGCAGTGCATAAAGCAACGACTTCTCCGTGGATAAATCTGAGCTTTCAATACTGAAGAAACGTCACATGATTGTCATGGCGAATTGTGTATTGTACATTAGGTTAATAGAAAGCCACTACGTCCTTGCCTATGGTTGCATATAAGAAATAAAGACGGTGATATAGCTTTGATGTCAAGGTTAAGAGGTTAAATAACGAGGCTTCATCACGGAATAAAAACAAAGATTAGACTTCGGTTACCCATAGACAGAGTGCGCTGTGGTTTGTTGAGTCCTTATGACAAAGGATTTTGTCTATTGGTCTCGTAACAGTGGTCATGGATTCATTAAAATTCTACAGAGTGTCATTTTTCATATCAATCAAATAAAAATTGGCACGTCCTCGTCTGCATGATGAAGATATTGAATGCCTTTAACGTTTTAACAGTTTATATAATAAGCTATACGTAATCCATGTTTTGATCTATTGAAAACCATGAAATGGATATAACGGTGCATGTGTTATATCCAGAAACACGGCGAAACGTCTAAATGCTTTCAGACGACGAGCTTTAGACCAGTGGTTATTCTATAAGCTACGCAGACGCAGATATTGTGTCGTGGTTAGCATAAACTTTGAGTGATGGATTATGCCCCCAGTGACCGTGTTATACGACGATAGATGTCGACGTTGGTACATATATGAAGCTGTTTCTTATCATCACCGTTGCCGAAAAATAATTCAAGGCATTGGCTATGGTGAGAATAATTGATAGATGTATTCTCACAGCTAAAGCACCCTAAATTATATCAGGGAGACAAGGTACTTAATAAGATAAGAGCACCCAATTACACTCTCGGTGAACCAAGTAAACATTGTGGTAGATTGATAAACCCCATGCATCAGCTTAAGTAGAAACGTGGGTAATATCTTGCATATATCATTACTTCCTTTGCAGCTGAATCTAATTTAAAATATACAATGAGTGAACATACAACAACTAATTTAATTTAACTGTATCTTGATTTCATTAATTAGTGAAAGGTACTGCATTGAGGATGCTAAACTACAAAGGACTGAATGGCTTACAAAGGAAAACTCACAGGAAAGAGCACCATCCTCTTTGACCGATCAACGGATAACCGGCAGATATACACATACCGTTCACTTAGATTTAGCCAACAGTCGTCAGTGAGTATAAACCTTAATGCATACGTCATTAAAGAAGTTTACAGATATTGGTGTCGGCGTTGGCGCTGGGAGTTGGCATTGGCGCTGAAGGTCAGTATGCATTGAACATCGTCGTGATAACATAACTACGCTGCATGGCATTGAATCATGTTATGCATAGCGATACGATGTTGATCGCAGATATAATACGTCGCTCAGGTTACGTACCGTTTTGATCCTTCACTGGCGTCGTTTCGAGTTGATGAATCAGAAAGCTATTTTGTGCTACATCAAACAGTGAAATGCGATTGTCCTTGAGTTGGCAAATCAATAAGCCACGCTTGGAGCATTCGCCCCGCATAAAAAATATTTCTAAAGTGGCCCTCATATGCCTTGAGCTACCTTCCTAATATCACTAATAAAGACACAAGCGTAATAACTGTCGTCATAAATATGGTTGCTTTTGTCCTCTACTACATTCCTGAGTGAGATGTTTTTGTTAATAGTTCGTAACAATAGAAGATGAAGGAACGTTAGGTTTTAGAAACGGCAAAGTCTTGAATATAATTGTGAAGAGAGAAATCTCATTCCCATTGTAAGGAATGAGTTTAAAAATCCTTCACTATATAAGAAAAGCTTACATCAAATGCTAAATTTCCAGATTTTCCCTACAACAAAATATTCACATAATAATTTATCAATTCAAATTCCAATATTGCAAATGTCAGTACCGTATTCGTTAAATTACTTTTTAATGGGATATATTTTTGAATGATCGCCACCATCATGGTCAGCATTGTTATAGATAGCATTGCATTTATTGCTTAATGATTAAAGAATACGCTAACAGATAGGCTAGGATTTCATCAACAAGGTATTCCCTTTTCATCGCACACACGTGATGTACATATTGGCCTTCAGAGTCACACTTCAGAGTCACAATTGACGTTTCCAACAACTAGTAAATGCCATTTCAAGAAGATGCAAGAACGTAGCATGACAGTCCATTATGTTATTTGTTGTTCTTGTCAACGTATGTGCACAATGTATAGTGCATAATTGTTTGCAATTAATGCAAATTAACACATGCCCAGGCTTATTAATATATGCTGCCGCCTTGAATATCAACCCCAGGCAACAATAAATTTTGTAAGATTGTTCGTATGTAGTTGGTTTACATGACTTAACCAGACGGATTATGCCACTGTACCAGGGTGTTTTGAAATATTTATACTTGTACAAAACCATGAGTCTGTTAATTTAATGTTCTCGGTTTATACAGACAATAATTTCATTAAGAACTCTTGCTTGGACTGCTGCTTGTTTCAAGTGATTTAGATTTTATTAGTTGGTGCAGTACATCGTCATATTCCTAACTGTACGAGGATGTTGCGTGGATGATTTTTCTGTTTTCCAACTGATATATATATATATATATATATATATATATATATATATATATATATATATATATATATATATATATATATATATATATATATATATATATATATATATATATATATATATATATATATATATATATATATATATATATATATATATATATATATATATATATATAAGAGAGAGAGAGAGAGAGAGGGAGAGAGAGAGAGAGAGAGAGAGAGAGAGAGAGAGAGAGAGAGAGAGAGAGATAAACGGTAAACAATGGAAGTAACTTGATTGCTCGACATATTATCGACTAATAAATGACAAATTCCGGTTTGTTCACTTTTAGCATCAAGATGATAGTGCTATGGTGATGGATGAGGTTGATTGTGATGCTTAAAAAACATCATATGTCATAATTCCAACACCATTGAGCTAACAGGTCTATTTACCAGGATGGGGCCACCATCTAACGTGATCAGCTTAGTCCGAGTCAGGAAATCCATCTACAATCCTGTGGATCGTAACGTGAGGCAGTTAGCCATTGGTATTTTGTAGACGGACGAGGTAGTATCAACGACCGAAGAGAAAATAATATTTTCGACTTCATGCTGAATCCATGGGCTTACGTCATTCACATCCACGAATATATAAAGCGAGCGCCGGAATGTCTTGCGTTGCTGAACTGGGACACATAAAGACAACTCCAACGCGTTAGAGAGAATAACAATCCTACCCAGACCAGATTAATTCTACATAAACCTCAATCAGCTGACATTCAGAGATAAAGTAAATATCATGGTAAAATGTGAGATTAACAATAATTAGTTTTAGCCCCTACAATGAAATTTATATCGTTGCTGTAAAAGTCCGCAATTTACCAATTGTCTAAGTCCTCGGTTCATATTATCAATCCAATAGCTGGTCATTTCCCACAAACGTTAAACAGCCATGAATGTCCTGCTACAAAGCTTAGTCAAAGTTGCAGTTGTGAGGTTGAGTTAATTAGATAAGTTAAAGATGCATTTTTTCAAAAAAATGACATGCGGTTTTTTTGCTCCATTTAATAGAACAACTCTTTTGGAACCCATATAAACCCTTTTGCGGACTAGTTCAACGCTATATCGTCGATTACACCGTATCGAAATCTGTCGGCCACACCCATGTTTACAAACATGAGCACATGTCGATGGGAAAATGACGCATGCGTATTGAAGGGTCATTTGTTGACAACACATAGTCGTGACGTCACGCGCAGCGCAGATTCGATAGAAGGTGGAAACGCATGCAACCGAAATGGTGAGTGTTTTGATTCCTACATTTCTCTTCTTTCTTCTCCTTTGATTGGAGTTTTCGAATGTTATATATAAAAAAGAACCCGCCTCAATAAAGTGAACACTATCAGTACAATAGATTACCGTAAATTTAACAACAGATAGCCTGCGAACGAACCCTGAGGTAGCCCTTAGACTTAGTATATTTATACTGAGGCTGCGCATGTTCAAGCGTAATAAAAACGATATTCTTGACTAGTCTTTCACGTTTTGGAGTGTTAAGCCATGACACTTGTTCGAAGTTTGATTATTTCTTATGCAATTATCGGTGCTTTTTCATAGCAAACTATTGGAGTATTCCTGAATGAACTCATGAATTGTATTATAAATCAAGGGACTGGGTCTCCCTCATGACGTCTACTTTATCTGGTCATAGTGAACTGAAACAGGGATTTGAATTGGCTGGCAGGTCGCTATCTTCTATGCATTCGTAAACCCTACAGAGAAGATAGCGGCCAGCCAATGCAAATCCCTGTGTACTGAAACGTCCACGCTAGGAGTTTGGGGTGGTATGTATCATCGTATGGGTTTGGCTGACTTTTGCAGGCTTTTGGCTCAAACACTGTAACATTATTGATTGAATTATTCTTGTCATGTTCATTCATTGATTAAATTGAACCAACCCACTTTCAAATTTAAAGGAAATCAAAACGCCAAGTAGGGGATCACATACAAGAAGAGGCAGTGGAAGGGGTCATGGTACAGATTCTGACAACATGTGTGGAATTGAGGTTGGTTCCTTTTTTATTTGATTCTTATCAAGGGTATTTTATTGAACTCAATACACCCATTATGACTGGGAAGGATGTGTTTAATGGTTTGAAATTGTTCACCATGACACAGGTGTCCAAGTTGGTGGAGGTTGCAAACAAGCCTGAAGAGGTGGCAGAGGAGCCCCACCTTCTTCAAACAAGGTACTTTTGGGCTTGCCTTACCTAATTGAATCACTTTGTCAGTAAATAGGTCCAATGTTGAACTATCGAACCATAAATTTCCATTGGTTCTCATTTGTTTGTAGACCTCGACAGGCCGAAAGCGAGTCAATCTTGTTTGCAGAGGCTACCTTTGCAACACACCAATAACTAACCAGACCCTACAGCAGAGTAGAGTGACTGCTAAATCTTTAGAGCTGTCACAGAAGGAGAAAATGAAGGTATTGTACAACTCAGCATTTAGCACTCTTCAGCTGCTCCAAAAACCTTCTTGCAATTTTGGTCACAGAGAGAGATTTGTATTGGAGATATTCAATCCATCAAAAAGAAGACTTTTGATTACTCATATTTTCAGAATTTAGTGCGGTGGCTGGATTTGGATGGGGTGGGTCAGTTGCTGGTTAGAAAGACAGCCACAGTTTGCGCTTACAATCACCCGACAACCCACACCGCCGAAAGAAGGATTCCACCCTCCATCAACTACCACTTCCCCAGACTGTTGCATCTGCCTTCAATGTAGGGAAATGACTACCCCTGTGGAGCGGCAATGGTGCACTAACAGCCCAGACTTTTGCACATATGCACTACCTCAGATGGAAGGAGTTGTGCTTGACCCGATGGTCATTGAGGTTATTAACAGGTACCGGGTGGACTTGCTATGGGATGCGGTTGTCGAGGACAAAAAAAAAGATGCTTAGACACGGCGCCTATCAGCAATTGGTTCAGTGGATTCATGTATTTTTGGAGGAGTGCAACAGGAGGGTAACTCCGGTTGTGTAAGGAAGATCAGAGACCTCTTCCTTAACAAGTATTGACAGTATAGAGGCTTAATACAAAATAGGTTTTGGTAATATACTAAGCCTAAATGTTTTAATTTTTAATTTTAATCCGGAAATATCACATTGTTCTGATTGGTATTTTTGTGTGGATTATAAATTGTCTATATGTTTTATGGAATGAGCATTCATATATTAGTAAATTTTTCGTCTCTCAAACACAGAAGAAAAGAATTATGCACACATTATTTTGTCAATTAGTCATGACACTTATCTTCAGATTTGACTTTTTATGTTCATAATTCTAGCCCTGATAAAAAAAGAAGTGACATTAAAATGAGTTCATGTATTATTTATTTGCCAATTACATGAGTTCTTCTATTACAGTTTGGATTTACAGACAAAAGAATGACTAATAAAATATTTGTACATTTCAACAAAAACAAATTTCCAAATCATATTTTTAATCAAAATGAGACTCCTGCAACTGTTTCTTGGGTAGATGGCCTGGCACAGGAGCAATGTTCAAACTGATTTTGCGGGGTCATCAGCAGAGCATTGTGGGTGTTGTTGTGATTGCTGTCGCATTGCTTGGGCCTAAAGATTTCTGTCATCATATCTGGTATATGGGCGTAAGTCTTGGCCTCTAAACCGATGACCACGTCTTTGACTGCTTGTTGAAGTGATTGCTGTACCTGTAACACAACAAATGGCATTATATGGCCAAATAGCTAGAACACATTACATATGCAGCATCAGTATTTTGTTTTCTGATAGGACATTTAGTCAGTGCGTAGTTGAGTGGTCATGAGAGACTTACATTGGCTGACCAACCCTACTTGAGTGCATATGCCTGTTGTGGTCCATTGTCACAACTTGACTGCAGGCAAGGTTAGACGAAAACTTGATCACCAGCCATTGAATTAGGGTCAAGAGGATGCAATAATTTCTCTACCTGAAATTTACAAATTAAGTAAGGTATGTTTGCAACAACAATTTACAAATCTAAATGGTGCAATAGACTCACAATAGGCCCTTAGATTTTATTTAATCGGTGACATTTACACAAGTCGATTCAATACAGACCGATTCGATAGCAGGGTATTCATAATACAACGAGATTACTTACATGTCCAGCAAAACTTTGCAGCTTCTTCGTTGGTCACACTCCTCACTTCCCTGAATGCCTATCTTAAGACACCCTTGTGTTAGACCGCAGCTGGTCTAGCTCCCGCTTCCTTCTCTTAGTTGTTGAATCTATAAACAGCTTCTTTCTCCCTCCACCTTTTTTTCTTCGTTTCTTGGTTGATCGTCCATTATCGCAATGAAAATAGCGCAAACTAAACACCCGCCGGCGGCAATCGGCACAGAGTGATGACGTTTCTGCGCTTCCGGAATTAATAATACATGAGCTTCCAAATATGGTCTATTCTTGGCTGGAAGTGAAAAATAAGGAATTGAAGGTTTATTCACGAACAACAAGAAATATATACGGCCATTCCAACTTTGGAATCCGGATATTAGCACCATTTACTCTTGCAGTTAGCAACTTTTTTTTTCGATTCGATTTTTTTGAAAAAATGCACCTTTAAAAGGAACTATAGCAACTTTATGCTGGCGCAATCCCGTTGTACACCAGAGCTATACACATTCATGACGTGATGTCTCATTCCTATCATTGATTCTTAGTAGAAGCTTCTGCGGTGGAACAACTATACATAAACGTAGCAAGCACAAGAAACCCATGATGACGAAATAGACAATGTGAGCTCTGCTTCATATGTTTAATAGTCAAAAACAGATATTGTTTCGTTAGGGAAGTAGTAATTGCACATAATATTTCTATGCAATGAACAGGGTGTGTCAGATATCATTATCTTATATCGGAATCGACTGTAATTACTGACATCCATCAAACCATGGATTTGTGGACAATGTAATCAGGTTTGAAGGATGAAATAATGACATATTCATTCCTTGTCGACTGCGGACATGGATTGTATTAAAAGAGAGGGAGGCTCACACTGATCACCAGGAGTATGGTTAGCCATTATGATCATCAATCTAAGCAGTAAGATTACTATTAGGCAACTACTTGGCAGGTCATTTTACCCGTAAACTAGTCATTTTACACGTAAACCACTAGTTTGTGTGTACACACGTCATTTTACGCTTTAACTAGATCATAAGCATTTCTATACATTTCAATGCATGCGTAAACAAGTCAGACAGATTGGAATATGTATTAATGATAAGGTATTTGTGTTGGAACCGTGATTATAAAATTGAAAATACGGACAATGAAGGTAGCCTGTAACATTCAATAACCAATTGTTTTATTCACGTACCCCTCGTATGACATTCAGCGGATGAACTGAACAAGACAAAAGCACTCATAAATTATCTAATTATAAATGTCACTCTGTGAGGGAAAACGCACAATTTATAATACCTCTTCCAGAATCCTTTGCACGCTTTCCTTTGTGAGATTCCTCCAAGATATTTCTATTACTAAAAGATTAATCCAATTTAAGAACAAATGAAAAAAATAACTTGTTGGTAAATATGAATTCTGAAAAACTGGTGAAATATAACCGCGTCAAGATATTGGATAAAAAATCATCAATTAGGCTATAATCTTCAATATCCAGGCTGTGCATAGGCACGTGAAAGCTTAGCCCGTTCTATAGTGTGCATGATATCAACTAGAAACTAAACAAATATGTGAATTGATGTAATGTCTGAATGTGTCCACTTATAACCGATCAGCTATACTTAGTCGTCATAAAGCTGCGATATCTGCATAGTACCATTGACGTTAGTGTATACGGATGGGTTGGTTATTAGTTGAAAGGACCTGATTTGCGCAGTTTTTAACCATATTAGTACATTCAAAAACTCGACTTCATGATGTGTATTGTTTGATACTTGTTTGAAAATTATTTTATAATAGCAGCTAGTGATATATAAAGTAAACGTAATCACGTAAGCATGTTGGGAGGTGTCTGTGACATGGGCTAAGTACACACTGTTGTTAAGTTAATGATCGTAACGTTTTAGCCAGTTGTAGGTTTTAATGCTTTTCTGAGTAAGTCAAGTTCGTCAACGCAGAAAATAATTTCTGTCTGGCTTTCAAGGCTATAGAAGGCTTAAGTTATCCTTTCCCACTCGAGTGGAATTATGAATAATATACTCACGACCTTTGAATTTCGGTGCACAGCAAGCATGGTCTTATGCCGCGTCCACACCCGGCTTATTGCACATACTGATTGCATATAAGGGTTGGCTTGTAAATACCGTCTTGAGTGCCGCCAGTGCAGCAATTAAATATGAACTCGATATATATATATATATATATATATATATATATATATATATATATATATATATATATATATATATATATATATATATATATAATATATATATATATATATATATATATATATATATATATATATATATATATATATATATATATATATATATACACTGTGAATGATCAGAGTGATTGATTTATTGCATGTGTACACTACTTTGACTTGCTCACTGACGTATTGCAAAAAGCACGCGTGGGGGTAGGTGGGTGGGGAAAGAGGTACTGGTAATGAAGAAGATGCACGGACATGCACAGTGTGCCACAAAAGCTTTGCTGCTCTTGAGAAAAAGCATCTAGAATGTGATGGCAGCTGCATCAAAGATTTCTGCACTGAGTGGATCAATAAGCGTGACAGTAAATATGACACGCTCCAAAGGCCCGATTGTTTCTTGTTGTGCTACATGCGCTAGGGTAAAACCAAACAACTGGGAAGAAGATTTTTAATTGGCTGCATATACAGAAGCCCCGATAGCTATGCGAAAATGATAACCACTTAGGTACCTTATTCAGCTCACTAGCGGCTCAAAAAGACACTCATTTCCTCATCATGTGTGATTTCAATCATCCTTCATACACTTATAGCAAACGTGTTAAATAAATTGTCGCGAGAATATGATTAAACAGTTCTTCCTTCAGGACTGGAAAATTGCATATAGCACAAGAGGCGCACAAGAAAGTGCATAATTCACATTAACAGTTCTGCAACATTATACAATATTACCGATTGGTCGACGGTTTCATGATTCTGAAGTTCTTTAAATCAATGATGGAATGGCACAGATGTAAAAGTTTAAAATTAACACATTTAGTATGATGATTTAATTTTTTTGTGGATTGACTCTTGGCATAAGATAATCAATAATCCAGATGGATGAAGATAACGCCCTGGATTACTGTCTGAAATGATTTTTGATATATCCTGTTTCTAGTATATTAATGCTACAGATTTGGCTTGTGAGGAGAACTTTATACGAACTGCCAAAACTATTATTGATTCGAAACGTTTGCTTACTCTCATGACATTGCATTCAGTCATACAATCTTGGATGGAAATATATATTTCCTATTCCATTGATGCAATGTCAAAGGCTTGATTTTATGTTGAGCATGGTAGCACTGTGTACGCACAGTCAATACAAAACAGTTCCCCCGATAAGAAGCACATGTCAAATGAAAGCGCGTCATTAGAGAGAATGGTTTATGCATGGTAACGGTCGTGTACATCGACACTTATGGATGCATCAATAATGTTGCGTGAGGCTACTACGTCAAATTGAGTAATCTGAGCGATAATGACGACCAAAATCATCTTCAGAAACATATATAGTCAGCCTACTGCCTCGCACATGAAAGTACTATACTTAAGATACCTGTGACCCTGATAGGCTTGAACACCTCATGAAAACTCGTAATTTTAAAAACCAAAATATCCGTAAAACTACGCCTGATTGACTTATATCAATGTCGATGACATCACTTAGGGAATTTACCTCACCAGTCAGCTGAAGTAAACTCCCAGACCCAGGGAATTTACAAAGCTCACAGTGCCACAATGATCAAATATAGCAACGGATGTTTCACGAAGGAACACCTCAAGAATACTGGCAACATGAAGCGAGGTCGCGATTTGGATAGTCATATGAAGTTGAATGTTAAGGTTGGGTCTTAACTAGTCCCTTGGGACATATTGGGTTCGCTGCTTCGAATAAGTTCTTTGGAAGTTTCTACTGAAATATATGCGCTGACGCCCGTTGGTTAGCATTTCGTTGCAATCTAAGTGTTTGTCATACAAAATAATGGCTGTAATTTTTTGCCCATGAACGAAACAACTCTTCATCATTTTACTAGCAACCTCAATTAGTGTCCTCGATTATATGTGGCGATGTGTCTTTGTGCCACTCATTTGACGAACTTTATTATGGCTTGAATTACCTTAATGAACATTCTTTATCCGTATTACATTACTTTTGTCTCCACCTGGCACTTACAGGATATTGGTGTCCATTCAATCACAAATTTTGAGTTATTACGATTGGTTTGATGATGTGTATTGCCTGAAAACATGACATAAGATTGTTCATCGCTTTCTATGCCATCATTCGCAATACTGCATCGTGGGAAGCAAGTATTTTAGACAAATCTACTTCAATCCTAGGTTCTTACTTTTCTCTGCAAGCAAGTTGAGCGTATCTCAACTTTTTGGTGAAATATTGCCTGCCTAATTCTATTATTTTGCATGATCCATGATAAAGGTTCTAAATAGGCTGTTACTCAGATGATATATTTATATGGTTGATAAATTATTCGTGACTTTGATCGCTGTGACAATGGCTTTGGCCTAGAGAGTACAACTATAGTGTTAATAATCAAAACAGAGAAGATAACAATGATGATACAGTGATATTTGTGAGTAAGTATATGTCTTTAAAACATACGCAGCACCATACATAATAAAGTTCGGCGCACTAAATCACACAGACACACACACATATAAATATATACAAACATTTTAATATGTATAAAATATGTATATATATATGTATATATATATAAATATACGTATATATACATATATATATATATATATATAAACTTACATATATATATATACATATATATGTATATATCATAATATGTTTTTTATATATATATGTGTATTTATATGAATATATATATTTATACACGAATGTGTGTATATATATATATACATAATTATATTTGTCCACCTATATTAAATATGTCTTTTTCTCGAGCTCTGATTGGTTGAGAGTAGGGTGCCATCGATGTATATATATATATATATATATATATATATATATATATATATATATATATATATATATATATATATATATATAGATATATATATAGATATATATATATAGATATATATATATAAATATATATATATATATATATACATATAATACATATATATAGATATATATTCATATATATATACTTTATATATATATGTATTTATATATATATGTATATATATATATATATATATGTGTGTGTATATGTATATGTATATGAATTTTGATGGCTGGTAATATTCATTTATCTCTGTAACAACAAGCACTTACTGGTATTATCAAATACTTTGAAACTCAGTTCAATTAATCATGGTGACTTATGGTGGAATATGACTGCGTATGCAGAACGTAATCATAGCGTTCTTGTGTTCTTAGTTATTAAGCATAATATTGATAACGTTCTCAGGGCACAGAAAACGTTCACGTACGACTTGCGATCTTAAAACTGCATGTGATCCTATTTGTAATAGCTAACATCATTTTTGAATCGATTCCAACGTCCTCCCTGGCAAACATCTTGCCTGATGGTAACTCTCTTCTTTCATTGGTGGTGTTACATTATCGTCATGGCGAATAGTCAATGTTGTATAGTTATTGATATTTCTTCCAGCATTTTAAGCAAACATTCCTTTCAAATGGTTATAATCGCTCATTATATAAAGATCAGAATTGCATTTACACAATAATAGACGTGAAAACTTGATATCAGAAACCAAGCACCCTTGTAAGGTTCACTAGCTGTCAGTTTTCAATTTGAACCATTGGACACCGCATTTGATTTTTCGTGAGTGTTGTGTCTACTGCAGTTAAACCGTTGATGCAAATGTTTGATATCACACATGTGACATCGTTATTCTAGTCGGTAATAATACAGAGAAATGATATGTTGTCTAGGGAAATGCTACTGCATTGGTAAAATATACAATGTATGGCGTGTAGTAAGCCGTCGAGAATCTCACGAAAGGCATACAATTATTATGTTAAAAAAAGAGTTGCATTGAGTTTTACAGCCATTTCAATGACAGGCC
>CM067343.1:58815006-58817506 GCA_034190875.2 Urechis unicinctus | reverse complement strand
TCGACGAAAAGTTAGAAATTAATCGAATATCAAGTGTTCGCCAGTAGATAAGTTAAAAAATAACCATAATTATTAAATTCAGTCAATACTCTCACCATTAGTGGCTTTAAATTCTTCTCAGTATGTATTTTTAACGTGACAAGTGATGATCAGTTAAGTATGTTTGTCAATCTACCGATAAAAGTGGGTTTTCCTGTTAGACCAACAAGGGAGTACCCAATCGACTGTTGGTCTGTTGGGCTACTGCAAACCTGCAACCAAAGCCACTAAACGGACAACACGCAATAACAAGATATATCAAATTCACAAAGTAGCCCCTACTCATCAACGTACTTTACCTTGACAAATCCACACAACGCACTTTCAGTATATTTAAACGTTTCATGGTTTGAGTGAGGGCATCATTTCTACTATCAAGCCTGCATTCTGTGGGCAGAAATAATTGGTTTCCTGCTTTGATATTTTCTGAATATTTGCAAGCAGGAATGCGCAAATAAGGAATTATATTTAGCACATTCTTGGTGACATCAATTGCTCTTGAGGTTGACAGACCATTAGGTCATATGTCCCATTTAATTAATATAGCAGCTCAAGTTTAATGGGTGTTAGTATTTTCGTGCAAATGAGCGGACGTTATGGCTGACAGTCTAGTTAGTATCATAAACACGGTTCCGTTTAGAGTTATAAATTTCGAAGTGGAAGTGCATTCCGTCTTATTCATGCCTGGGTAGCAATGAAAGAGTGGGTTTTACTATTAAGATTTGCTGCACTAAAGTATAGCGGCATAGCTAAGTAATGCAATGTTGTAAATTGATTACACTGATAGTTAGGTCTTCTCCAGCCTTTTATAAATGTTCTGCCGGAACCAAATAACTCATTGCATCGGTGCTGAAAATCAAACAGAGGGTAACTGGATTATCGTGAATACTATGTGTACTCTCCGTGTCTTTTGTAACATCACGAAAGCAATATAACCAGATTCATGCGGTCATAGTAAAAAAAGGAATGCTGAAAGAACCTGTGTGGTGTCCCAAGAGTTACACAGTACCTACAGGCATCACGTAGCATTCATGGTGAATTTATGTTCAGGGACGTTAAATACATCTTTAATGACAGTCATTAGATTTAAACCCATGATAATATATTCGGTTTGATAGATCACGCACAAACTTATTTTATCGACACAACTTCCTGGCATTATATTGGGGTTCGAGTTGGAACGCGACCGGGTCAAAACGCAACATATAAAAAACGCAATTAGACAAGGACGCAACAAATCAAAAACGATACTACAATTAGACGA
Organism: Urechis unicinctus; assembly: GCA_034190875.2. Classification (NCBI taxonomy): domain Eukaryota; kingdom Metazoa; phylum Annelida; class Polychaeta; order Xenopneusta; family Urechidae; genus Urechis; species Urechis unicinctus. The sequence continues at coordinate 58,816,203 of CM067343.1, read as the reverse complement.
CAGGAGTTTCTTTACATTCAAATGATGTCGTGCATTGGAAAAAGACAGTTGATGCCGAATCCGCCTTCCGCCCCTGGTTTCTAAGCTTGTGCTCATTTACAATATATATTTATGTCTGTATAAATATATATATATAGAGATATATATTATATATATATATATTATATATATATATATATATATCTATAGATATATATATATATATATATTTATATAGATATATATATATATATTTTAAATATATCTATATATATAAGTATATATATCTGTATATAAATATATATGTATTAATACATATCTATACAGAATATATATATATAGGGGCATTTACATATATCATATATATTGTACGTGTGCATTGTGTGTTAGCATTTGGGATAAAGTTTCATTTTGCTTGGACAGCCAACTATTCATCACACGGCATCGTACGTAATATATATATATATAGATTATAGATAGCAAATTACAACCCTGCTGGAATTATAACTTGTATTAATTTATTAATCCTAGAGTCGCTTGCTATAGACTGGTAATCACACAGACGCAGCGGGATATATATATATATATATATATAGAGAGATATATATATATATATATTAAGAGAGATATATAAGGATATATATCTATATATTTATATCTATTTATATAGTATCCTCTTATATATATATAATCTATATTATATATATATATATATATATATTTATATATCTATATATAAATAAACCACATATATATATATATTAATTATATATATATATATATATGTATATATATATATATATATATATATACATCTATATATATATATTATATATATATATATATAGATATCTATATATATGTATATATATATATCTCAAATATCTATATATGCCTATATATATATATATGTGTACATATGGTATATATATAAACTAGGAATATTATTTAAATATCTATACATATATATAGCCATATATATATCTATATATATGTATATAAATATTATATATATATATATGCATGCATATATATATACATATATATATATATATATATATCTTCAGATATCTATATATATATATATATATGTCATATATATATATATATATTTATATATATATATATATATACATATATATATATATATATATATATGTATAGATATAATAGATATACATACATATATATATTATATATATATATGGATATAAAGCT
>CM067343.1:58775006-58810006 GCA_034190875.2 Urechis unicinctus | reverse complement strand
TCCGTCAAAAGAAAATGATTATCCTGTCGGTTGTAAGCGGAAATAAAAAGAATAATTCGCCGCACAATTATGCTCTTATGCAGTGAAGAAGCCTATTCCTCTACCCAATGATAGAACGGTAATTAGGGGCTCTGTTTTTTACGCCAAGTTTCCATGTACTTGCCTTGTGGTATGCCTGAGAAACAAATATATGTATATATATATATATATATATATATATATATATATATATATAGATATATATATATATATATATATAGATATATATAGATAGATATATATAGAGATATCTATATATATATATATATATACATATATATATATATATAGATATACATTTATATATATATATAGATATATATATATATGTATATAGAATACCGATATCTACAGATGATGTATATATATATATTTATATATATACACAAATACATAGATATATATGTATATATATATATCTATATATATGTATGTTTATATATAGGGATATATATAGATATATATATATATATATATATATATAGACACATATATATATATATAAATACATATATAGATACATATATATAAACATACACATATATAAAAATATATATATATACATATATATATATTTATATATATACACAAATACATATATATATATACATATATATATATGTATATGATTATATATATACACATACATATATATATATATATTTGTATATATATACATATATATATATATATATATATATATATATATAGTATATATATATATATATATATATATATATATATATATATATATATATATATATATATATATATATATATATATATATATATATGTTTCACCGGTGATCGGGCTCGCAAGAGTGGTTAACAATACGATGTGGAGTCATATCAAATTGAACGCACATCATCTGTAGATATCGGCATTCTATTTATAGTCTGTCAAAGAATGGCGTGGGTGTCCGCTATGGTGAGATGACAAATGAAGACCTGCGCCAGCAACACAGTTATGGTAGTTCACTGAGCCCCTCCCTTGTTTTGTTCTGGCCGTCGACATGGCTATAGTTGGGCGGATACCATAAGTAAAGCGAGCGATCATTAGTTTTTATCTGATTTATCAAGAAGACCAATTCAAAATGTGAACGGGAAATTCTTCTGTTGATTTGTTATAACATTGTTCGGATGAGATTTCGGTTTGTAGAGTGCACACTCATTTTTAACCTCGATTCTAGTTCAATCGGTAAATGAGGATGCCGAAAACAATGCGTCGAATGTGAATGGTGTGGCCAGACGAATAATGTTGGTTTGTCAGGCTTTTCGTTGTTGTGTCATATCCTGCCCACAAACCATATTTATATATAGGCGTCAAACTAAAGTTTAATAGCATCCATGGTAACAAGCTTTCTGTTAATCCATGTTTTTTTTACGCTAATCAATGTTTATTTATTTATGCTTTGGTTCCTCAAAATAGCTTATCGGTTATGGTGATTTTGATTCGAGCGGCTAGAAACCTTGGGTCTGCTTCGAAAGGTGAATTTTGCATTGCTTTAGATTATGTCGTCCTCCTGTAGGGCTAGGTGATACCCGTACATGGCCCTTTCCCTACCAAACTGGCGGAAGCATCAATGCTGTACATTTGGTGACTATACAGTACGACACGCTCAGCTGTAAGACGTATTTACCATTGCATGCACCGGACACTTTCTTCAGGATTGTCACATGAAAAGTTTGCTAATACCATAGTTTGTGACACAGGAAAAACTAACCACAATTTAGGTTGACTCTGAATATGTTCTTAGTCCTACTGGTAGTCAGTTGTTGTTAATAGAATTACAAAGCATAAGTCCGCATCTAGCCAGTTGCGCTCTTGTGCAATACCGCCCTCGCAGGCGTAGCTACCAATCGTCCATATAACCTGGCTATCGACTAATTTCAGCAGGGATCAGAGTTGCTTATGCTCTCGTATCTTGCAGAAATTTGTAGATTACACAAGGTAAATTACAAGGTTCTAACGAAGCGCCTCTCAGAAGGAATACTGATGTCGATGTATCCCTTATAAGTGTGCTGGCTGAATATTAATATGTTAATATGTTAATTTTTGCGTGTCTTGCTTCAGACGAGTGCCCTCGTCAGAGAGGGAACACTTATATGTTTGAGGGAATATTCAATAATTATCGAACTTTGAGTAAAAATATGAACAATAAACAATGATATATTGACCTCCTCAAGTATATTTATTGAAGAAGTGTGCGTTGTTATTTAGGGTTCTTTTGTTTACGTTGGACCTTTGATTACTTCTGCATTTTCTTATTCCCGTATTTCGTGTTCGTGAACGATAATATGTCCTTGTAGATTATTACTTATTACTCCGTTGCATCATTGAATTTTTTCAGTACACTAGTGTTACTAGCCTCTTTTGCAAAATGTGTTATTTCAGAGCACTGGTGTTACTAGCCTTAGTCTGAGTAGACGTCCTACGATGTTCCAAACGCAACGCACATATCCACAATTCAAATCAGATGCCTTGAACATATGAAACCTTGCGAGTTACTCGGTTTCATGAACAATTTGTACCTATAATCACGAGTGATGTATTCAGCTGACATGGATTTCCATTACGATTGCAGTCGTAGTGGCATCATTAATGAGCACATGGTTCCATGTTTATCATTACAACGAAGCGGTAGCTGTTTGTAGGCGCAGTCCGGATTATTTCAAACAGATGGAGTAAAGAATAAAAATGTCTGATGCTATCCAACCGTATCAAAAGCGCTCTTATATCAAAATATTCACCTTAACAGCTTCCACGCCGCTTTTCTTTAATGAATTAGCTGTAAGCAGGACAATGTTGATAGGTTTCTTGATAAAATTATTTGTAAGTCTTATAATACGATACGGTCGAGAAAAAATGAATTCTGCCCGTCCGTAGGGCCAATTAAGTTTGAAACGAACTTTAAACGATAGCGTTATATCAGAGTGTAAGATAAAAGACAAGCGTTTATCCGATTTACTACACATTGTTAACTAGCTTTTCAACATAATATATATTTATTATTAGAATGTGTGGATGCTCGCGAACACTTAACAGCCAAGTGAGGCAGATATAGGCTCAGTCAAGTTGGGCAAGATAGCAGCCGTGGAGTCTTAACTTAAGGCTGCCTTGTCAAAGTTGGCGAGAGTTCGTAGGTTTCATGTAGTGACACCAATGGGGCAGCGACATCCTGGACTGAATAGATACGAATGTACACAAACGGCGATGGTGCAATCGGCCTTGGACAAGTGAGTGGCGCGGACAAGATAGCAATCCGACAGTTGTCGGTGGCAATGATAACGAATGGTATCTTCCGGGAAGCTGGAGCGCCAGCTTATCAATCCTTATCTAATATGTATTTGAGAAATTATTGGTGTATGGGCATCTTCTTTAGCTGCCTTTAGAGAATAAGGCCGCATATGCCGCTTTGCATCAGGCATCTGTTCCTGACACTGAAGTATGCAAGGTCACCGATTGATATTACTCAGTTATCGTAAACATTACCCCGTTATCTTTAATACATGTAACATACATAATCTTAAAATGTACAACAATTTGTAAGTTGTCTGCTGGTCAATTATCAGAAATTACATTTTGTCCGTATTTTCAAACGGCAGCCCAACGATGTATTATTTCCTGTCAGTTGCGAATCGAGCCGCGTTGATCTAACGAGAATAATACAGGTAAAATAATGACAATACTGTATTTAGGAAGACAGGTATGATGGAAATGTAGCCTATAATATTATTTTCCTGGTACCCAACCGACCAAACGCTTGCTGTTATTCTTGAGGAGTGTTTGCCATCATAGATTAAATGGATAGTAGTTAGATAGTACGATAGTGTAATAAATGGTTATGCTGTAAAATCACTTTTGTTGAATACAGCACAATTAATTGAATCATTCCAACATAAAGCTAAGTTGTACAGACCTACTGGATTTTAGGTAATACGATAGACATTGTTTGATAAATATATGTATATTTGATTTGGAGCGAATTGTTATTTGTATTGTGTTCAAAAGCGTCTGTTCATGGGGCAGAAAGCCTGCTCGTATATTTGTGTGGTATTCATGGAATGTAGGCATGGAATGTGTCAGTGTCCGAACGACTGAACCAAACACACTTGAAATGCCGCTTAAAATTACCATTGACACAGTTGGAACGCAACTTCGCCATATATATTTGCACGCACATTAAAGAGAACAAATGGGTATTGCACGAAAATATAAATTTCATCAAGTATTTTGTAAAGACCAAGAACCCTGTGCATAACATTACAGTATTTCGGGTGAGAGGTCGATTAATTAATGTAAGCCACTGTGCCAAGACATTCTTTGACACTTTTGAGGCACTAGTTCAAGAGCATTACCTCAGCGACATTTTACAACTTATATTATAATGACGCAACATAAAAGGTACATTCTCATCAGCTATGTTATTTACTACCGCAGCTGTTGACACAATCTGTTCAATTTGGATGATACACCGTCAAGCTTTCATCCATATTAAAATGTTATTTTAGGAACACAACACCCTTGCTTTAGCCACAAAAGAGCTCAATAAAATATGTGAGATTGCAAGCTCCGAATAAGAACTTCATAGATGATCCATTTATTTCCATATAGAATGCAATAACGTCGACATTCATATAAGCTTTAAATCTCAACTGAATAAAGTCCACACAATCAAGCTTGCAGAGTTTGTAATCTTTCAGTTACAGGCTTTACATCCCGTTGTAAGGGTTCTGAAGGCAGGTCACCTATTCAATTAATTGAATACCATGGAACTGTTATCCCGTTGACAGTGATCACGCCCCTTGTCGTTGCTAAACCGCGTCTTATTGAAATGTGTTGAGCGCCTTGTTCCAGAAATATTTCCAATATTGGTGTTTGGTTTACAACCTGTCTAGTAGTTTTTCTAAAGAAAAGTTTATATTGCTGAAGGGTCTTTTTTGCTGGTCATTTGATGCTTTGTTGCCATGCCAATAGGTCAATCGAGGGTGGGAAATATGTACAGTTCGATGGTGCATATTTTCAGGCAAAACAGGGTACTCATCAGAGAACTTTTCAGAAAGGGGTTGGGGTTAGAAAATTCAATGGCAGGATGCATTGTAACTGAGAATAACAATTTTTTTGATGCACATATTGGATGAGAGAGAGAGAGAGAGAGAGAGAGAAGAGAGAGAGAGATAGCCATGGAGAGAGAGATATGTTCCAGTCTTAATCAAGAGAGATATTTGCGAATGTTTTTTTCATAGAGGCATTATAATCGGAGAGAGAGAGAGAGAGAGAGAGAGAGAGAGAGAGAGAGAGAGAGAGAGAGAGAGAGAGAGAGAGAGAGAGAGAGAGAGAGAGAGAGTCGGTTGTCGCCAGCAAGTCTTATTGTTTCCTTCGCTCATTTTTTCCACAGTATCCCTTGTCGATTTTTCATTGTGAAGTTATTGTCATGTCCAATTAATATGTAACCCTCTCAGTCCTTAATTTATTAACTTCTTCCTCTCTGTCTGGTTTTGATCAAGTCAACGGCAAGTAAGATTCGTGACCTCTTCTTTTGCTTTGTATTTAGTGAATTTCACATGCGGATGTTCGAGTAACTAACCGGGTGTGATTCTGCAGTCCGTTTCAGCGTCCTTACCGATATATTTGTACAGTTTATCTTGAAAGAACTTCTTAATGCTCTTACTGTGATACTTTATTCTGATCGAGTTTCTGTGGATGTACTTCTCAGATTCATCCATTCCCATCTCCAGAATCTCGTGCTTGCCGATTGCAGTTTACAGTTCTATATTTGTTGACAATATTGTTCATGGAATATATGCTCGCTAGAGGTATTGTGACTGCTGGATATATCCACGAATGTTCACTCGCTGCCTTCATGATGGACGTTCGGTCATCGATATTTTGTCAGTTTCAGCCACTTGGGATTTTGACATTCTTTCTTGTTGAGGCACAGCCTATGTTGATACGCTATGAGTTTATATCGTCTTACTTGACTTAACCATTATGATCTCAGAGATAATGATGATTGACATAACCATGTAAAAAAAACCTGCTGCAACCAATCTTGATCTGCGATCAACGCGAGTAAAAAATTATCACGGTCAATTGAAAAAAAATCTAGAAAATGTAAGAGGGCCTGCGCATCCAATTCCCTTTAATCTCGATATCTTTATGTAAACATCTTTGAGTGGTGAATAAACTGAACGTTATGTAAAACGTATTTACTGAAGTAACTGTAGGATAAAACTATGTAGACGATGTTATATAACGAGTATCAAATCAAACCATGCAGTTATCCGTTTTCTATCTAGCTACTTCATCACATACATTATTGGTTAAAAGCTTTGAATGAGTTAATTGTGACGACGTGATTGTCACATCCAATGGCGTTTTCCAAAATGCTAATCATAGATTGTCATCGATTCTATATGATCATTATCATCACCATTATCATATGTGATGTTATCATCATCATCATCATGGTCATCATATTAATCATAATCATCATCAACATCATCATTATAGTCATCATCATCATATTCATTGTCATATTCATCATATTCATCGTCATCAGCATAATCAGCATCATCATCATCGTCAACTTCGTCATCACCTTCATCATTGATTATCCTCCTCAGTTTGTTTATATTAACGTCATTGTAACCAGTAACGTCGTCGCTATCATCCTTGTCTTTTCACCCTTGTCCTTTGCCACCTCCGCCCTCGGCATCATTAACATCAATTACTACTATATCCGTGAAAATAATGTACACACATGTAAGATCAGAATTTGTGTTCTGCTTTAGTGATAAGACGAAGCACCATCGATCAGGCGGAGAACTTAAGCCCAGGTTGTTGATTTTGTTAGCGAGAAAACATTGCTTAGGCTTTAATCAATCAACGCGGATATGTGAAATGTAACCGTATACACAATCTCTGCTGGACTAAGGCTGTCTAAGGTACATGGTCAGCTGCCTATCTATATAAGATTCAGTGATTGTTCTGGTAAATAAGGTAAATATCCTAGTAATAATCCCCTAATGGTAGATAATTCAATAATCTATGGGCGGAAAAGCGCTCGCAATACTGACTTCTGATTTGGCGCCTTGTCAGCCCGTCCGTTTGGGTTGACGTCTGTGATATGACCATGAATACAAATCTCGCTACATGTAAAACAGAGATCTTGGTTAGACTGTCTGGAACAGACGTATATGCGATGCCCGAATACGCGAACCTACCAACCCAAAATTAATCTACTCCATATGCATCATTAAGTTTAAAGATGCATTCACTTAGCGATTTGAATTTTTTATTTATTCTTCTATTTTGGTATTTTGAATTCGACACAAACACGGATGTAGATGTACCAACGTCTCCATATGTACATTTATGCGCATGTTACTAATTTGTTAATTCCTGTCAAGCATCAGTTGTTGTGGAGGACAGGAAACCGCGTACCTGAGTTTCAATTTATATAGTCAGCCACAAGGCTATAATAAGCTGTGAATGTGAGCATAATAATTTTATTGCATGTCTGCAATTACAAAAAGCTTTGTCGAATGCAATCAAACTCTCTTACGTGTCTATCAATCGCATTCATTAATTAATTCATCGCATAAATGTACCACCCCCCCCCCCTTGTCTCCCATTATATACATCAATCAAAATTGGCTATTTGTCCATAACGCTTTACATGACCTGTTGGGTATCGTGTAGTGAATTCTCATCGTTGTAGAGAACAGTATTGTTAATTATGCAGATGATGATGATGATGATGATGACGCTATTTGGTTACAATTTCGTAATGAGGCTATTTGAAACACCGAAGCCAAAGGACTCCCTCACAGTTTGCCCCCACTGTTAGGAGCCATGCACCTTGTTGGTGTAGCATTTCTTAACCTTGGATCATTTCCGGCTGTGAATGTGGTGTCTTCACGCCGTCTCACATATCCCAGCCCTAATTACACGCATGAATTTCAAAATATTATGCAAGTTAATATGAATAAATGGTTTGTGTTGTTGTTGTTTTGACATTTAAGACCAAACATGCAGCTGAACATTGTAAACCAAGCCATGTGCGTCTTATGCTACACACCGACGCAACTGAGGCCACAATATATCGAATTTGATTGTTTTTCCATCATATCCCAGATTAATCTAACGCACATAATAATATCTGCACTCGGTTACTTATGAATTGAAAGACAAAATACAATTTATTTTAGGCTTATCTGAAGTCGCCAAAAAATATTTAATGCCACATAATCGAAGATCGTTCATAGCTTATATCATCAGATAACCTTGTCCAACGCGGAAACTAATCATTGGAATCCAATTCACACGCGCATCGATCTGACAGTTGCTTATTTAACTCCACACCTACATCATTGAAACAGAATCAGTCTTGCAACAGCAGCACAATGAGCTGCAATGCGCCAAAAACACTCTGTTGAGAATATGTTCTCTAAGGCATCACACATGTACCTCAGTACGTTCTCTTTAGACGGCGCGGCAGACAACTAGCACGAGATGGCACAAACCTCCACCCCCCTGCACGAACGACAGCTATGGAATCGATAAATTGGATGCCTACCTACGATGGCCTTGGTCATATTATGAGATGGTCCCACTCTGAGAATCATGTTAGCAGATCAACCTTATTCCGAATCTCGGGTTGTCTAAGGAAAAAAATAGGAAAATGCCACAGGGAACACTCCGTTGTGATAATGTTCTTTATTGCACAATCCATCGAGACGGAGACGGGTCTGCACATATGACTGATTAAGTCTTTCCTGATCTGACAGGGTGTGATGTTGGCCAGATGGCTTATGTCTGGAGTACTCGCGTCCGGCTAGTTACATATCGCTTTAGTAAACGCCTTTCTTCCTTGCATTATATGGTTATATTGTAACACTGCATTTTTGTATCTGGTAATTGCTCCCTAAATATGTACGCGATGCAAGCATCCGCTGTATATAAGGGGGTATAGTTTGTACTATTTGATCGCATTACCAAAACACACTATAGGCAAATAAATTGACTGCGGCTCACTCCATTATCGGTTATCAGCCCCAGAGACAAGTTGAGATCGAGGAGTGACAACGGCCTGCTATATATGGTTAGACAAATTAGCACACCGGTCACAATCTGGCTTCCCTCTCTGCTGCGACATATCGACGGCGCCAGTATGTCTGACACTGACGAAATTATTGGAAACAGCAGTGATGAAAAAGTGAGGATTTCAATCCATCGTAGATAATTTTTACAGGCCGCTGATATACAAAGGCTTAACTTGCACTGTTCACATATACGTATATATATATATACAGTGAAACCTCTCTAAGTCGACCGACGATGGGACTGGAAAAAATCGATCGACTTAGGGAGGTGGTCGGGTTACAGAATATCCATCCGATATTTTACTCGTGGAGAAAAAAAAACAACAGAAAAAGAGATGTTTTCACAATACAATGTAGGTTTTTGTTTATTTGGAAAATCAGATATTCAAATATACAAGTTATCACTTTTGCAGAAATTTCTTTATCGAAACTTGCTTGGCGGTTGCTTTAGCTGCGATGGCATTCCTCTCCAGTGGTTATGGAGGGAGGCGACAAATGGAAGCATGTCCCCCAGATCTTTCTCTAGACAGAACAGCATCAAGTCGCCTACTCGCTGAAGGCACTCACTGAAGGTCATGGTGGTCGTTTTTCTGGTGTGGTGGAGGACGCGCGGTCGTCGTCGTCGTCGCTCTCAGCCGGTTGTGATACGCCAGTGATTTGAGAGACAACAATATCCTTCCAGCCATCCTTCAGTTCCTCCGTTGTCGGCGCCTTATCGTCCAGAGCGACATACTCCTCAGTATCCGTGATGGGGTCAGTCATGTTCGCTCTTAAGTCCTTGAGTAATTGTGCAAGGGGGATATCGAGGGAGTGGTCGTCCTCCTGCAGGTCATTTGCTGTGCTCATGTTGAAACCACATCTCGCAAAGCATCTGGTCACTGCGGAGGATTTGCATTCGCTGACGGCGCTCGCCACCCCACCCTTACACTGATCACCCTTGATGCTGAGTGACCGGTCCGGTAGCGCACGGAAAAACAAGCAAGTCTCATCCATGTTAAAGATGTCACACGCCGAATAGCTACGGATGAGGCTCGGCAGCTTGCTGGTCCAATCGTCAAACGCTGCTTTGGGGCACTTCCCCACTCTCGCCATTGACAACGTGGTGCGTTATGTTATGACGAGAACGGAATTTCTGAAGCCAGCCATTCGATGCTTTAAAACCTTCAATTTTCATCTTAGCGGCGAACTCAAGGGTTTTCTCTTGCAACATAGGCCCGCTGACGGAAACGTTGATGGAGCGGGCCTTCTGAAACTAAGTCCATATGGCACATTATAACTCTTCTCTATCAACACGGGTCCGAATGCGCTTGCGACTTGGTTCTTCATTAGCCTCGTATGCCATAATGTAATCAGCTTTACGTTTCAGTATGTTTTGAACTGTTGATTTTCCGATGCCAAAGATATCAGCAAGCTGTTGATTGCTCTTGCCCTCGCGTTCCTTCGTGCCGATAAGTTCTACTTTCCGTGAGAGTGGAAGCTCCTTCGCCTTTTTCCGTGTTGCTGCCATGACACTCAGTGAGATAATGATTCATAAGACCAATATCCACACCTTAAATAGCCGCTACTTGTATCTTACGTGTGTGTTGTAACAAGAGGGAGTTTTGTGATCAAGATCATCAAAGCTCACGCCGTTCACAGGTGCATCGCTCGATTGTATCTGTTCTAAAGGTATCGAGTTTTGTGATCAAGATTATCAAAGCTTCAGTGCATACTCTAACAACACCGAACGAACCGCTAACCTGTTTCACACATTTCAAGAGTGCTATTCAGTCCGCAGGCGTTATCGCCTGAGTGTGTGTGTTTCGCTAATTGCAATCAACCGGTGACTCTAATCCTTCCGCCAGCCGACAATCGATCGACTTAGGGAATATCAAATGGGGCGTTGGGACCAAAATGATCGATCGACTTACAGAGTAGGGAGGTGATCGGGTTAGAGAATTCTGTCACAATGCTTAAGTATAGGCCGACCATCGGGACTGGAAAAAAAAAAACGATCGAGTTAGGGAGGCGATCGGGTTAGGGAGGTGGTCGGGCAGGGAGGTTTTACTGTATATATATATATATATATATATATATATATATATATATATATATATATATATATATATAGATATATATATATATATATATATATATATATATATATAGATATATATATATATCGGAATAATATAGAGATATAGAGATATATATATATATCTATATATATATATATATCTCTATCTCTATCTATCTCTCTCTATATATATATCTCTATATCTATCTCTCTCTCTCTATATCTATATCTATCTCTCTCTATCTCTATATCTATATATATATATCTATATCTATCTCTATATATATATATATATATATATCTCTATATATCTCTCTCTTTTTTTGTATACCTTTATAAATATATATTCAGCTATTTATTTCAGTGCACACTGTTTTGTTCTGTATAGCCTCTTTTGTTTCTTGTTTAATAATTGGTTGTTGCCGCTGCAATGTTTTACTGGTCCTGAATGAGGAAAGCATTCAACTTGACGGCCGATCACTTCTGCAACATATACACACAAATCGCCCCTATAGCATCAGTATTTTGTGCTACATTATTCATCTATTTATGACATATTGATATAGGGATTTTGCGTTTTTTAGCAGATGAATTTAAGCAGCAGAGTAAACGCACTAAAATATGCATATACTTAGATCAATTATGGCACAAACCGTAAAGAGTTGGCCTGGCGTGAAAAAAAATATGCTCTATGTGGAACAATAGAGTTCACACCAAAACTATAAAACATAAGGGAATATATAGACCAAAACCAAATTGTGTGATTGGCGGTCAAGAGCACAATGAGAGAAGAGTTGATAGATATATGTTTAAATAAAAGACTGATGACTTATAAAATTAACCGGCAGACCGCAATCTGCACTGTCAAACCTATATAAACCTGGCCAAAGGGGACCATGTCAGACATCAGCTCACGCAAAGTAGTTTGAGACCGAAGTCTCCATCGTGAAACAAATGCTCACGAAAAAATTACAGGTCAGACAGACCAAGAGGGCTTAGGAAATATAAGGGTCTTAAAGGAAAATCGTATGCATTAGTGCTAACAAAGAAATGGCATGGTAGCATTGTAAAGAAGCTAGTATGAATTGAAGTCACTGCGAGTTGTATGTTGAGGATACGCATAGTTCTACGCCAGGGCATTTGCGAAAGAAAATCTGAAAACAGATGACACGGGAGACGCCCAAATCGTTGAGCAACAAATTAGCGAAAGCCAAAACATCCTCGGAGAACATGAAGACGCAGACAAATCGTTTGAACGATATCGATGACAACGATTAGGGGTTCAAGTAAAAACTATCTACATCTGCATAAGCAATTCTGGTAAAGGGTGTGAGGTCCGAAATACCATGAAAGAAAACCTCGTGGCCACGATAGAGCTACCCAGAATACCTGGCAAACGTGGCCAATCGTGTAGCGAATGAGTGACCCAGGATAACATTGGAAAGAATCGGGGCACGATCATAGTAAGCCATCAAATTTGACGACACAACGAAGCGACCCACGAAGGAATACACCTTGAAGGGGCAGGCAGTCCATTAGGTATAACGGGACAGCCGCAAACATTATGATAGTAATCAAACGCTATGACTCCCAACGATATTAGAAAGACAAACGGAAATAGAAGCATGCGTAGAGCAAACGAGACACATGATCATCGCCATAGAACAAATTATCACGTACCTATTAAATTTGCTTTCAAACAGTCTTGCGAGATATGCGTCGGTATTATTTGAATTTATTAGGGGTGTCCAACAAACCACTAAATCAATATATCCAATACAACATGGTTACATTATGTGACCATGGTTTGAAATGGCATTGTTACTCCATGAAGTGCTGGAATCATATTATAAATATATGTTGATGTCTACGAACAGGTGTTACATGACGTTTACATAACTGTATGGCGTTTTGTATAAAAGCGTTTGTTTCTACTTTTTACAAGAATACAACAAATGATCAAAGGATTTTTCAAGCCCATATGAGCTACTGTATATTAAGCAGAATGATGGCTCTATAAGTAATGTAAAGATGGCCTACAATGTCATAAAATACCCGCGCTTTACGCAGTAAAACAACAGATCTTTCTCCAGAGCGCTTAAACAAAGCTGGCAACATTAGGATATTAAGTCACGTATCATTCCTGAAATAATATTGTCCATCTTTGAGGCGGCACGGATTTTGCACTGAGATAGAACGTGGCTCAGGTTACGAAGGGTCTTAAAGTAATCCTTCGGGACGTCTTCAGTTGATATAACTTACAAACATTTATATGACAGTGTGATACAATTGCACCAGCGTTAAGCCAAAACCTTGAGAATACAAAATATGCATTCAAATGTCTTAACAATACCGCCGCCTCACAGGGACATCAACAGTGACAATAAGCGGCTATTGCTTGTCTTCTGGTATCTGCCTGAAGTCACCCTCACGCTAGTAAACGGAAAGGCTGTCGCCAGGACTATAATGGCATTGGTTCTGGCATATTTTATTTTGTGAAAAGCACATCTCATGGCTCGTTATGAAACGAGGATACATGAAACACCATGCAATACAGTCGTTTTTGTTACGTCAGCATCAATACCCCAAGTATCGTGTAACATTGTAACTTGCCCTATTTAATTTTTGATACCTTACCATCTACCGTTTGATATGGCAGTCATGAAAGTAACATAATTGTTAAAAGGCTTTGGCAGATAACTTAATAGTAAGCTTGTTTAATGCGTAAACGCACATCGTCTTTAAGACATTGTGACTATTTATTAACCTTGATAACTAATATATTATTGATTTATTCACTAAATATCTCAGCCGGTTCCGGAGTGTGTAGCGGTTAACTACGTCGCCTTTAATACCGAAGGATGTTGATTAAATTCTTAGATGTGGTACCCTGACTGGATATTCGTGAATCGAATGATCATGTTAAATGATGGTCCCATCTGTGTAAGGGGACTTCATCCCAGCGGCGTTGGTTTTTCCGCCCGGTCTTGTCAACGGCTTTGTGCCAAGTGGGCGCACCTTAGGGGAGCTCACCAAGCATCTTAATCAGTGTTGATGAAAATGACGTAAAACCCCAAAATTACCATTTCCTTTTCCAAATATCTCCATACAAATGGGTATTTCTATCATGACAAAACACTTCATATTCCAATATTAATATCGATTACGGGCATAACAACTGTTATATGCTTCCATATTGGTCATATTACTATTTATGTCAAATGCAGCTGGATTGACATCAATGGGATAGGGGTTGTAAATCATCTTCACCATCATGATGAGCACTATCAGCAATCAATTATTGATAAGAGATTAAAGAATATATTATATACTGCAGTGATATGATTTATTCAGCAAGGTAAGACGTTCACGTCGCATTCAGGTGATGCGAGACGCATCAGTTGATTTGTATTGCAATCGTGTGTATTCAATTTGTATTGTAATCGTGTGTATTTGATTCAACTGTGATTCTGCATGTACTTCATCCAGCACAATCAGCAATGAATATGAGTATCACATAGTTGTGAAAAATGACTATGCAGACTTTCGTTGAACCTTCCCTGTGTTAGCAAATTCATAACTGTGCCAATGTAACTTTAAAACATAATAACTATAGCATCCTCACTTTACTCGTAATATGCCTATTAGCAAAGTGATCTAACCAGATCTTTCATTAGAATATTCAAATCAGCATTAATGCGTACGATAACGTTTCAATTCACGACTAATCGCGGATGAACCGAATCCCCTTTCGATATTGTTAGACATATGTGTCACAGGAAATATTATAACCACACAGTCGTCATATGTCAGCTATTATATGTAAAAGGTATGTGACATTGAACATAGAGTACATAATATAATGGGCCATATGAGAACAAGTCGCATTCCTGAAATACAACTTAGGGACCATTCACATATAAAAAAATGACTTTTAAACAATGAAAACAATATTAATTGCCCTAACTTGATGGTATTTACATTGTCTCAATGTTAAAGAACATGTGATGCAATATTCGACTGTTTACCTTATTATCATTTCATCTGGGTAACATGAAAATACAAAGTATTGCCGCGGTGTACCAGAGAGCGAAATGAGCATAAACTGGAA
Organism: Urechis unicinctus; assembly: GCA_034190875.2. Classification (NCBI taxonomy): domain Eukaryota; kingdom Metazoa; phylum Annelida; class Polychaeta; order Xenopneusta; family Urechidae; genus Urechis; species Urechis unicinctus. Next base: position 58,794,692 of record CM067343.1, on the reverse strand, counting down.
AGCGGAGCTTACTGTTCAAGCATAAGATAAACCCATGTGTTAATTATTTAACTGTTTTAATTGCGCCAAAGAAAAATATAATCAAGGGACCAATCGCAAAATCAAGTACAGTTAAGACTGTGAAATGAATACTAATTTGCGTATTGAAGAACGTTCATCTATATAAAAAAATGTAACGGATAATCCCTTTCCATGCTGGTGGATAGAATGATATGTAATGCATTTCAAGTAAGGATTACCATTTATTCATCAACTTCACTGCGCTGCAACTTCAACTCCACGCACGCGTTAATTCTTCTTAAGTGTCAAGTAGCCCCATCTGAAATATTTATCAATCGACAATTGCTTTATCAATGCCAAAAATGCTTTGGAATAAATGGAGATTAGAGGCTTTGGAATAAATGGAGATTAGAGGTGGCATGACATGATATGCATCATGGATGAGCACTATTCTACTCGCTTCAATTTACATGTTTTGTGCCTAAATGTAGACTGCACCAACAGTTCGGTGTAACCAACTTGACTGTTACATTATCACAATGCTGTTGTCAGAAACCAATGTTATGCTTAGCTATATTTTATCTTAGTTATATCAAGTTTTTCTGATTAGTTTAAACAGCAGTGCATTCTATTGAAGATATAATAATAAGCTGTCATATACTTAAATTTCTGTAAATCAGTGAGTTTTTAATTGCATTATTTAATCGATTGGTTCCTCTTCGGAGAATGTTAGCTCAGCAGTCTGGCTTACTATGACGATGCCTTTTTAAAAAAACAATGCGAAATCACAGCTTAAGTACCAGACTATCTCGACTTACTCCCGGCCAACAAAACGAATCAGTAAATCAACGGCTACTCTGCCCATAAATCTGAGTTTCAACCATAAAGAAACGATGTCACTATTTTCATGGTGAATTGCGACTTTGTTCATATCCTTAATAAACTAGACAGAGGTGTAATAGGAAATGTCCACGGTAATGGCTGCAATAGAATATACAGACAATGATATAGCTGTGATATCAAGGTTAGGAGACTTAACAAATAAGTAGGTAGCTTCATCAAAGGGAAAAACAAAGGTTACACTTGCAGTTGAAATTTGTCATTAGAATGGTTGCCCTTAGATATAGCGCTATAGCTGTGCCTTTGTGACACAAAATTTTGCCCGTGGGGGTGGTAACAGAGGCCTTAAGTTCTTGAGAGTTCCAACAGGTGCGTGTGTTTGATCATCTATACATTGGTACACGGAACACTGCGTCTGTAACACGTGATGCCGTCTAAACAGCGCTCGCAATCCAATTTTGATCCATTCAGATTCATAGAAAGGATTAAATGGAATTACTGTGTTTGCTATCCAGAGAGAGCACTATCTGCTTTCAGGCGATGAGCTTTGGCACAATGTACCTTTTGTAAGCTACGCAGAAACAACCGACACCATTTTGCCGTGGTCAGCTGAACCTTTCATTGGTAGATTATGCCCTGAGGGACCGTGTAGCACAAATAGATGACGATGTCGGTACAAATATGAAGCTTATTGTCATCATCACGTGGCAGTTAAAATCAAGGTATTGGCTATTTAGAGATTTATTGATAGATGAATTCTTACCTTGAGGCGCCTTATATTATGTCAGGCGAACAAAGAAAAATGTGGGATACAAAGGGCACCCAATGGCACTCTCAGAGAACCACGTTAAGAATATGGTTGATAGATAAACAGCAAGGGCAACCAATGTCGATTATTCAGGAACTGACTTTTAGTCGAGAATGAACTGACGTACAGCAGACATCGCAAACGGGTACTAGAAAGTACTAGCTAATGCCTTCTGTGTGAATGACGCAGGACTTGGGTGCTAACATTAAAAGTAAAACCCAGGAGAAGGCCATATTGACAGATCAACGACTCATCAACTTTAACCAACATTTTGGCCTAATTAGCCAAACATTTACTACTGCATTACCAATTTTGAAAACACATGATTTCTGTACAATCTACTACCAATGAAAGAGACCCAAATGCATATCAAACATTGCGGATATCTGTGTATTCATGTAAACACTGACAAGCTGTCATTGTATACTTAACAATAAAGTTTTGCTCGAATGACATACAGCACCCGCATTTAAAGTAAAGCAACGGATGTTTCCCATAGAATTCTATAACATTGCGTGCTTTAAGAAGATATTAAGCAACGTCTTATCCTTGAAATAATATTTCCCATCTGGGCAGCGACACAAAGTTTATCGTTGATATAAAACGTTGCTCTGGTTATGTGCGGTCTCGGTTCATCCTTCAAGACGTCTTGAGCTAATGAATCAGAAAGCCATTTGGAACTACGACAATCAGTACAACGCAATTGCACTCAAGGTGGCCTAACATTAAGCCACGCTTGGAGCATTTGCCACACACCTAACATATCTTTATTGTGACATTAATAGTAAGAAACGCGGTCCTCACATGCGTTGCGATACCTCCCTGATATCACCCTCTTGACATTCAACGGCACCAGCGTAATAGCTGTTCTCACGCACTTGACAACGTGAAATATATGGAATTTAGCAAAAGAAGAAGAAGGAAATGCCATGCATGGACCGTTTATAAATGGGAGAGCCTATGAATATAATTATGACGGTAGCAATGATACTTCAAGTAAGGCATGACATGAGTGAGTTGCTCTTCTAATGGTTGGGTTGCAATCTATCACTATTCACCAGCATAAGCTTGGTCGCCATTTGCTTGGCGGCTGACGTGGAAGTTAATCGTTTGATGCATAGCATACAACCCACCAGTTATACATTATGGGTAAATATAGGCGTCACATCATTGTAGCAGTGCAATGCTGCTATGGATCTGTGGTGTTTCTCTATACGATAAAGTAGAATAATATATGAATCACAAATGTAACACTGGGTTGATTTATATTTTTGGGCAATAGATGCAACCGAGATGATAAAACCTCTATCTATCCAGTCCTTAATTTCAAACTTTCCAGTTATGCATTGTATCAGTTAAAGATGGCTAAACTGCAGTCTACTTAAAAACCGTAAAGAAATACACGTCAATAACTTTAATGGTTATGGAGTGAAATAAAAAATAGTCCGGATGAAGTTGATTTCATTGTCGTCTCTCAATATAGAATCATTTAGTTAAACCTCAAATAGAGAACCTATTATATCAGGTTGATTGCGTGTCACAACTGAATATATATATTGTCTGCATACTTAACGACAGGTATTATATGGGAAGTCACCATGGGCTATCCAACTGATTATGCAATTCTTTACTATTGCATTTTTGGAACGACAGCATATACAGGTTGCTATCGCCAGTATTTGGTGTTTACGATCCATTGACAAGCATTTGTAACGTGAGACGTCTTTAATGTTAATGATTGTTGAGATACTTTTGTTCCTGCAAAATGGTCAACTCATGTCAGTGTTTCATCATCTTCCACAAAATATTTATCATTAGTAAATGCTCCCTCCGACACATGCTCTATCTCGCCATGAAGGCAGCTTAATTGTAAGCCTCTCTTGAGAGCAATAAAACCTATTTCCTATTGGTACAGGAGAGAGAAATAATTGAAACACCAGCCTTCTTTATACAAGAGGATTAATGGTTAATTAAAGGTACTGATCAACAATGACCTTCGCACTGGAATCATCATAGACTAACCAGACACACGGAAAGGACACTTGCAGCATCTTGCCAATAGCTAGATCTTAGAGATGTCAAAGTAGCGCCAGTCTGTTTGGCTGTGACACTGGAAAACTTACTAGCGGCGCGGAACCAAGAATGAAGACTTGAATTGTTCCTCGGTTTAACTTTCGTAACTGACCCATTTTACTGGTTCAACTGGACATTAATCAGTGAAATACGATTTTACTCACGTTGGCGTAGCGTTAGCCACGCTTCGATCATTAACTAGTCTTCCTCAACTAACCCTTTTCCTGAACTCAATCTACGGGTTGTGGTCTGGTTCAAAACGTGCTATCAATGTGATCTGTGCTTTTTTAAACACCGAAGCAATAGCGTTTGCATTCACTGTAAGGAGCCATTCACCTTAAGCGGGGGGGGGGGGGGGGCATTTCGTAACCTTGCATCATTTCATGCCGTGAATGGGGTGTCATCACGTCGTCTCACATTTCATAATTTTACAGCCCTAATTATACGCATAAATTGCAAGATACTATGCAAGTTAATATAAATATACCTTTTTTAATGTGTTGTTATTTTGACATGTGAGACTCAACACGCACGCAATATCATCCAAGTTCGCGTATTTACGACGACAGTTATTACGCTTGTGTCTCTGTTGTCACGAGGGTGATGTCAGAAAGGTATCACAAGGCATATGAGGGTCAATTTTCATGCGGGGCGAATGCTCCAAGCGTGGTTTAATACTATGCCAACTCGAGGACAATCGCATTTCACTGTAGCACCAAACAGCTTTCTGATTCATCACCTCGAGACGTCGTGAGCGAAGGATAAAGAAGGTACGTAACCTGGGCGACGTTTTATATCAGCAATCAACTTCGTATCGCTAAGCATAACATAATGCAATGCCATGCAGCGTAGTTATGTCATCAAGACGATGTTCAATGCATACTGACCTTCAGCGCCAACGCCAATTCTCAGCGCCAACGCCGACACCAATATCTGCAACCACCTTGAATGACTTCTGTCTTCACAGACTCAGTTGTGCATCAAATTCTATACTCACTGACAAATGTTGGCTAAATTTAACCGAACGATATGTGTTTATCTGCTGGTTAGCCGTTGATCGGTCAAAGAGGATGGTGCTCTTTCTTGGGAGTTTTTACTTTAATGTAAGCCCTTTAGTCCTTTGTAGTTTAGCATGCACAATGCAGTACCTTAAACTGGTTTATAACATCCAGATACAGTTTAGCATGCACAATGCAGTACCTTATACTGGTTTATAACATCTAGATACAGTTTAGCATGCACAATGCAGTACCTTATACTGGTTTATAACATCCAGATACAGTTTAGAATGCACAATGCAGTACCTTATACTGGTTTATAACATCCAGATACAGTTTAGCATGCACAATGCAGTACCTTATACTGGTTTATAACATCCAGATACAGTTTAGCACGCACAATGCAGTACCTTATACTGGTTTATAACATCCAGATACAGTTTAGCATGCACAATGCAGTACCTTATACTGGTTTATAACATCCAGATACAGTTTAATTAAGTTATTTGGTGTCGGTTCCCTCATTGTAGATTCTAATTCAGATACAGCTGCAAAGGCAGTAATAATATATGCAAGATATTACCCACGTTTCTAATTAAAATGAATCAAGGGGTTTATCAATCTACCACAATGGTTTATTGGGTGCCCTTATCTCAGGTGAAGTAACTTGTCTCCCTGTTATAATTTAGGAGGCTACATCTGTAAGAATACACCAATCAATTAATCTAACCATAGCCAATGCCTTGAATTATATGTTAGCGACGGTGATGATAAGAAACAGCTTCATATTTATACTGTCAAAAAGTTAAAGGCATTAAATATCTTCATCATGCAGACACGGATTACCTAATGTACACTACGCAATTTGCCATGGCAATCATGTGATCGTTTCTTCGGTATTGGAAGCTCAACATGAACATCCTCATATTAACCCCAGTACCTTTACTGTACACTAGAGAAACGTGTCTCTTGTACAATCTACACCAAGGACTACAACACACCATCAAACAAATGTTGCCACCTAAAAGTATATTTATTGCGCTGCAACTGTTACTTTATTGCTACATACACTATTATTTGCAGCAATCTAAGCTTGCTCAATGAATCACAGTAATCGCTGTGTAGATGATATTGTGGTGACGCCGGCGACCACTCGACGTATTCTGTATTATGCGCGAGCGTTGTTCTATTCCTTCCATTGCTATTGATTTGACCCTGCGTTTCACCGACGTCGCTCCAATGCCGGGCTTTGCAACCTCAGCTGCACTAATCATGGTGAATAATAGTGGAATATGGCTGCCTACGCAGAGCGTTATACTAGCAAAATACAGATCACGTTCTCAGAACAGAAAACATTCAGTTATGACTTTTGATCTTAAAATGCTCTGTGAGCCTATTTGTAATAGCTAGTATCCTTCTTGAATCGATTCCAACTTCATCCCTGGTAAAAGTATTTTGGCACGAGCAGCAAATGCGTAAAAAAAACTAACGGGCTTGCCTGATGGTAATTCTGTTCATCCATTGGTGGTGTAACGTTATCTTCATGACGAATAGTCACTGTTGTATAGTTTTTGATCTCACTTCTAGCATTTTCAGCAAACGTTCCTCCCAAATACTTTTAATCACTCATCACATATATATCAGGATGGCATTTACACAATACTAGACATGAAAACCAACTAGCAGAAACCACGCACCCTTGAAACAATTACCAATCATCAGTCTTCATTTTGAACCATTGGACACTGCATCTGCTTGTTTGTGGGTGTTGTGTCTACTGAAGATTAACCGCTAATGCATTTTTGAATGTTTGATATCATCTGATATCTTTTGATCTATAAAGATCCATAGCAAGAATACACAACGACTTTTATGTATGTGTCATCCAATTTGTGTGCCGCCGTCCATATTCGATGCTTTCCGGCACCCGCCTTGTACGCAAGGTCGACATATATTGTAACCACTGACCACGTTTCGGCTGGCATAGCCTTCGGCTGGCAGATTAAGTCCCCAATGACATCAATCCCAAAACAAATGGATGGCGACGTCGTTGCAGATATGACGCTGTCTCTAATAATCAAACCGAATCGCATTTCAGGCCATTGATTATGGTGAGATGACTAGATTATCTCGGATCCGCCCGAATTATATCATAAAGACAGTGTTTGATTGGAGAACAAAGACACACAATAACACTGTTAGTGGATGGTTATGCTCTCCAACGACGTATCCATCCAATTTCTGTCAGCCGGCTGGCTCACGCACAAACATTGATGCTTACCGGTGTTTTTTGTCATTGAATTTACTGTTGAAACTGAAACTCAATCTGGAATGAGTTCATCCCACATCTCATTAGTGTGAATTAGATAGTCATATGTGTGTTATAAAATAGTATTAATAAATGGCTTCTGTATATTAAATGACACGGTAATGGCGTGTTCTCCATGGCAAAGATTTCTTGACAGGTCAATGACATACAAGTAGATACTCACCTCATTTGTGCTCCTGACGCAATGTTTACCATTATTTCGTACATTCGACAGAAAAGATACGACCGACATACCTACATGTCAGACAGCTTCATCGTATATTAATATATCATGAGAGATGACCTGGAACTATGTCATTTCGAACTGATAAATGCTAGAGTGAGGTGAGAACTATGTTACAACGACACATGGCAGTTATCGCAACCACTTTTGCTAAATTTACAACCATTTCCCTGCTAACCTAACCCAGGCGAATAGTAAGACTTATGTTCTGGTAAACATCAATCCACCTGGGCTATCAAAGAAGTATATCAGAGAATATGCAACTATATACTGCACGATGATCATACCCTTGTGCCATTTACTTCTTGGACAGTGATAGCCGATGGCTTTCAACATTATCCATACAGTAACAATGCATCACGTGAATGGTCCACCGACGATCATGTGCAACATTTGTTATCAAATTCGAGTTAACGCATAAGGAGTTTTGTTGGTTTAACTTTCATTTCGAAAAGGATGATGTTTTCGTATTCCACGGTACAGGATGTTGTTCAAGCAAAGTATTAAGGCATTTCTGTGAAATTTGGTTTTTCATTTGATCTTTTGCGAGTTTCGCTTATCATTATGTTTGCGGTTTTAGGATACATGCACAAATGATTTCATCCATTGTGAACGGTCATCAAGACGCATGTCCAGAACAAAGAAGCAATTTGTGCTCTCCGATAGCACACATTGTTTCGGGTGTCTGCCCAGTTGACTGGCGAAGTGCATAGAAAATACCAAAGTAATAACTTTAGAGAAGGTTTGTGGAGGAACAATTGATTCGAACGGGTAAAGCAGCATGATTAAGCCCTATGGTATGTATTCACTATAGAGTAGTTAAGAAGATGATATGGTATTCACTCTATACACTTGTTACAACTGCACTACGCCGCTGTCAGTAATAAATTTTATTCACCTGCCGCACAACGGCTATTGTAAAGCATTCTGCACTCCTTGATCGTCTTGTAAACGATTGGTTACTATGTAATCTACCAAGACAATCGTTTGCTGCACGATCAAGTTTAATATATCCCGGGTCATCAACTGAGTATAGACAACAATATGATACTTATGTTATCGTGTAGGCATTTTATTGGCATATTAAAAGGTTGATTTCTAAGACAAAGGCGTTTAATCAATTGACTTATACGGTACATTTGCATCACAAATGAAGTAAAGCTAGATGATCAAGCACCAAAGACATATTGTAGTAGTTATCGACGGTTTGCATCCAACTTTTATCACGTGGATTTTGAGGCTTTGTAGTTCACCACTATGTTTGGTGTATGTCATCGTCGTTAGAGACAAACTCTACACAACAATTGCCCAAAATACATTGATAATGAGAATTCCTTCGTTTAATTGCTACTGATTGTCGGATACCGGACATTTGAGCTATTATTTTCGGTGAACAAATAGTGCACAAAAGCTTGAATATATGTAAATATTTTCTTGTGGTATTGAACATCATGGAAACATACCTGACCCTTTGTATGCGTTGGAACATCCGATTCATGGCACTATTGCGAACATATTTGCCTATATTGTTAATTTTACATAATCATTTGACGTTTCGTTGCTCTTTTAAGTTGTTATATATATATATATATATATATATATATATATATATATATATATATATATATATATATATAATATGTATATATATGTATATATATATATATATATATATATATATATATATTATATATATATACATATCAGATAGGGAGTGGTATGTTAGCATGTGGTTATATGTCTATGTAGCATTTCAATGTTTAATCAGTGACAGCATGTTTTAATAGCACTATCAGCCATATACTGCTGTATGTGAATACAACTGGCGTCAACGTGAATGTGGTATGATTGGCATTCATAATGACAATATTCATGATTCCTGGCTTCTTTGTTTTATGAGGGCGATCGTAGCGACTAATTCTGCTTGTCAGCGAGGTTGTCACGTTGTTCATGAATACACACTTTTTAACAGCCTAGATCGGACCTCGATTTAATACCGTCCAAAGGGGCATAAAAGTTACGAAAACAAACCTAGGGGGCAATGCTGTGTCATCCGCGATTAATACTCAAAATTACCATTCAAATGTAGTCAGCATTATAACCTAACCGATCATTATATTTCCAACAATGTTCTTCATATGCATAGTCTTGCACCGTAATACAATAACGCAACAGATGCACTTAGTAAGAGGAAATTTGACAATTAACGTCCCTACATTGGGAATGCTGTTGGTCTTTGTTGTTTGTTATGGTTTGAGTTCTTGCCCAAGATTGAAAATCTACGAAATGTTTATTTTATTCATCGTCTAGTCATATTGCATCAATCGATTGTTGAGCATGGCTGTTTCCCCCAACATTGTTTCTGCTCATTGTATTATATATTTATATTCTCATAGATATAAAATAACTAATGAAGGTGAATGCATTCATATGTAACGATATTCGTGCCGTATTAACCAATAAAACCTAAACAAATAAATCAGTATCAAAAATTAAGTCTAAACAGATCTTTATGAAAAAGTAACGAGACGAACACAACGTTGATGGAAAGGCTGTTACGAAGTTTAGGCGCCAAGCGACCTAAGGTTGTCGACTATGCTCTAAGAACGTCTTCTATCTAATGTCGTGGTTGATAATGCAAGCAAGTAGAACAGAAGGTTAGCGGAATCAACTGTAAAACGGATGAAATACCATGTAGCATGCTCCAAGGTAGAGTGCTCTGTGTGGACGTTTTAGATGTCTTGTTGATTGCCTGTACTTGTCGGCAGCAGAAAAGGTGTTAAGAGTGGTCTTATTCAATACTCGAACAAAGTAGTATGAGCTTGTTCGGAGATATATTTGTCGGTAGAAACCAGTATAAATGGGTACTTTAGGAGATACGAAATGACTGATACGAAATGATGTCAATGACAGACTCATGCTTTATTGGCGAATATTAACGACATCCATTCTCAGGCCCCGGATTATACATGATATTGTTGTTCCTCTGAGACCGTGGTCACCAATTAATTATCAAAGAGCATTTGGCATTTATACCTCAACACAGCACCTATATCCCCTGGCTATTGCTGATCTTTACACAATTTCGTATATATGTGTTCCGTGTGTGACCTGTCTTACAGTTTAGCTTCGTCACAATTATTACGTTATTTTCCCTGAATGCAAGTATGAGTTTGTTTTAGTGCTCTGTTTCGAATATCATCAGACAGATGATTTATTATAATACATTGTTATTATAGTCGTTGATAATACAAAGAAATGATATAATGTCTAGGGCAATGCTACTGCATTGGGAAATTATACAGATACAATGTATGGCAGGTAGTAAGTCATAGAGAATCATACGAAACGCATTAAATTATTGCGTCGCAATTATTGTTCAAAAAAGAGTAGCATTGAGTCATTTCAATGACAGGCCATTGATACACTTAGCGGTAGTTTTAGCTGTATTGAAGGCGTCAGCTTGTCGTTGTCTTATAACTATGCAATATTACTTCGAACTCTAATCCTTTGGATGTTATCTTAATGACGGTTACGTTATCTCTATATCTTAATTAAACACTGGTGTTAGGCTAAATTGCGTTTATCTTGAGTCATAACCGATCATTAAGTTCTCTGGGTGATGGATTACGCCCCAAGGGACATTGTACCATATATAGATAGATGGAAGTCAATACATCAAATAATGCTCCGAATGGATTACCCTTATTAACCACAGTAACCATCATATTTCAGTAATTGGATCGGATATAACACAATCGTGAATCACTCTTTATATCGCCTTTTATTGCCTTTGTTACTGAATTTTTATAAACAAAAATTCAAATTAATTACCGATGACACAAAGGTACTCAGAGGAAAGATCACGACCCATCTGAACAGATCTGCGGGTTACTAGTTTTTAACGACCTCTTTGCTTCAGTTTGTTAGCATTAACCAAATTTTATTTTTTTGTTTTGATGTGTAGATAGCAGCATATTAAATGCAGTTTCAGCGTATTAAAATACTATTGCCACAGAGAAACTGTCGCCATATAATGAAAAACAAACATTCATGCTTGAAATGATTAATGTCTGACGACTTATTAACCATTGGCTCATTAGCAAAACATTCTTTTGCACTGTTTTATCGGTTAAAATTGAAAATAACTTTTTTCCTTGCTGCTTAAGTGAAATAACAAATGATCAGACTGCGTGATGCATGCTTAACAGCAACCATGGAGATTGTGTAACTTCTCCTGGTGAATAATTTAGAAGATGAAGCCTTACAAAAAGGCAAATTATCGAATACCCTCATCCGTTTGTAGCCTGCCTCACATATTCTGTTACATTGACAATGCAAACGACACTTTTTGGCCAGAGAAGAGAGTATATGAAGACGAGTATCTGCTGGTTAGCAGAAGATTCCAAACTCAATTATCAATGACAGGAACGACAATTTTAATAACATGGTGTGGATCAGTAAGATTTTATGCTTTGACGCAACTCGATCACTCCATCCTGCAGTACGTAAAGTAGGCTTATCGCGTTATCGTCCTCTGTTGTTGGCAAAGGAGACATAATAAAGATAACGACGAAGTAATGACTATCAGCTGGATCAAGTGCGAATTATTTCAAACGACCAGCCAATCTTGCTGCAATTATTCAATAAAGTTAGGTAAACTAAGTATTTATGTTTAGTAAATGATTGTCGGTATGCATGCTTCTTGAAAGCATAGACAATTGGCTCTGGTTAGTCAATAATCATGATCGAAATAAGTGCGGAATGAGCGCGTAATAAATTTCTGCCACATGAAGGATTTGTTTTGGGTCAGATCATCGTCTAAGGATAATAATGGTATGGCAGCTGGCTTGTGAAAACACTAAGTGAATACTAAATGCTGTAAAGGATAACGTTGATAAGCGATAGTTGATAATCGTAAAAAAGGTATAAACTTCGTTTCAGTCAAGCAATGTTCCAATTGTTATGGAAATATGCCATTATATTCCACATTTCATTATCAGTGGTTCAATTCATGCTCCTCTAAGCAATTGTTCTTAACCACACCTTCACATGTGTAATGAAAACGCCACTGGAGAGACAGTATTTGATTAGCATGTCTCTTGTTTCACACATATATATATATATATATATATATATATATATATATATATATATATATATATATATATATATATATAGATATATAGAGATATATATATATATATATATAGATAGATATATATATTTATATATATCTATATAGATATTTATATGTATATAGGGATATATATATATATATATATATATAAATATATCTAAATATATGTATATATGCACATATATCTCTATATATATATATATATATATATATATATATATATATATATATATATATATATATATATATATATATATATATATATATATATGTGTGTGTGTGTTTATATTCATATATATGTATAAATATACTGGGATCCCTATATCGACTCTACCACCATCCATCCGACTCAGGCCATCGTACAGCTGTAACACTTGATGGGTTGTGAGTGTTTTGACTTAATAGTTTGATGCAAGGTAGTTGCAACGTTATTGAAAGGTTGTCCGTCGACATGATACTGATACTAAATAGTTTGGCTTGTATCTTATTTGATTTGGATTCAACTCATGTAGATATCTATAGGTCTACTCGAGCAATTTTTGACAGATCAGTTAAGGCTAGGTTGAACAACCCGGAAAGCTCGTGTAGTTTTATGTAGTCACTATTGAAATTTGGCAATATTTCAATGAGAGATGTACTGTCCGGGGAAGCAAGTCCTTGTTGCTATGCTACACGCGTATAATGCTCATACTTGTTTCGGAAGTATGGGGAAATAGTATGGAGAACTCCAAGATATTTTGCAGCCCAGAAATCACAGGGTAATTATGCCCTGTACGGCACAGCAGATAAAGGCATAACGAACATGAATATCTCGACTAGATTAAACAGCACTAATGAAGTAATTGATAATGGTTCGATTCTACTTTTTATAGTTCAAACATGCAATTAAATTTCGGTTCTGATGACCTTAACAAAATGCCCCTTTACTTATATTCTGATTACATTTCTCTGGCTGTCATCACTGTTTGTAAGCAATCACATTGCACAAAATGGAATCATTTGAGCACTTAGATGGATAAAACGCTGAATACAGTTAAGGAAAGGAACAAAAGGGGGGAGGGGAGGAAATCATATGAAAGCACAGAAATATAGTTTCATGCGATATGTTTTACGTCACTGTCACTGCACTAGTTTATTCAAAACTACATAATCAGTGCCCTGTGGCTGTCATCAAGCACAGAAACTGCGATAAATATTGAGTAACCAGACGCACACAACGGCAAATGTGATACCTTCCATGTATGCAATATTCTTAACATCTTAAGTTGACAATATATGCACCTGAATATATCACATTTCCTCAGAATATAACTAAATCCTGGGTAGACAGACGCCTGATATGCCTTAATGTGATGTAGGGGGCAGACTTTGTAAATACCAATTCCATTAGAGGTTGTAAGTCATGAGATTATTCAATGGTGCTCAGACACCACCCATAATTATTAGCACTTAACTTATAGGACATGCAATTCAATAGTGGATTCATTTCAAATTCTTGGTTTATTTCTACATTCGGCCAAACATCAGCGAGTATAATTCACATGCATACACACACGCGTGCACTCATGCGCACAAACAAACACACACACACACACACATACACGGATAGACGCGCTAATGAACATATGTAATTTACATGTAAATCATATGCTACTCTCAGTTTGCTTCAATAGGCAATCTACCACCACTTATTACAAGACTCGTTTGGTGTTATTCAATAAGTGTACTTACATATTCATGATAAAGAATGCGGTGGAGCCATTCCTAATTCTTGATAGGGTATGCAGCAACAGCACGATATATTTCTTATATACAAAAAAGTCCGGTTCATATTTTACTGCCTCAGCAATTCCTATACGCAAAGCCTATATTCCTATTGAATTCTGGTAATTTGTAAATAGATATGTTTGACCGTGACCAAATCACCTCTGAGATTTCGATCAAGGGACTAATAATCTGTCAATTGGTCCCGGCATACGTCAAATTCCAGTTCGTTGTATTGCGCTGAAGCTATTGTTAGCCATGTTGCAACAACAACAAGAATATATATATGCATATGCCATTTACATGTGAATCATCTGTTACTCTCAGTTTACCTGACTCTTTTGGTGCTATTAGATACGCGTACTTAAACATTAATGATAAAGAATGCGGTGGAGCCATTGTTAATTCTTAAAAGCATTTGCAGATACTAGCAGATATATTTCTTATTTACAAATGCCTGTCTGGTTCATTAATTAAACTACCTTAGCAGTTCCGATATGCAAAGCCTATATTCCTATGAAATTCATGAGATTTGGAAACGGATATGTTTGTCCGTGACCAAATCACCTAGCTCAATTGTCAATTGGTCCCGGCATTCGTCAAATTCCAGTACGATATAGTGCGCTACAGCTATTGCTGGCCATGTTGCAACAACAAAGCAAACTTTCTATTGTGAAGGATATCGATGAGGAACACTGGCCTGTTTCTTCGCTTCAGACAGTTATTGATAATCTAAAAGAACTATTCATAGTGCACCCATAAAAGATCGAGGATCGTAAACTGCGTGACCGCTGTTAGAGGCGAACTGTTTATGATAGATGTACACCAGACTGGGTAATTTATCAAGCAGACATTTATTAAATAGTGTACGTGCTATTCATAAGCCGATTGTGCGACGTGTTTTGACATCGGCAAGGCTCTGCGAAGTGACACTATTCCAAATTTGATCAAACGCAGTGATGTAAGTCCAATATTCCTTCGTGCTTTTGTTTATGTTACGGCAGCGCCACCTCACGAAGTATCGTAATTAAGGAAGCGATCACCGCAGAGCCGCTCGAAGTGAGCCTTTTAAGCGTAGCTGTACACTCTTTGATGCTTCTCTATAAAGTACATGCGCACAAGGTAGGGTATAAGGCCGGTGGTTCTGTGTTGGGACATCATTACAATGACAAACATAAAATTTGATGTTCTCATAACACTATCTGCCTTATGCAAGTGTAACTGTCGCATTAAATATCTGTATGATGTCTTGGGGCGGCTATTAGTTGCTCCAATTTAATAGCCCGATGCTAGGGCTTTTAAGCGATCTTGATGACTAATCCTACATTTAAGCAAGAGTGCCACCTTGCTGAAACCGTATAATCCTACATTGGAATAATCTAGTAGCCAAAACCTGGGGATGAACGGAGGGCGGCGACACTGCATGTTTCTCTCTGTAGTCAACTCATACAGACTGCATTATTGGAAACAATGTCAACCCAATGTGAATGTTGTTACGTAACCAACGATGCAAATTCAAACGGATCTATTAAGAATCTTATACCAATATTGAAAATATAAAGTATATTCACTCACGCTCGAAACTGGAAAATGATCGCAACTGCGTTTATCGGCCCCTGTAACAGACAGCTTTGAGTACGGGTGTAAATATCATTGTTTCAAAAGTCACGTAACGTGCCATAGTCCTAGCTGCATGTCATCAACTTTATTTCTCAATATGTTCGGACTTGCCAGTAGTCACAACCCTTCCAGCAAGTGGTACGAATATGTGATGCCTCAATGAATCTTTCTGATTATTTTGCTTAGCGACTTTGAGACACTCGCCCATTAGTCTCGCAAGCCTATTTCAATTGCCATTTTAAGGAAACCCTTAACAATTATTGTGACCTGGAGATTATTCAAATGTTACAACACACACATTATGGTTGTAGAAATTTGGATTGCATTTGCAGATTGTGTTCTCTCCTGAAGCAATAGAGCATTGTTGCTGACGTGTTTTGGTGGGAAATTGATGGCACCCGGATATGCTGATTAACCATGACAAACGTACTAGATGAGAATGATTGCTGCGTCCCTGCCGCATCATCACTCGGACTTATACTCGGGCACTCGGGCATATTGTTTGCGACCAGTCTGTTACATCAAAATAACATCACAAAGTACGAATACCTGAAGGGTGGTGGCTATTACCGCCTGCACGTGTCACACACACCAACACAAACAACGCACACTCACACACAAACACGCAAACTCCCCCCACCATATATATATATATATATATATATATATATATATATATATATATATATATATATATATATATATATATATATATATATATATATATCTATATATATATATATATATATATATATATATATATATATATATATATAATATATATATATATATATATATATATATATATATATATATATATATATATATATATATATATATATATATCTATATATATATATATATATATATATATATATATGTGTATATATATATATGATTGGCGCATTCTGTTGTGATTCACGTTGTTCAGCGACCCAGGATTATTTTGGAAGGCAACAGGCTGTCATATGCCAACTCATGACAAATAAGTAAGGCTAAAAGGCGACTAAACTGGGCCCTGAATCATTCTATGGGAGAAAGAAAACGAGCATATAACCCGAGCGTGGTTACCAGCATTGACACCAGCTGAAGGATTGCGTCCTTGAAAGTTCACCTTTGCGCATCATTATCAAGGGATAGATCCCGATCATGTTATCTGCCTTGTAACTTTCAGTTGAATGATTCACCGATAAATGAGGCTGATGCAAATGCAAATACAAGTAATACTGATTGCACTATCATTCAATCAGTGAGATCAGATAAGCTTTAATCAAGAATGAATAATGATACCCAGTTGACCGAGAACTGTTGGCGTAATATGGAGAATAACATAACATACACTAGGCAACCCTAAATTGCGACGATTCCTGAACTATTATTACAAACTAGAGACTTGTATTCCCGGCCCTATCCGCAATTATATGCAAATCATTAATACTTTTGACTATATAATCTACTCTTCGCGTAACGCAGGTTATATTTGAACCGTCGGAAATACTGGAGATTGAGTGATGAACTTCTTGAATTTAACTAGGGTTGTGACTCTATTCCGTTATGACATCTTAAGGATGTGTGTTGTTGGCACACCAAAACACAACCACCGCGTTGGTTAGCATCAAAGTCTTTTATCAGCTGGATCAAACTGCGCGACCATCAAACCACGGTTGTTTTGTTAGTTGTGAGCATCTGTAAACGGGTAATACCATTATAGTGTATCTAATGATGGTGCCATGTTGCGATAGTTTTTTTAGAATAAATATACAGAACAGATAGCAAGTTATAGCGATGCACAACAAATGTATTGCCTAAAATGGGTCATGCTCGTCACTCCACCTATGCCTAAGAGCAGCACAGCGTGTAATTGGACTTCCGACAGAGACGTAACGGAACTCAGCAACGATTCCAGAGGTTAGTTGGTGCTAAACAAAAAAAAACATGTCTCGTTAGGTCCCATCGCACAATGCATGGTTATCATCATTTTCGTGGTTATCTGCTAATGGTTAATTTACAGTTACCTTAAAATACTGCTTGATGTCGTAAACAACTCCTAGCTAGCACCATCAGATGCAGGTGCTCTTTTACCATATATTGCACTTGTAACTCTGACGGATACCTCTAAATCCTGCACATGACTTTCACGCGCACTGACAGTTACCTCCCGAGAAGTTATACTTTGCCTTGCGATTCTCAACTATATAATACGTGTGTATATTATAATGCATATAAAACTTACATGCATCTAGTCGGGCCTAGTGCGCGCATGCATGGCAGAGAGCGAATCCTGTCTGCTATGACCGATACAAAGTTAAGTCCCACACCGTAGAGCCAAACGTTATAAGCCATCTCACACGCTGGAAGGCACCAATAACTGGTGACCTCACATATATATGAAATGTTTGAATACCCATGTTTTGCTGCAAGCACAATCTCTGTTATATATATAGCAGTTAGTCAAGGTCCCCTAGCCTGATGGCTGCGGGCGCTGTTTACATGTTACTGATGTTCAATAGTCTCCCCTTCAGGTCTAGGGGACCATAATATATTGAACTGGACGGGCATCCCAGATTTGGGCTGCTCCAATCACAAGCCGTGTCTCTCGGTCACTCTCGGGTACTTTGAGTCGTTGTCTCTCATTGGTCAGTTCTACAATTTCCGAAGTACTTGTCCAACCGGCCGAGTGATTTTTATGAGCCGGGCACACATTCTACAACACTCCGATTTGTTGTTTCACGCTGAGTGGCACCGTTAATAACACATTCGGCGAGAGAAGCAGGCACACAACTGGTTCTTTTTAACTTACTATCACGTAAACATACTATCGTGCAGCTAAGCGATTAAAGCGCTTGTTGTGGTGCCAATTTGAACTTTTGAGACGCCCCATAATTCTAGAACACATTCAATGTGTTCTCATTAGCAGCAGACCACTACAATGTCCAGACGTCTCATAGAACCGAGGGTGCGTATCACAAGCCAGTTCCATGAGCCAGACACGTGCAATTAAGGTCAATCCGGGTCACAACCTTTGCTATGGTTGGTCACGAAGATTAACGAACGTGTCTAATGAATATTCGGACGCGCCACTTTTAGTGCTGGGCGTGTCGTAGACTCAAAGGGCGAGAAGCGTAGCGGAACCCCTGGAGTCTGGGACGCAGACTATATAGCAGTGAGTTGATAATAAATATTGCCACCGTGAAAGACGCTGCCGGACTTAATCTTGTATTGAACTTGCCCTACATGTATATAGCTTAGGGGTGCTCTTATCGTCGAATTACGTGAGGAGGTGGCTAAGTGGGCACTTCTGTAGCACCCCTACCAGGATCCAACTCTGTAGGACATCTCGGAAACGATAGTCAAGCTTACCTCGGTCAATCAATGATCTGTGTGTGAGACTTTTACAGCTATGTGTGATCTTGTCGTTGGTGCTTCAGCACTTGTCTTGGTCTAGTGAGAGCCATCCCTCATGCTGCTGGCCGACTGAGACAGTGACCCGGCGCACCTGCAGGTGGACCAGAAGGCCTGACTTGACTAGGTAGGTCAGGAGCACAGTTGACGCCCAGCCCAGTTAAGCAAAGTGCTTACCAAACCAGGGCGGGATGACTGCGGGGATGCCAACCCTGAAGTTTTGCAAATCCCTAGAGGTGGTTGAGTAGTAATCCTTTATGTCGAGACTGACGTCCTCTTACCATCATGCCCATGATCAACGCCAGCCTTTTGTATGTCATTCAAGAGGCTGACCGTTCGTTTCGCTTGCCTCTTGATTGGTTACAAAGACACTGTCGTCTAGGGCCGCATCACCCTGCCGGCCGCAGACCTGCTGCAGGTTTTCATTGTGCTCCTGTATTTTGAAGGTTCAAACTGGTTCACTTTGAGCTGTTTGTTACAGCCGCTCAG
>CM067343.1:58697506-58770006 GCA_034190875.2 Urechis unicinctus | reverse complement strand
TGATTATAAAAGAACTGCGCCAGTCTTTGGTCAAAATCGTCAACCTTGTGGAAACCGTCGGGTACCTGTAACATGCACAACTTGATCGGTCGGAACATGATTGAGTTAACTCTTATTTGTTGCATCTTCCAAAATTGGTTTACAAAGTTTTGATTTCGAAGAACATTGTTATAGTATCATCTAGCGTCTCGACTATACGATCAATTTGTAGCATATATAATATAAAGCTGCTCATGGGTAATTTTTGCTCTTTGCATTCGATTAAGCAAACTAGCAAACTTGTGTCGATTATGATTGTAATGTACAACATAGGGTGACTGTCGGCGTGTGCTTGAGTAAGTTGCATGTATGGAGGCATGTTACAATGCAGAAATGCGAAACATTGAAATTTAATTACCAGACGCATACCACAGGTGTAAATATAACTGGTTGCAATCCGAATGTTATATCTACTCTTTTCGTTTTCATGCAGCAACAAGTCCGTCACTGCTGGGAGCACCATTTCCATCGTGTACAACATATCAAGCAAACACCCAGGCTATATCACTATAGTTGACAATGCAATGGATATGTCAGACATAATGACAAAGTAACTTGGGATTGACTTGGAGCAATGTAGAAACACTCACTAATTGAAATAGTTTTAGCTTGTGTTGCACCTTATTTTGTCCCGCATTATTCTGTAATCCATAACAATCAACTTCAGCCTGCAGCGAAAAACAGTTGCTGTCGTTCTCTCACGCTTGTGGCAAATCAGTAATGCCCAGAGGTGACAGTCCTGAGAAGTTACCATTCCCAGGGCAAAAGAGAATGTGATGAATTAATCCGTGCCTTGTTAACAGCATCGTTGCTTGTTGGCGGATTATGCTCATTGAAGGAGAGCTCTGCCTTTTTCCTTATTTCAAGTCGGTGCATTATCCGTCGTATTGAGCTTATTCCCGCTGCTTCATTAAAGAGTTCATAGCTACGCTAAGAGGGCTCACTTTGAGTGGCTCTGCGATGATCGCCTAGCTAATTATAATACATTGCAATCGTAAGATGGCGCTACCGTGACACAAACAGAAGCACATGGAAGTACTGGGCTGGCGTCAATACGATTAATGAGAGCGAGGAAAATGTCGTCTCGCAGAGCCTTGCCGCTGCCAAAATTCGTCGCACAACAGGCTTATGAATAGCGAAAATGGTAAGTACACTACTAAATAAATGTCAATTTGATCAATTACCCGGTCTTGGGTGTCCCTATGAAAAACAGTTCGCCTCTAACACCGTCCACGCATTTTATGATCCTCTATCTTTTATGTCCGCACTGTGGATGTTAGTTTAAGATTGTCGACATTAACATTTTGGGCATGTCAGAGGGATGTGAAGGTTTCGAGCGAGTTTATAGCTACGCTGAGCTGCGTGACGATTATGAAATTACACAAAAGACACCCAAGACGTCAGGCGACGATACCATGAAATCAACATAAGTCCATGGGATTGTTGATCCAACATCTCGGGGCTCGGCGGCTGTTACAGGTTTGGTGTCATCTAATTTGTCGAGGCGACAACAGCTCCAAATTGAACAGAAAATTCCACTCGGTTTTTAGAGACGCTATGTCAAAACACTATGGCAATAACGCTTCGGCTAGCAGGTGGCGTCTTAACATATTTCCTCGGGCGAGTGTTCGAGTGAGCTCTCTTAGCGAAGCTATAAACTCTTTGGTTTCATAGTCATACATTTCACACGGTTTAGGTTATTTGATAAACTCAAGTATTCAGCGGATAGAGTGACTTTAAAGTGTTCAGCTGCTTAATGCACCAGCAATAACCCTGACGCTCTCAAATGTGAACTCAACGTTATACTAGAGTGCCTTTTACAACTCATTAACTTACAAAAAATAGCACTTACACTTGGACAGTATTGCCTCAGGCTCTTCCATAAGGTATCGACAAAGGAAGTGGAGGTTGTCAATTGGTCTATGTTACCCATAGCGACATTCTATTTAACTCTGGGTCACTTTTAGAAACAAGCATATTGGCGAACAAATCATGAGAAATAGTGCTAAGGTATCAAAAACACCTAGCGCGGTAAAAAAAAGTGTAAATACATGAACGGTACCATGTTACAATTAATGTGACGAACAACTAACTGGGATCAGCAAGATAAATTAAGCGGCCTGAGATGCCTCTAGTTGTACGGACTGATTTCATGGCTAGATAACTGTTTATCTATTACGTCTTTTCTGTAATTGGTAGAACAACAAAACATAAATAAATAAGCAATTAAATAATATTCGTTTGATATATAAACATACATTCAATATATAAAGTAACAAGCTGTCTACATTGCTAATTATACTGTTCATACTAACAACTCAATGGTTTTGCACCTGGCCTCCTTGTTGAACGAATTATTTCGATTGAACAATCATATTGCCTCATATGATTATGCCATCAAATGCACACAATCTCTCTTTCTATTATACTCGTGCTTTTATGTTTCGAGGTTAAATTGCGACATGGCCAGTATTATAGTAGATATTTTACATAAGTATTGGCATCTGGTTCTAACTTTTAGTTAGTCAGGGCGGATTGCATCATTGCAGCGATAACCCCTTGTGATACTATTAACGGTATATACGAATCATGATATTAATAACACAAACCACCGAATTGTCAGAGCAAAATGCAAATACATATGACAGGCGTTTTTGTCTCGGATTATTATGGATATTCGTAACACCAATTCCATATATGCTGGTTTTTAATCTAATCATGCCGGGTTGTCCAATTTAAGTAATTTAAGTTACTTAACTATTTTAGATCAGGTGGGTAACATCACATGATCGGTTTTAAATATGTTAATATCTCAGTCTATTTAGCGCCGTATATATTATCATACATGTAAGCTGCTTAATACAGAAAAAAGATCCAAACAACATTGCAGTAGTTAAATGTGGCAGCAGTAATTATAAAATCATTACTGTAACAACTCTGTGGTAATATGTCAGACTATCTGCAACGGTGACACAAAGGAGTTACCAATGCGGGTATCACTGGAATACATTTATAGGAAATTGAGTTGTCCTTTGATTGTTGATTAGAACAAAACGTGCAGATAAACGTCTTATAACAAACACAAAAAAACTCTCATATGCCCATCCGGCGTTCAAATGTTTATCTGCCCAAACAATAATGCCAACTTAGGAATAGAAGAAGAACAGGAAGAAAGAAGAAGAAGAAGAAGAAGAAGAAGAATTTATTCCCGACAATGAACATATATACACATACTAATATTAAATTTACAGCTCTTTAATCTAAAGCCATTTGTTACTAGCCATAAATTGAAGTTGTTAGCTCCATTGTTGGCCTTTTCAGAGGTTGTTTCGATATTTGGGGATGAAATAAGTTGGGTTGCGTCATCAGCAAAGGAAAAAACCGTTTGGTTACAGGCATTGGAAATGTCATAGACGCAAAGTAAAAAAAAACATAGGCCCCTAAAAAAACCCTGAGGGACTCCTTTAGCATCATCGGTTACAGGTGATTTAATGTTTCCTATTTGTGTATATTTTTTACGAAGTCGTGAATAACTTGAAAACCATTTATGAGCGACACCTCTTATTCCAAACGAATACATTTTAGTTGGGTCTCATGGTTTATTATATGGGCAGTAATTGAGCAAATGCAAATATTGGTTGAATAGTTTTGTGGTGTTTATTTTGTGCTGATACAGTAGTTTAAATTTAACTAGGAAGGACATAGTTCTGTTATACATAATGTCTTATATTACTTCTCAGAAACTAGGTAGCAAACTAATAGGTCTATAGTTATTAAGGACACAGTTGTCACCGGATTAAAAAACGAGCATAATTTTTGATATATTTAGTTGGTCGGGGAAGATTCCTGTTTTCAACGATACATTGCATATATATGAGAGGGTTGAGGGTTATTTTACTACAGCTGCAAATTCATTTTCAGTTACTTCTTCTAGGTACATTGAGTGTGGTAGTTGACATGGCAATAAGAAAGTGAAGCGTTCATTAGGTAAGGGTAAGCTTTCAGATTTTGTTTTGCATGTATTGGTTAATTAACTGTTGAACTCATTGGCAATTATACTTCTATCTGATAATTGTTCTCCATCAATTTTAAAACTACTGGGCAATTTGTTTTGGCGATGTGCGTTTCTTATTGTTTTGCTTATATCTGACCACAAAGACTTAGGTGTTCGTTTTGTATTTTTCTATCATTTCAGAATAGTAATTACACTTGAGCTTACGCTTAACCTTGTTGCGAAGGCTACTGTATGTTTTATATTTTAGCGTATTGCACTGTGAATGGTTTTGCATGCATTTTGTTTTATAATTTTAATTTAGTTTTAGTTGAAGCTATCAGACAAGGAGTCGTCCATGGTTGACACATAATACTTTTGCGATTTTTCTTTAGTCCGAAAATCGATAATGCTTGATCGAATACACACTTGTATTTATTAATGAACACATCCTACACCTGATTAGGACGTTCATGCTCTGAGTCAGCGAATATTTTTAATCAAATTAGAGAACAATATTCCATGTTTGTGTTTTTCAGAAAATAATCTGGTACATAACTCGTGCAATTGGAATGCGGAAGATATTAGAAGCATTAGAAATATCCAGTTCACCACTATCTCCAAACTGTTTGACTGAAGAGTTTGCTTAGTCCACCATTTGTAGTTGCTAATGTACCACACATTTTTGTGCGTTTCGTAGACGGTCATATTGCCGAGATCCTCTTCTAGCGTTTTACAGGCGAGGCTAGTTTGTAGAGCTAGTGACAATGCTTTTGTCATCCCGAGGTTAATATCCCCCTGGAGGGGCGCTGGTTGTTTCCAATATATTGACTATTTCAGCTGGTCAATTTTTGACAGGAGATGAAATCTTCTTGATTGAGCTGTTCTTTAATTTTACAAAGATATTTCCATCTCGAACCCAAGTATCATTTATTATTTTTCCTTTTGAGAGATCTACAGCTTTGGGCCATTTTGTTTCATTTCTTGGTCAAATCGTCATGGATGTAGATGCCTGTTCCTTTCAGTCGATATCGGCTTTTCATTATGGATGTGATGTAGTATGTAAATTTGACCGATATCGGTCTATTTCGTCCACCCGAAAGAATTTTTCCAACGGGGTGAAACCTTTCAATGTTGTTGTTTGTATCGACATCGAACTTATATAAAAGAGCAGACATCTGTGTCTTTTTCGAGACCCGTTATTCGAACACTATTGCGTTTGCCATACTGTTCATGGTCATCAAACCCTCGTACAAGGTTGTTCACTTGGTCTGTAATTTGTTTAATCTCGACGTCCTTTTCATTTAAAAGGTCAAAGAAATGCTTCTTTAGCGATGCGTTTTTTGCCTTGAACAAAGTTATTAATAGCCCATCCGTGACCATTGAACCAGATAAATTCTTGCAGGTTTCGTCCAGCGGGTCAGCCGGTGACGCAGCTTGCTAGCTGGGCTCGGCCTGCCCTTTCTGACATTCCTTGCCTTTAACCATATTTACAGTAATATTCTATTCCTCTCCAGATCCTCTTTTGAATTCGTACTTGATTTGTCGTACGTATGACCCTGGGATGTTTATTAATCTAGATGACCATTTTTTTGGTCTATCTTAAGTACCCCATACGGGGGATATTATCGCTTGTTATGAGAGACAAAAGACAGCCTTCGCCATTCAGACGAGACGTTATGATATTAAGTATGTAATTCTGCAAGCCGTTTAAACTCATGTGTTTGAAAAGCTTTTGCTATTATTGACCAGAGATGGTTTGATCAACATAATGGAGTTCCCATGATGACACGTTTCTACAAAAGGGCTAATACAGGGATTTACCTAATCATCATCTCCATATCGTCATTAATAGTTGCTTTTTAATAATTTTATATAATGTGCATACGACACTCATACATAATTTTATAATATTCTCCAAACATGGTTCATGGGTTGTTGTACAGATATATGCTGTAAGCCATGAACGTTATTATTGTCTTTGTGATATTCGTTTTATTTTTGATGCAATACTTCCATTATTGCAGTTGCAAATCTTCATTTGGGTTCATATCAATATGACTCGTGGTGTTATGAAATTGTTATCGAATGACGAAGGAGTAATATAGATGTGGAGTTTAATCAAGCAATTCGCGTTGTAAGAACACGACCACCGTCGTGTGTTAAACAATACTGTTCTTCACCCCATAAGTTCCATAACCAAACGACCTCTGTGATTTTCAACAGAAGCACTTTAATGGCAGTTGTTATGTGATTACGATTGACTAGTAGCAATTGATGGTCATGATAGCAATAACAACGCTGCTATTCACTCCTATTATTACTTGATATTATAAATAACAAATCGAGAGCGTAACAGATTGATTTTTGGATCACGATATCAATTAATTCGATCCTGATCAAAGTGAATTTGATTGCGGGCAAAATGAACATGACAACGTTTAACAGAATGTGATAGCGGTCGTACAAACTAATGTTCGGCTACAAACTTAGTTATTATACTTTAGATCGCGTTTGCCAGAAAAAAGATACTTGTGGTTATTCCCCCATGCACCGTCACGCAACAATGGCATTATAATGCACATATGTGACCACACGATAGCGAAAGACCAGCTTATATGCGCCACACTTTTTATATTTTGAGTGTTGAAAATGAGATGGATAATTAAGTTTCGCGTTGTCTGTTATTGTGTCGTATAATATATCGAAGACCACTTCGTGACCTTAAAACGAGCTTTGCCATTTAAAAGCAGATTTATTGCGCTGTAACATCAACTTTATTTGAACTAACACGCAGCCATCAAAGAGCCACTACAGAAACATACATCAGGCTGTGATTGATCAGAGGTTTAGAAAAACTGAATCACCACTGGCAGCCACTGCACATAATATGTGGCTTGCCTGAGCAATGTTATACTCCTTCAAAAAATAATGTTTAGCACTGATTAACATTTTGTTTTCGGTGTAATCCAAATTGCATAATCTATACATTGGGTGAGCGTTGTTACGTTCTTCAAATAATTTGTATCTGGACCCACATTAAGCATTTTATTTTCGGTGTATTCAACATTTTAACCCCTTCTCGTTGTGTTACTAATAGACACCAATATTATGTTTATCAATAGTTTATTGAAAGTCGAATGTTCCAGAAATTTCAGTTTGAGCTAAGACTAGTTCATTGTTGGAGTACAGTTGATAAAATACTTATCCATAACATGCATATATGTAAATTTCCGAGCGCAGATCTTATCAATAAGATGACATATTTATGGGTTTCATTCTATAACAATAAACGCTCACAGATTATTGATGCTTAAAACGATTCCGACTTTCTCTCTGGCAAACATTAAAAAAAAAAACAATAAACAAAATTTATTTAGTTTTTATGTAAAACCTATCAACCTACTTATATTGACTATCATGATAGCGACATAACGTAGATTATACAATTAGAAATGTACTTTACATACAGACATGAGTAATCCATCACGACATATTGAGACTGACACTATACACCGTGATATTCAAGTGGCAATGCTTTAGGTCACAATCTAAGTAATGACTTAAAGCATGACTGTGCCCGCAAAATACCACCTCACCATCATTTCCTTAATCTTGGCCCATGAGAAACTCGTTTATTGTTCTCGATTTTATGTGAAGTGCTCTTGTGCGATCAATTCCTTCTGAGCAGCGTATGCGTTTATTGATGACTTTAATAATGATACAAATAACCTACCATTCGCGTTAGGTATCTTTTGACATCAAACACTTAAACCTCACACCCGTTCTATACAATTAAATAATACAAGCATAATACCGAGAAAATATTTCGAACCATCTCAATGAAGAGATTCCATAAGATTCAGACATCTCGGTGAGGCAATTAGTATATATTTAACCGACTATATCTTGTATATTGTGTTTATTTTGTTCTGCCTTATAATACTGTAAGCAATTCGAGCTTATAGGCAATCGAAAAATGTGAATGATATATGTTTTTCCTCTTGCGCCTATGTCTGTATAACAAGGCTGAGATGCACCAACATATATTTTATAAATTGTTGGCCGAATGCACACCTGATACTATCGGCTAGAACCGTAGTGACCAATCGCGATGGAATTCAAGTATAAAAACTCTGGCGGAAAGGTAATGTTGGCTGATCGATCAAAATGAATTCGATGTCGACGCATAGAATGGAATTAGAATTGATAATTGATCATTAGAAATCACTTACACATAATACGCGCGGTTTCGCATCATATACCGTGCCATAATTATAGGCGCCACACGTCACAATGAACAAAATTAAACCGTATATATAACGTAACACTTTCCCGACTGCATCACATAGCAAAACTGTAAATAGTTATTGACTAATATGACCATATATACGTCAAAATGCCTGGCAAGTATTATTTTGTATGCATAGAAAATGACAATGACGTTTAACCTTGCGAGGTATTTTGCTACGTATTCTCTCAAAGGGGCCGCAACACAGCATCAAGCAAGCTTTACCACTTGAAAGCATATTTATTGCGCTGCGACTTTTACTTTATTGCTATATACACTCCTATTTTCAGCAATCAAAAACCCCTAAATGAAATATACATCAAGCGGCAATTGCTTTATGGAAGCCAAAGGGGCTTTTACAATCAAGGCAGATGCTGCAGTGGTGCCGCACTGGCGGCCGTTAGACATAATCTGTATTATGGAAGGGCGTTGCTATAAATTCATGCCGTCATTAATGTTTTAACCGTTTGTTACGTGGACGAGAAAGAACATTGACCTAGCCTTATAAGAACATATCTTGTTTCTGGGTTATGGGATATAATACTAGTAATTGTCGTAGAACGCAGCAACGTATCATAACGACGTTCTGCTAACCTTCCCTTCACTTATGACTTACGATCGTTAATTATTCCGAGAACCCATTGGTGTCGATAAATCAACATATTCCACTTCGCCCCTGGCAAACGCCATGCAGGTGGTAAAAGGTTTATTCAATGATTGTGTAACATTTTTGTCCTGGAGAATGGTTTATGTTGTGTCTTTACTGAAA
This sequence comes from Urechis unicinctus, assembly GCA_034190875.2. Lineage (NCBI taxonomy): Eukaryota > Metazoa > Annelida > Polychaeta > Xenopneusta > Urechidae > Urechis > Urechis unicinctus. The sequence continues at coordinate 58,760,916 of CM067343.1, read as the reverse complement.
CTAATCTCTCGGGCAGCTTTTCAAACAGTTGTTCACAAGTAGACCAGCGTTGAATCCGTGGAATAATATACGTGCCAGCTTCATGTCAGCAAACACTCACCTCTACATCGCTAAGCTTTGAATCCTGAAATCGAACAACTGTACACGTCATCAGCTCGTCTCCATCTTTTGACTTGTATGTTTCAACAGTGATAACATTAATATATTTTCAAATGTATGATATAGTTCATTTCTGAGCTATTGAGGTTTCTATCTATGAGTCATTTAATTTGAACGCCGTCAGCCATAAACAAAGTTCACGACACTTTCATGAAACATTGATTGTCGACACTGATCAGTTCAAAACGTCTAAGTTATCATACCGTTTGGCTTCAAGATTATATCTGCGATGATATTGGTCCCACAACATCGATAGCGCAGTTAGTACAGCTATGAAGCTGTCTGTAATCTTTGAATTCAACTTAATTCAGGCCATTGATTTTGGTGAGATTCTCGGCAAGGAGGTACATACAAAAGTACCTTCTGAATGTCACTCATTTAACCCACAGAAGACATATATCCTGCGTGGTAAATCATTGTAAGGACATCTGTTATCATTGAACAATACCGGCGTATTCACACGTTATAATGTAGAGTTTGGTTCAATTATTTTAATTAAAATAACTATTGCGATCCTTTATAATTGCAACTGAACCATCTCGAAATTGGCCCGACATCTTCAAGCAAGGTAGTTAGTCTTTTGCAAAATGATCAATCGAATCACTCTTGTGGCATCAAACAACTTTTGGCGGACATTTTTGCCATGCAACTTATTTTCATTCGCTATATGGCTGTGATAGTTATACACTACATTGGCTATGTATTTCACTGACATTGTTCGTGTATTCGAAGATTCTCCAGCCAGTGATAGTGTGACAATTCTTCATCATCAACTAACGAAGCCCTTTTAGATCTAATGTACCGTGATATATCATTTTCATCCCGTGTTGTACTTTTTTCAAGACTTAAATTAACCTCGAGTTAATGCACACAGCTTGGAATATACATATATATAGATAATATATATATATATATATATATATATATATATATATATATATATATATATATATATATATATATATATATATATATATATATATATATATATATATATATATATATGAATGTATATATATATATATATATATATATATATATATATATTATGGTACAGGTAGGTAATGCTGTGAGCTGAAATATTGTTGGATGAAATCATCAGGCTCTGCAATGCATTAATACAATTGAACCAAATTATGTATCAAATACACGCTAACTATTTTAGTTTTATTGCGCGCGTTTCTTCCAGCATCGCCTAGTGCTGATTGCCTATATCCAAGCAGAACATGCTTGTATGTCACAACAAATGTGTTGGCTAGGATTCTATGCTTATATGCTATTCTATGCTATTATTATCCATTAATAGAAGGTTGTCAAAACCCGGAATTGTCTCGTTTGTTAGACCAAATGTCGGTATTACAAAATGAATGGGAATTCACACCAGCATACCTGCCAATGTACCAACATCAATAGCAACCACGCAGGCAACCAAACACCACCAACCAACCAACTTACTAACAAACAAACAAACCAACCAACCAATTACTCGACCAACCAACCAGCTAATCAACCAACCAATCAACCAACCAACCACCAACCAACCTAACACCTAACAAACCAACCAACCATCTTACCACCCAACTACTCAACCATCAAACAACTGACCTATCAGCTAACCAACCGACCTACGTTCCACCCAGCAACTAACAAACCAACCAACTAACCAAACAACTTACCAATTAACTTAGTAACTAACCAATTAACCAACCAATCTAACAACTAACCGATAAACATACCAACCAACCGACCGACCTATTAACACACCAGTTGTTGCAAAAATGAAATAATTGATCATGTTAAGTGGACGACAAACGATTTTAGGTAACCAGTCACAATTGTCATGGACACTGTGGCTATTTAAATCAAATTGTTGAGTGCGCTCATCGCTACACCTAAAGCGCATTGCAGTTTAACGAGAGATATGCTCAGTAATAGGGTTTCAACCATCATTCATAACCCATATAAGCTAATTAATTCTGATTCAGCTGAATGCGGCTGAAAATTGAAATACACTCATTGCGTCACAGAGAAATTACATTGATCATCATTGGATCAAGCAGCCACAAGTTTGTTTCATCTGCTAGTTTTGGAATGCGTAGACATTCTTATACGATATGTACAGAAATAAGATGAGTAATACCAGATAACGTGTGAGGTATGCTGCAAGGTTAGCTTTTTCAAGGGCAAGAGGACAAGCATCAAACTAATGCACCATTAAAAGCAGATTCACTGCACTACAAAGTCTAATATGCGGCTAAATACTAGCGTTATTGCTGTCTCTTAAATACAGCCATCCAATACCGCCCACTGAAATCGCTTTGTAGATGCAAAAAGTGCGCTTGTACGATATTTAGATGGTATGGCAATGACGCATTAGCGATGGTTCAACAGATTGTGCATCATGAATGATTCCAGTTATATAACTTCGAACATTAATGCTTTTACACTTTAGTTCAATTAATTCATTTCTTTGTTGATAATGTCACGTTATCAACTAAAAATGGCCAAACACCAATGTTGCGCATACTTGAGATTGTCTTGTGTCAAAAAATGAACTGGATCTTTTTGTGCATACGGTATTAAATTATGACTCCAGGGATGGATTTCAAAATATAAATGAATGACGACGTCGGTTAACCGCCCAAAATGAACTTGTCATTGTTATAATGACGAACATCATATTTCGGTCAACGGATCAGATCGAGCGTAATCATAAGTAATTTTGTGTATTTCGTATCATTGCCTTTCTTGCTTAATATAGTTTAACCGTTGAATGAGAAAACACTTCAACCAATTCAAATCAATTTTGATACCATGATTATTAAGAACGTCCTTATGTCTTTGGTATCTTGGTATAATAAAGGACTCGAGTCATGGTGTACGAGTAATAAAACACCTATTTTTGGTGTGCACCTTGAGAAGATGATTCATTTGTAGGTACACTGAGAAAATGAGATACACAGCTTAGTCAATTAGGGAGGTTTTATTATTGGCTTTGTCTTGTACATATGTATAACGAAATTCTGGCGTTCATAACGAACACCATGTGCCAGTTTATCAGGATTCTCAAAGATGTTAATTGAACAGGCTTAAATATTTATATTTGCACTCGCATAGTCATTCTCGTTATTTTTAGGTGTGCTGATATCGTTATCTAAAATGCATTGTTAGTGTATCGTGTTATTCAATGAGAATGTGTATGCTACAAGCAAGAGTTAGCCAACATTCAATAACGATTCAAATGATAGATGTTTGGCGCCAAATTTGGCTGTGTCTGATTCCCTCAACATTCATCCTACGCTTGACATGTTTTTTCCCCCAAAACATCCAAGAATGAGTGCCTGCCTTGCTGTTTCAGTATGTAACCAAAACATTCTTTGCAGCAGCCTTGATTATTGCTTATAGGTTTACGGTAAATAGTTTAAGAGATCATGATATGCAAAAAATGCTTATCCCTTTTAAACTTGCCCCATTTAATTATAATACAGTAACACAGAAAACCAAACTTTTGAGTAAGAGGTATATAAAGGGGTAATACAAGCGCCAGTGTGTAATTGTAGAGCTACTGGGGCACAATAATGATATCGACGCAGTGGTTACCATTGGCTCGGTCAAGTATCTTTCAAATGACCAACAAATTTTACTGATATGTCCTGATAATTATCATGAGTTGCGAATGATTGTGCCATGATTCTGCAATGCTAGTGCTAATGCATTGAATCGAAAAAATGCAAGGGCCCAAATACATATGTTGCACGATAATACAAGTACTGCAGGATACACATTTGAACTGAACACATTCGGAGAATTTTCTTTGTAGCATAATTCGGCTGATATATCTCTATACATCAAGTTAAGCAGTTGGTCATTCACGATCCGGGACTGATGTAAGTTGAATAGAAACATGCTGGATAGTGATTTATATCATTGAGCCACGGATAGCTACGGTGGTATTTCATGTTGATATTACCACGACGATAAACAATGCATACACGATTAATCTCACCATACGTGGATCTCAGGCACGTTGGAAAAATATTTCCAAATCAATGCAGTCTAGCACCTGTAGCATCTTTCTGCAAGTATTAATCAACCACAATTCCCAATCACAAAAGTCACCGAATTCATTGGTCTGTTGTGATAATTGTTAAATAAAGAGGAAATTGCTCAAAATAATATAAGCATACAGACTGCATGCCAGCGGTAACCACATCATTTGTGAAGTGCATCGCAGGCACTCGTAATCGATCACTACCTATGCTAAAAACAAATGCTGACATACGCACACATACGCACACACAACCACACACCATAACACATACACAACCACCACACACACACACACACTATCTATCTATCTATCTATCTATCTATCTATCTATCTATCTATCTATCTATCTATCTATCTATCTATCTATCTAGCTATCTATCTATCTATCTATATCTATCTATCTATCTATCTATCTATCTATCTATCTATCTATCTATATCTAGCGAGCTAATCTATCTATCTATCTATATCTATCTATCTATCTATCTATCTATCTATATCTATCTATCTATCTATCTATCTATATATATATATATATATATATATATATATATATATATATATATATATATATATATATATATATATATATATATATATATATAATAATGTTCTCGTATGCTTCGAAGTGGAGGTCTCATTTAAGCTAAGGTTGTCATGGAAGGATGTGTTTCAGAGTTATTATATCTTGCTCTCTACTATTGCGGCAAAGTAATGTTATACATTTTTACACTGGCAGAATTCAGTTCTCCAACAAAGGAATATACAACGACAATATCATACTTTAGAGTTTATTTTGAATAGCTGATTTATTTCCATGGAATGTTCATCCGGACATTGTTAGCGTATTTAGCACTGACTTATCTGCTGTAAATTAACCCATGAAGTTTACCGAAATAACTCAAAATACTATATGACGAATAGACAGGTGAATTCTGGTTAGCTTTCAGCACTAAATCAGCAAATGAAATACATATCTTTGCAAAGTATTAAATAATGGCCTGTGGAAGACCGATTGTGATTTATTATTGAATAAAATTAATTTATCCCCTCGGTTTGATAGCACTGTGTCCAAACGTACGATGTAAAGACAGTGAATAGAAAAAAGTGGTAGGATCAAATGACGTTGAAACGAACATAGACTTTCTGACAAAAACACTTTACGGAAAAATAAGATTAATGCTGGTGTTTCCAAAAATAAAACGCATGGTACATATTAAGCTATTAATATTTATTGCGATGAGATAGACTGTTGTAGTGTGGAGATGTGACTGTGGAATTCACGTCTCGAAGCCTAAATGCAAAGCACACTCTTGCCTGATATGTTCACTTTGTTATATTCTACCCTCAAGGATCAGATATTGTCAAGTTTATCTGCAATCAGTATCTTTTAGCACATTCGAATTATAGGTGCGATTTACACGACAATATGTTACCCGGACATTGATGACCAAAGCGCGGGTTAATCGATGAATGCATATATTCAAGACACCTTTGAAGTGATAACTCAACCAGTAGACAAAGCCATGCGTGAGTGTAAAAGATCAGTCCTTAATAAAAGACCGTACATAAAACAATTACAGGACCATGTAGCATGTTTCGTGAGGTGTCCGTAAAAGAGCTGTAAATAATTTCCTTGATCAGTTTGCGTAAGTGAAAGTATATCCAAACACCGAAGCGACCCATACCGAAGAAATACATGCTAATCAGTAGCACTGACGCCTGGTGAAAGATAATACTATGAAGGGATGCACAGAAAATAATCATCAAAGACGTGATTTAATCGAAGATAAAATGCGATTGGTAAAATGATTAAGGAGAACCCGTATTAATATGTAAACATCGGTAGACGTAGTTGGGGTCTAAAGATACCTCGTTCATACACTGCTCTGATGCAGGAACAACGCTCCAGACAGACAACAAGTCGCGCTTCTGGCATGCATTGAAAAATACATGGACTATCTGCAGCTATGCTAGGCACGGGAAACATACTGACAGTTCGTGCAGGCTTCTTCGGTGATGTGTGGGCGGTGATAATTGGGGCGGTACATTACAGTCTATTTGCGCATATATATATATATATATATATATATATATATATATATATATATATATATATATATATATATATATATATATATATATATATATATATATATATATATATATATATATGCGCAAATATATATATATATATATATATATAGATATATATATATATATAATATATATATATATATATATATATATATATATATATATATATATATATATATACATACATATATATATATATATGTCGATATATATATATATATAAATATATATATATATATATATATATATTTATGTATATTATCTATAGATATATATGGATATAAATATGTATATATATCAATATTTGTTAATACATTTATATATATACATATATATATATTTTTATATATGTGCATATATATTTACATATAGTTGCATCTAATTATACATATTGGTAGTATAAATTATATGAATTATGTTAATCTATCGATGCCATGTAACTGCCACAGTAAAAAAAATAGATCAGTACATTGTGGAACTTGAGTGCCAATATAATGAAATAATAAAGAGGATAAAAGTACTCCAGGTCTAGCGCTGGATTCAGCAGTTTAAGGCTAATGTGCTTATTTTGAAGTTACCGTCATGTTCTATGGAAATATGCTGGTAGCGCAAGCGTATCTGTTAATAGCACGTAGGTGGAAGTTACCGTCATGTTCTATGGAAATATGCTGGTAGCGCAAGCGTATCTGTTAATAGCACGTTAGGCCTAATATAGCTGCACCATAAAATAAACGAACTCCTTTGAACTAGAACAATGGCAACGACATATATTATAATCGTGTCTTATAACTATAGAACTCAAATGAAACGGCAATTAAATGTAATGGCTGTGTATAAACGTAAATGACGTTAAAATGATAAATCAGAGCTTAGCTATAAGATATAAAATCGCCTAAGTAATAGTTGAATCGCACAACCTCGTGTTTACATGAATACTCGAACTGAGTTTGCTTACATTATAGAGTGAATTAAGTAGATTGATCACCATGATGTCCACATAACTAGAAAAACAAACCACTGCATATTCATTGATAACTAACACAAAGACAGCTTCATAAACAAATGTCTGACTCACTTATCGGGGTGATGCAACACACCGACGATCGCGCAAAAACTTTTGTATACGTAGGGACATTGATGCTACCGTGTCTGTAAGCACGTGCCACTGTTTATTTTTGATGTAATACGTCTGTAAGCACGTGCCACTGTTTGAACAAATACAAATTAACATTGCCGTGTAAGCTGTCTTTCAAGGTATTGAACCATTAAGCAGTATAACTATTTCCGCAGATTCTGCGAAAACTAATACACAAAACCTTTTTGAATGAAAATGAATGATGCAAGTATTATACCTTTACAAGCAATTATTGACTCACAAGGGCGGCTACATGTCAGGTGTCTGTCGTTTATATTATAAAGCATACATTTGTCGCTTGGATGCCATATGTATCCTTTACGCATTGTCGTATGATATGGCAGCGCTCAACGATTTGTTTCGTGCAGTCGCATTGCCACCCAAGTAGCTTATAATGACGAATGCATCATGTTTTGCCACATATAGGCATTGCTCCTTTATACTTTTTCTGATAATCTATAAACGTCCTCGAATTTCTGACAACCCACTGGCATTCACATCAAATGCTGGTTCGGAATGCTGCGGCAGCAGTCCCTTTTAGCTTTAAGTACGCCTTTTATGCGAGCATACCTTGAGTAATGAAACACTATACTATAAACCTGCTCCAAATCCATTATGAGCGTCTGAAGAATTCTGATAAAGCACAATAGCACGATAAATCAAAGAGACAAAAGTAGTCTTGCCTAATGGCTGCTCTAAGTACTTAAGCTGACAAAGTCACACAATGCGTGACCTTTGAGAGATATTTAATCAACGCCTCACATATCACTTTACATTTGCGTGGTTTCATGCGTAACTTAGTAACTTTGGTTGGGAGCTATCAAAGGAACTGTACACGGGCTGAGTCGTTCCAAGCAGAATTGCGGCTTTCTTTCAGGATACATATTGGTTAATATTGATTATAAATCTCATATCGAAGCGAGAATGTCCCTGTAAAAAAAGAAAACCAGATATCGAAATTTGATTCCCATGGGTCCCACTCTGTGTTATCATAGCTCTGTGCGTTATACATAAATTGTCGATCACAACAGCTGAAGCACACACATTAATTGAGGCAAACACATTGAAGAATACAAAAACCAACGGTTTAATTTTTAATCATAAACTTTTACCTGCGTTTTTAATAATCGATGGTGGCAAATACACTCCCTGAAATATAGGAAAAACACAATTTAAATCTACGAGACATCAACTATTCAACTATAAAACAATAGCTATTTTACTGATGACGAGTCATCAACACTGCACGTACTAGTTTCCCATCACATTTGCTACTGCTAAACACGATTTCACTTATATTGCACTAGGAATTTCCCTAAGCTGAGAAAGAAAATAACCCGTTCAGGTTACTTCAACGTTTAACTGCTATTTTTACGGAGATCACACCTAATTGTCGCAGAAGAGGATCAATTTTGCAGTTCAGTACCCTATATTCTAGAATGAACGGAATCAAAGCTGTGTATGGTTTAAAACATTACAAACACTTCATTTACTTATTATTGTGTCACACTGTGACATACATTTGTCGTTCTGCCAAAGAGAGCGACCAGCTGATCAAATCATGGCATACCGATTCAATACACACATAGACATACGCATACGCATGCTCACACGCACACATACATGCACCAACAAATATATTTATATAAAATTAGAAACAGCTTTAATATATAGCCAGTCAAGTTTACATGCATCGCAATGCCCATATGAGATGAATATTCTTGCCATGTTATTATGATGCTTGTGTAATGCTATTTCCTTTGTGACCAAGAGTATTCGACCAATTCGATTCATTGAACACACATATACTCTCAGTCGTTGGTTATTCAAATCAATCATTGCGATCTATCAATTTGTAGGCTTGTGTGACTACTATTGACTGCTTTAGCCGACCTTGCTGTAAATGAAAAAGTATTTGGTTTTCTGTTTTGACGTGGCATTCCCTTTGAAACATCATTTGCGTGGACTGTCTGGACTCAATAAGTCGGTGTCATTGGAAGAATCAACGACAGTGTACCTAATGATGTCATTAGAAATAATCCTCACGCGCATTGCATTAACTCAATCAGTAGGAATCATGGAGAGGATCAGCATAGCAATTTATAATCAAGCATGATATGACCTCTTATTATACATGTTGCTTAAATAAACCCATTTCACCGACATGAATAATCAGAGGATGAGATCGCCATTTCTAGTGATTGTTCCAACATTTGACTGCAAGCCAAGCACAAAAACCGGAAGCGTCCATGATGCTGTCACACAAGGGCTAAATGTTAGGGCTAATGTTCCAGTGCTTTTAAGCGATAATTTTCTATGACGTGATCCTCCAGTAATCATGTGCATGATCAAGGAAAATTTGTTTTACAATTTCATCACGTTTATAAGACTATCTATAGGATATTACAATGAAGCATCGTATTAACAACACACATATTTGATAAAAACCAACTAATTTGTTGACATCAGTGTGTGTGCCTCAGTAACACCACAAGTCCTGCTTTGTTTGGAAGTTGATATAAATTTATAGGCTTCAGCCAAATAGTACCACTATAGCTACTTAAAGACGCGAGGGAAACTAGCTCACCATTATGAATAAATAGTGCTCCCCTCAGGGAACATCAATCACAAACGGTCAATACAAAGACCGACCCACTGAATACATAGTAGTTTACAATTATCACATCGACCTCTAATGGAATGGTTAACATTAAGTATTTCATTCATGTCTTCAAACGGGCATCATGTCAGCCAAATAGCAACCAAGGGATACTTCAAATGATGTATATATTAATATATAAATGAGTTTTGCCTTTGTTTTCTCCAGTTGATGTTTCTCAAAACTGCTTTTAAACCAACATCGCTGAGTGTTTGGTGTATGATAAAAGCATAGCCTCTCCGATGGTTTACATGCACAACGATATAGTCAAATAAACGTATAGTTACATTTTTTATGTATGCATTGTGTCGACATTATTTGTATACCTTGTGAATGCAATGTATACTTTGTACACATCATGCAAATCGTAAGAATGATAACGTTACCGCATTGTCAGCCTAATGCGTTAGCGAAACCGTGTCCAATAGTGATAACCAAATGATGATGCTAATGAGAATGATGATGAATATATTGCTATTCTAAAGGCAATTACAATTACGCAATATTGTAATTTAGTTGGCCAATTCTTGGTTTAACAAGATAGAGCTCAATGACCAATTCAGAAATAGACTAAGCTTTGCACTCTTGTAGTGTAAGCTTATGTGAGGACAATACCTCTGACCTTGAACGTGAACTGTACGTTTGTTGCTAAATCGTCTACAGAAATGTAACTGATTGAAATACTTGGCGTAAATAGGCGAGAATAGAACAAATGATATGATGTACAATAAAAAACATACGAACCAATGAATGACGCACTTCATTGTTCGTTATTGATTGGGCAGAGACCAAAAGCAATTTAAAATGCCTGCCAATTTATTGCTGGTTAAAGCAAAACCGCATAATTGTGCACTAGGACAATCAGGAGCTGTGAATAATTTATACGTGTATTCTTGCCCTGCAACAAAAAAATCAGTTTGCGTTCCTGCACCATTATCTCATATTGCTTTTTCAATAGGCTAATGAGCCGCTACTTAATTGGTTATTACTAGCATAAGTACAAACATTAGCCCTACATATTATTAGTAACAATGATAGACTTGCTTCGTTTTTGTCACGCTGAACCAAGAGGGGCACAAACTGTATTAATATATGACGTTTCAATACAAAAAGAGTATTTAGCACCAGATCAAACCAAGCCTTGGTTTGAATCAATGTTTGCAATGATCGGGGTGGCTATTATTCAAATGAATAAAGTATTACTAGATCACGAACTTTTCAACAAGTCGTTTGGCAACGTCGGCAACACCAAAATAACACGAAATATTGTGGGCCAATGTCACTTTCGACAACAAGGCTACGGTGATAGATGAAAATATATGTGATACAAGAGAAGCTCTGGGAATTGCATTTAACATGCACTTATATGCTCAATTTATACTTCTGCTGATCATGAATTTCTTGTACAGTATTTTTCTAGCCTTTTACTAGCGATGATAAAAACCAATTTAGTTTCGTTGCAATAGGAACATTTGTAAGTGGGAAGCTAGCAAAGCCGGCTATTTGTAATCCACTTAGATAACACTCATAGAGGTACAATTTTCATTGAAAATACATCGCAATAAACCCAATATTTTTTATTCATTTAAGGAAATAAGCTTTACTCATAATGGTGTAATTGTTAGTTTCTGGAGTGTGTTACATACATGACCTCTCCGAGAGTCACGTCGACGAGCTTATCAGCCTTCTGCTGCTTATCAATATTAGTCCGTTTTGCACAGCAGGGGTTCACTCAATTATTGTTAGAGCCATCTAAATCTAACAATCGTGCTCTGGATCTTTATAATGTATGATACAAAATAGAATCCATAGAATTGCATGGTGACCTATAAGAGTATTATTAATTAAGCGCAGGCTATGCTAAAGGACACTAATAATCTCGTTTCTGAATCAAGTTGTTTATATGTATAAATACAGCATACGGCATACGCAATCTTACAAACCAATGTGTGCCAGTGATATCTAGATAACATTTATCTATATATCGTCTTCGTAATCGAGAATAGCTCTGTAACACCAAAGTACCCGAACGATTTATTACGGCAGATTGCTTGCACGGCTTGCAAAAACATCCAAGAATGTTCTGCTTCTTAGCTCGTTTATTACAGAAAAACATGTATTACAACATTATAATTAAGACCAATTAGTTTAATTCAACTAGTCCTGTCCATGTAGCGCATCGCTGACACTATGTATTCAACGAGCGGTATAACTCGCATACAGAGCGAATAATAGTATGCAAGTAAAATATATTTTGAATTGGTAGCAAGAATCATTGATTGAACCCTGGCAAATAGAGATGCGTTCATGCAATGCTTCTTTGGGGTAGATAGATTGTATTAGCTTTCATTTATTTTCATTTGCAAGGTACCCTTGGGGAGTGTCCCAATCGAGAGAAAGTGAATAATACATATGTGATCTTTGTTTGCCAACCTGTGTCTAATGGAAAGGTTGTGCCACGGTACATCGTTTGGTATAAAATATTTTTGCTGATAGTTACAAGCGTCTACAACTCTGTTGCCCTTTAATAACATTATCATACGGTACCAACGCCAGATTTTAGATTATCATTAAGCGATTTTTACCGTATTTTGTCGTTCGTTCTCAGAACGCCACCAGCGTGGCAGACAAATAAACGATAGACGCGTATGTTTGAAGGAATGCAGCCCAAATAATCACTTTTTCGGTAAAATGCTGAAGCATAAAAATATATCACGTTTTAATACAACCGTTCCTGTCTGTAATGACAATGTTGGAAGGATGCAAAATGTTAAATAACTTGGCAAAATTAGACTGCTGGATGAGCCTTGGGCGGTGTTGCAGTGTACATGGTACAATCTATACGTCTTTCACCACGCCAACAATGTGTCTGTCGGCAGAGGCATCTATGATCATACATTTTGCATATCAAGAATATAACCCAGGATATATCGCTTGAGTTAACAACACAATAGCTATTTGGTAAAAAAATGGCAAAACTATCAGGGATAAATATGGGGAAAAGTATAAACACCCACAAACGGTCAAATATTGATCTGTTTTGGGCAGTCTTCTATGAAACAAATAAATCAATTACTCCATGCAGCGCAGCAATAAAAGATAAAATAGGCTGACGTGTGGTCATCCTCGCACGCGTGTGGCAAATCACTAAACCCCAGAGGCGGCTAACCTAAGCCGTTAACCATTTCAATCGCAAACGATTCATTGACAGCAAACCAATGTTTCAAGATTATACTCATTGTTGAAAAACAGATGGTGACGTTCTGCGCGGTGTAATGTTTATCCGGGTGATTCACCGTCATTTCCCGAGGGTAAGGTCGGCCGATATATTCGACGGCTATAGTTATTCGGAAGTATACAGCTAGCTAATGAAGCAACTACATCCCCAGACACCAACAACCTATATATTATTATATATTTCGCTGCATATAAGCTCAATAACAACCAATCGATACCATAGGCATTCGATGGGGCGTTGGGTAAAGATATAATAAAACGTCCTAGACGCGCTGTTTCGTGTAACTTGGTCTACTGCAAGCAACCCTAAGTGGCCGTCGGTATCAGATTGTACAATAATGGCGGCAAGGAAAGAGCGTAACAGAAAAATTTGTACCGCTGTAAATTGTCATAAGATGCGATATAACGATTCCGGAAAGAAGTGAGGCAAGCGTGCAGTACAAATATGTTAATAGCTCTAATATTTTGGTTATTTATGACAAAACAGATAATAAGGATATTGTTCAATTAAGCTTTTTACAATTTGTCACTGACGTCGACGAGCTTATCGGCCTGCTGCTGCTTATCAATATAAGTCCGTTTTGCACAGCAGGGGTTCACTCAATTATTGTTAGAGCCATCTAAATCTAACAATCGTGCTCTGGATCTTTATAATGTACTTCTCAGTTTAGGTAGCGTTGCTTCTAACCTCGTCCTAAATCCAACTGAAGTATACATCAGCCCTCTTCCCTGTCCTGACCTGAACGACTCTGGCACTGTGCCCTAATTTGATCCAACCCAGCCTTGGATGATGATGAAACCTAGGTCGAGCATGCAAAAACAAAATGGTAAATACACATTAGAGTAAAGAAGATGGATTGTATACCAGTTTTCCACCATCCTTTCTCACGTTGCTACGCGCAATACTTCGCCATCACAATTCTGTACATTATTACCAGTATATGCCATCATAGACGCAACAACTCTCTTACCATCATAGTTATGCTTTTATGCTTGAAGGTGTGTACAACGGCGCTGTATATATTACTGTAAACCTAATCTTATTCTAACCTGTCGCTCACCATGGCGGAGCACACCTAGTAGCGACGTCCTCCTCTAATTCCGTCTTTATTGATTGCGTGCCGCGTGCCATGGTCACATATTCATCATGATATCAATAACATAGACCGCTACATAACTGTTGTATGCTAAGCTATTTAAAGGCACTAGTTTCTGAACATTGCGGATATTCTTAGCAGCACAACTCATGTAGGACATCGTTTACTACTTACTGGCAAAATACCTTACAGGTGCACGGCAGCAGATGCTGTTTGCTGGCTCACTTATTACGTTGCCTTAGATACCATCCACACTGGTAATCCCGAGATATAATTGGGCGAGAACGAAATGTAATAAAGTGGATTTGGCGTTTACTGACATTGTCTATCGAATCTGTGATGCCTATTTCGACAGTTTGCCGATGCATCTAACACTTGGGCTATAAACTGTGGATTAGAAACTTGAATTTGTAATGCCTGAATTGCTATTCACGATCAAGATGTCAGACTTTGGTTAAGTATTTGGTTCGTCTCAGCAACCCAATAACGGTTTCTATACAGTGGTAACATATGCTGGTAGTTGATTCCCCACGCATGTTTCGAATTCAGTTCCAGATACTGTCACGCTGTGTTAAAAGACCCATGTCTGTGACGGCATTGACTATTGTCAATGGTATACGTTGACTGCTTGATTATCTTTCTATACAGAGAAGCCTGATGGTTATTTTTGTCTGTAATGAATAAGCAGGTTGTCTCATAGTGTACCACATACGGTTTACACGAATAATATAAAATCTAATCGTTTTTGTGTCGTATTTAGCATTTAATAATGATAAATGTCGTTATAAATGACTTTGAACTTATTGAGAACTCACAACAGCTCCACAATGGCTCATTGGTTTGAATATTTTAGGATTGCATATATCGCCTATTTACAGTGCTTCATTATTTTATTTCGATTAGAGTCATATGCCACGCAAATAGAAGTTGCGCAAAAAAACCCTAGGCACTGCATGAAAATGTAAAACCTAATTTTACCACTCAAGCCCCGGCATTTTGTTGGGCTTATTGCTCTGGCCGTGATGATAAAACAATTCGCAGCACTGCATGAAAACCTAACTTACACAAGCATCAGGAGCAATATATAGATTGAACTGCATGCCTTCCTGCATCACGTTTTGTTGTATACAAAATGCATGCTGCACTTAGCGGGAATAATTAATGGATATAGAACAAGCTGCCGTTTTCTGTTAATTCTACACCATATAAAACAGCTGCGCATGTTCTAGCAATATGTGGAGCTTTTTGCCCATTTCCAGCATAGCGACTCCAAACAAGACTTCTTAATGTACATCAGGCTTTTCCCTTCCCTGCTGGCTATGGTTTTTTTAAATTTTATTCTGCAAGTATCTTCATCATCATGATGATCATGATGATCTTGATCATCATGAATATCATGATGATGATCATGGTCATCACAATCATCATCACACTCGTCATTATCATCATCATCATCGTCAACATCAACATAATTATCACCAGTATCACCAATATCATCATCATAATCATAACCATCAACATCATCAGCTTTATTATAACCATAAGCATCATTATCAGCATCATTATCAGCATCATAATCATCGCCATCGTAATCTTTATGATCGGCATTTCCGGCACGTTCAGTAAACTATATACAAATGATCCAAAGCTGCAGATGTATGATCTCTTGTAGTAGAACATGCCAACTGATCGAGCAGATACCGTGTATGAAGCACCATGCTGCCAGTGCACCAAGAAGTTACACACATGTGTTACCCTATTGATCTTGTGCATTAGTTATATTGCTCTATTTACTTGATATAATATCAAACGCTTTCTGGGCCATTAAAGCCATGCTTAATATTGATGTATTATTCATTGTCGTAAACTCTAAGGTATGTTATGAAACTAAACATCCGGAATCGAGAACCCCTTAAACAAATGCGATTATTATTACGCGAGTATATATTGATTAATGGAACTTCACATAAATTACTCTGAATCAGAGAGAAGAGTAGCTTAATGCAGTAGTAATGACCACGACAAAGGTTTATTAAAATATTCCGGTCAGTCATAAGATGCAGCATAAAATATATTTCGAATGCCAATTATCATATGCTTGTGCTATTCGTTAACAATAAAAATGAAATGCTACTTGTTTGCTTCTCATTTGCAGTCATTGACATACGTACCTCGGCTGACAAACTACCAATATAGCTGTAAATATAGCTGATATGAATAGGTGATTTAACTTATAATGATTGCTAGCTTACCTGTGAATAATTTAAACCGTCAACAATAGATAATCGTCAAAATGTCTCCCATGTTATGCTGAACATTATGCAGTGATAGATTTGATATACCCGTTCAGATCATTTGCCACTGGCCACTTTCAGACATATAACGTAAGGCTATAACGGTGACGTTAATGTATGCAGAAAGACATCTATCATTCGCAAAGTAATAGAGGTATGCTCCCCAGTCTCATTGGTCGAAATGAATTGGACATAAATCATTATAAACTGAATAGGGGTTGCATTGCCGGACCCATCGTCGTACTAATTGATGTAGTTGCTAGTGCGGGTTGATATATCAGATCATCGATGGCTATTCAATTGATGTTGGTGATTTGGTTTGCTTTGAGATGTTATTGACGATTCAATTACTATCAATTCGACGGTTCTGCCATCGTACACTGATTCAATATATTAAATTGGTTGGAATGCCAATTAATTCAAATAAACATCCCCATTTATATTCTTTTTGGATTGATTCATCGTACCATTTCAGGAGTAAACGCCCATTCCACTAGGCCCATTCCACGTCTTTCTGTGCAACTCAATGCTTGTCTCGTATTCACGTTAAGTGCTAAATGAATCTCGGGGTATTAAAACCAAATCCTGCTTTCGCGCTACATCCAGCATAGATATAGCCACTGAGGATAGTAGTTTTAGATTGTCAATAAATGTCTAAAGAGAGGGAACTGACCTGGGGTCGACATTAACATTTTTGGCATGTCAGGGGGATGTGTAGGTTTCGAGCAAAGAGTTTATAGCTACGCTGAGCAGCGGGACGATTATGATAACACAAAAGACACCCCCTACATCAGGCGACGATACCATGAAATCAACAAAAGCAAATGGGACTGTTGATCCAACGTCTCGGGGCTCGACGGCTGTTAAAGATATCGAGTCATCTGATTGGTCGAGGCGATCACAGCACTAAAGTAAACAGAGCATTCCACGTGGTTTGACGGGACACTATGACAAGACGTTATGACAATATCGATTCAGCTTGCAGGTGGCGTCTTCATATATTTCGAGTAAGTGCTCTTAGCGAAGCTATAAACTCTTTGTTAACGATAAGATTTAAATCCTTATTTTCAGCAGTAATTTTCTTATGCGGTGATATCACCATTTTAAGCTGGCGAAGAAGACAACGGTCTACGTCACTGTCATTATCGACGCCTATCCAGCATGTTGCGCTCAGTGGACAAGCCGTGATGAATCGCTGCCGTAATTTTGGATATTCAAGAGCCCTTTAGCAAAGTGACTCTTTATATATTGATTCCAAATATAGAACTGATGCTTCAACTGTCATGTTTTATATGTAACCCATCATTTATAGTTAAGATACAGATGCTTATGTATCATACAATACGTATCATTCGCTCGGGTTGGCATCCACAAGATGTAACATGGCGACGTGGAATAAGCAATACAGGAAAAGGTAATAAACGGATAGAATAAACGATCTAATAGAACTAGTGCTTATTTTAGCAAAACTTATTTCTAGTGAATAGTAAAAGACCGCAAGGCATTGTATGGGCAATTTGCTAGCATCTTAATTCACTGCTCACACCATTTATCACTTGTCCAACGTCCGCTTTACTGCGTTAACTGACCCATTTATACTAATGATAATGCTCACAACACACACACAGTGCCATCTATGAGTATGATGGGAAAGCGTTCGACGTTTGCTGCATGTTTTGACGTTTCATTTCCATCATGGTCAATTTTGTATCAAATGGATCTTGATGCCTTCGTCACGAAAGGTTTGTTATACTGTCTTTTTATGTAGCACAATGACACATTTATTTTAGACCCCCCAACCTGTATCACATATACTGTACGGTGATACAAATCACTGTCTAATTGCAATGTCAAACTCCTGCTTAATGAGGCCGTAAACTGTCTGCTGCTATAGTGGATTGCAATGCAAGCACGCACGCCGTTTGGCAAGTGATGAGCGTACAGAAGCTACTCCATAGAAGCAATGCTTTTTGTTTCCCCATGTATTAACATGATGAATATATATATACCCGCATTATTAATGATACAAATCTACAGTACGATTTTCTCATTGTTGCAGAATTATATTCCAACTGATATAACCCGCATAACGAGCTAATAAAGCGTTACTCCCCATGGTGATTTATGCAACGTATGCCTGTGAGGAGTAGATATCTCCTTGCTATTAAGCCCTGACCAATATCGACGGATATTTCATTATATTTGAAAAAGTGGTACATTTTCTAAAGCTGATGATATAACTCATTTCTTATTATGAACAATATTGTTACGTCGCTGACGCATCATAATATATTCTCGAAACCGCCAAGATGCGGTGTTGTCTTTCGATATAATGTTGCGTAAACATCCACTTTCCACAGCTAGCACATCATTGTTTATACGAAATATCTGTGTGCTTAGATGCACACTTATACAAGGTATATTTCTGAGTTTTATAAGCGATTTGCACATCATTAACACATAACAATGAGTAGAATAAGATGATCAGAAATGCAATAGCGGCCTGATAGGTACATGATTTCACAAGTTGAAAAAGATCAAGACTATAGTCGATGGGCGGTGTCATCGAAAGTCCAGTTGAGGGTATAGGTATTACTGTCTTGAATTATATGACACAGGCGTCATTGCCCCCTCAGTGTACTGATTTAGTGGCATGTATTATCTTACTGTAGATATCTAACTAACACAATTAAGTTTTGCTATGGGTGCACGAGGCTAACTTCATCGAATTGCATGGCAATATGCAAGTATGGATGATAAATATATGTGCTTTGTCCTCTCATCTTTAGCTGGTCTGGTTTGTAAAAAAATTGTTTAACGAATAAATATCCAGTAAACGGACAAATGAATGAATAATAACAAGTCGCAAGCAAAGGCATAGTTGATACCCTGCATGAGCATTTTTGCACGACCGAAAATTTCTCAGAAAGACGGATGAAAATGTCGCAATGGAGAAAATTTTAACAGTGCTCTCACTAATGTACCATTCCATTAACCTCATTATATTTGATACATTTTATGGTACAAATAATTTTTGACTTTAAAATGAATCAAAGATGCCTCCTTTTCAGCCAAAATATGATTAGATCAATTGCAGAACTTGGTAAGCAAACAATATCAAAATAATGATAATCATATGAAGCAGCAGCAGTAAAATGCACATATAACCGCTGATAACATTAATTGGTGCTTCAGTGGTGGAAACTGATTGCTATTAGCGACGGTTATTTAGTGCAATGAGCCATCGCAACATGATCGCTGATTGAAAAGGCAAATAAACATGTACAAACAGACATGTAATGTCATAAGTTATATATATATATATATATATATATATATATATATATATATATATATATATATGTATATATATATATATATATATATATATATATATATATATATATATATATATATATATATATATATATATATATATATATATATATATATATATATATATATATATATATATATATATATATCTATATATATATATATATATATATATATATATATATATAGTTGAATAACAAGCTTGGAGAGCATTTTGTTAAATTAACTGGTTAACATGAACATGTGTAAAATACATGAAAGCTTTCTGAACACACCATGACATTTAAAATCCCATGGAGGCTAGCACAGTATATACATTCGTGTTAAAATGCAGAAACGATATATGATTACGTAAAATTTTGTTGGCAGTATATCTGATTTATAGGCGCAAATGCCATCTTGAGTCAGCAAAGAGTCAACTACTAACAGATTGGCATGCGCGGCTAAATTCCAAAATTTAACACGATCCACTCGGCCTCTGGATTGTAATGTGATGAAGAGAGAATAACAAATGAAAGGAGGCATCCCATCACATGACCAGTGAACTACATCTGTTGCACCCGATACGTTGAAACTTCAAACATTTGTATCCTCCGCCATGACACTACGTAGCATCAGATCGTGATTTATGACTACCACAAATCGCTTAAACAGGAAATTCCGCAAAGTTTAAAGGGACGCTATAACAAGACGCTATGACAAAATGCTTCGGTTCACAGGGGGCATCTTGACATATTTCCTCGGCTCGCTCTTTGGTTTAAATAAATTAGAGGTGTATATCTAAAGGACGGAGATCGCTGGACATTTAAACGACCTTGGTTTATTGACATGCATGTATTATTACTTGTAGATAATCACAGAATTAGTTAGCCGATTGGTTAGCAGATGTGATATGTGATTTAAACCAGACATGCTTCCTCTTGCTTGTTTACCGACTCAGGCGTTTCCTATCGCAATTGTAACTGTGGACGTCTCCATACCACCGTGCAACATATAGCAGCCAATTGCTAAAAAAAAAGGACAAGCTCTTGTCGACTTGCCCACTAGAAGTAGCTTGGCTATTTGAACACGTCTTTTCGAAGTAACCTTATCACGGTACAGCTAATCCACAAGCGCACAGACACCGCTGTAAATTTGCAATAGCCGTAGGAGCTTTTAGTCATAATGCGTGGTTGAACATTATACAAAAGCCATCTCCATTCTAAGGCACACGGCACGGCCAGTAAAGCACGGGGTCTCTTATATGTTACTGGAACAGCAATGGGAATAGACAATAATGCTGGTCAGGTACGACTGAATTTAGCTCATCTTTATCATCTGGGTGAATATAAAAATGTCATCATCTTAAAGTATTTCTATATCTCAACCTTACCATATGTCGAATTCGCGGCTTGGCGCAATGTTTACAGCTTGGTGACGCAGCGTGAGCTATTATCTAATAAATATGCCCTTTTTCTGACACATCATGATCTGCTGTTTAATACACAATATTGTTGTGCAGCTCTATTTATAAAACGTCATAAACCATGATTCATTTCGCAAGAAAATGTTACTGACTTGTTGTTTCTGTCAGACGTAATAGCACGCATAGAATACACCATCTGCATAACTCATACATCTTTAAAAAAATGTAATTCCGTCAGCGATGGAAGCGTTGATTGCTTACTACTATATTGTTAGCAAGCATACACTCGG
This sequence comes from Urechis unicinctus, assembly GCA_034190875.2. NCBI lineage: Eukaryota > Metazoa > Annelida > Polychaeta > Xenopneusta > Urechidae > Urechis > Urechis unicinctus. The sequence continues at coordinate 58,739,156 of CM067343.1, read as the reverse complement.
GGTGATTGGTTGTGTCTGAAAGGAGTACCATTAATGCATTCACACTCGCTAGCTTTTGGTAATGTTTAAGGCCAGGTCAAATGACGCCTTACGCCCCGAATTAGATCCTTTAATGGATATATCGATACTGACAACATGGTAAACTCCTATCGCATATTTGAATGCAAGACAGTCTTGTGTTTTAAGCGTCAACCAGAATAATGACAAATGATATTTTCAGTAATTTTGGTCATGCTATACATGATACAACAAAGATTTATCATTAATTTTATGATTCTATTTTCATGTCTATGCTATTTTTCTAATGGCGTTCTATATCTCATGTATTGGATGTTTACCACAGTATATATTGAGAGATAGCCAACGCAATAATGGTTGAGTAGATCAAATTCAAGGAAAACAATATCTATATATCAAGCAGTATAACGGTATCGCTCTTCTCTAGTGTTTCTAAACATTGGTGAAAAAAATCAGAACGAGGTAACTTATGTTGCAAAAAGGTATACATTTACAAATAGACGAAGGTGATATTAATGTACACACACACCGATGTGCCCAATTTACTTGCCAGGATTTTTTACCCATGACCCCCTAACCATAAATATTGCTTCAATGAAAGCGCAATAGTGTTGTCCTCCGTATTAGAAGCTGTTACTTAGGATTCGTGTATGACCTATGCTCGCGTAAAAACAATTGCTTTGGAACATGCATAGATTTAGGTTCATTGTATTTCGTATGTGCAAACAAAACATGTGCAACCAGTCTGTGTCGTCCAATAACGACGTCCATCGTTGATGACTGGTGATTGCATGCATACGTATTGTGGAATATGCTAGTAAAATATCTTCGAGATGTTAACAGCGTTTTCAAAGGCTTATTTTGCATCGAATCCGTTAAGATCGGCTTGTTTCAAACCATATTAAAGTATTTATGACAACTTCAATAATTTTGATGGCGATTTTGTGATGACGATGTTCTGATGTGGCTGAGACCGAACACCAATAACTACTAATATAGTAGCTCGTCTATCATCAGATAAAGATTAAACTGGACCATTTTCAATACCAACTGAAATACGGATGTTTCTGATTTATAACCACTTTGTCTGCATTGCTAATTAGGATGAAATGAAAATTATTGATTGAATAAGCAGTGGTATGATTAGAGGGATAATAAGAACTCGGCATTGACACTCGGAACAAATCCTGAGCGCACCCCATGAGCGTGGCCTGTAAGAATCCGTTTATAGATTCTTTGTTACATGACGATCGATTGATTAATAAATATGTACACTCTCAACCGACCCTGTATACCGGAATAAAATGATTACTGCGTTGAATTCCATCTCAATAAAAGACAATGGCATTTGTAGGTTATCTAAAGCGATGATAAACATTGGCGCTGATTATTCTTTATCATCCGACCGTTTTAAATTGTAATCTCTCAAAAAGTTGCGCTGACATTTCGTATGCGAAAATGCAACTTAGTAGCATATGTTTCCTAGGTCATATGAAATGAAACAGGCTCGATTATTTCAAGCCATCATTCGTCGAAATTATCTGCCGTGTTGAAAAAGGCTACTGTTAACAAAACGGATATACCAGCATCATTCAGGTGTTGAGGGGCAAGTATTAGTGGCGTCATAATGTAACGTTGATTGCCTTCACCACGCGATAAAACGGCTGGGTACTAATTCCGTGTGGTACATCAATTTTCACCAAGCCATTCCATATCATGAGTCGACGATTTACTGCTTTGAATGATCAGCAATTCAACATCTTAAGGTGTACTTGTCCCTCATAGAGACACCGCCCGCTTGTAAACGGCTTCCTTGGGGTGATAATCGACCCATTCTCTTTGGCAATTACTTAGCAAAACGACGCCTCTTAAACTACCACTTATGGGTTACATGGCATGGTAACACACTTATGTTCCCTTCTATAATCTAGCGGTTGTGGTAGACGAGAGGTGTTTATTTTGCAGCGGCGCATTGGAAGACCACGACGAAGTATTGGACCTCATATATTGATTTTCATACAGTGAATATCTAGCATCTATAATGACGACGATGAGATGATGATAACTGAGAGACTGATACTTCAGACTGCTGCTGCTGATGATGAAGGCAATGGTGATGATTATGCATTAATACAGGTAACAAATTACACACCTAAGTTGGTGTGCCGTTAAAAGCTATGCATCCCGCATGATGAAGACGAATATAAACCAACGTCTTGTGTGTCATCAGTCAGTGGCGCCGAGAACTATTTGTATTTTCATCTTATAATGTCAAAAATAGCACTGGTAATTGCGGTTGTTGTCCTATTTTGAAAGATCAAACTAAGTGTCTTATGTGATACCCAATCATTCTGCCATTACAATTTCGGGTTACGTTTTGGAGGGTTGTCCGAGTATTTAAAAACTGTGGGGTGTCATATGTTTTCATAAAAGCTAAGAAAATGGTGGGTGGAAGTCAGTATAGGATAGGACAACTGTCTGCTAAATTAAGCGATAGAGTATCAGGAGTTAGCTGACATAGTTACCTTATTCGTGATCTGTTACGCGTGATAATCTTATGGTTACTTTTTTTCCCCAGGGATTTCACATTTAAGATCATACTGCATCGTTTGAATGTGCATTGGTAGATTATATACAGGAGTACTACTAAGACATACTCAGCTCTACAATATTTCACACTTTACAAAACATACATGTGCATATATAAAGAAATTCAGATTGCGAAAAGGTTGATTTGATATATCGTATAAGATCTGCATACTCAGCATTAACATTAAACAATCGTCTCAGCACGGAACTCCTTGTACGATGACAATGAACCTTTTGGACAATCGTCTACATCCCGAGAGTGGAGAGTCGGTCTATACAATTTGCTAAATCATTCGATCTTGCCCTTTATCTAGCGCTTATTAAACATTTAAGCATTCATCAAAAAGTATTTGAAGCACGTTTGCCAACTCGAAATAAGCAAATTACAATAATTAAAGCATCATGATCGGGCAATTGCATTTTTTTTTTTTATTAGTTAGTGTTTTCATTTGACTCTTATCGACAGTGGTGGCTATGTATATGGGCATTATTTTGACATTATAGCTTATTAAGTGATTACAGACATTAATCATCCATGTTTGTTAGTTGACAGTACGCGTTAGCAAGATTATGTTCGTTTCTTGCCGCCGGCTTTGAAGTCTAATATCCTAATGGTCTACGTGGGTCAATGAAATCTGACAGATAGCCGTCAAACTAGGGCAAGGTATTTTATCGCTCGCCATAGCTAAATGTTTAGGATGGCAAAGACATTTCGAAAGGAAATAAATACTTGCAGATAATGTCTTTGAGAATAGACTGCATAAGGCACATAATATCGACCGCTGTATGAACGATGATGTAAGTCACGGAATACTAATCTACCAGTACTGGTGCTTAAGTCATATCACAGAGTTACAAATAACTGACATTTATAACAAATCGATTCCTTTACATGAGTCATTTGTCAATGAGATCAGTTGATTGCCTGTTAATGTTTCAATGTGCAAAATTTCTTGTTGAATATGTTCACAACATAAAGTACCTCTTTTAAGCCTGACCTATCTATGAATATACCATTTAACTTCATTGGGAGTCATTTGCAATCGTTACAACGATTTCGTCTAGCAGTTTGTGATATCTTTGCTTAGCAAATATCTCTCCGTACAGACCAACGATCATTCCGCTCTGACGTAGAATCTCCACCCACGTGCTATTAAAGCATGACTGATTTGATGCGATATATATTGTAGAAATGTGTTCGCGATTTCTTGTACAATAATGACTTACATCAACTTAGATACATTTGACGTTGCTCTCGCAGACAGTAAATATTTCAAAATAACCTTTACTCCCCTAAAATATTAATGTTCGAAGCACGTAACGTTGTGGGCGATTGCATCTCTTCAACAAACGAAGCACTTATATATATATATATATATATATATATATATATAGATATATATATATATATATATATAGATATATATATATATATATATATATATAGAGATATAGATATATATATATATATATATATATCTCTAGATATATCTATCTATATATCTCTCTATAGAGATCTCTCTCTCTCTCTAATATATCTCTCTATCTATCTCTCTATCTCTATCTCTCTCTCTCTCTCTAGAGAGATCTCTCTCTCTCTCTCTCTCTCTCTCTATCTCTCTCTCTATATATATATATATCTATCTCTATATATATATCTATATATATATTACCCAAATCAGACATGGCAGCCAATGTCAACAAAATTAAGCGCCGTGGAAGCCAAAGGGACAGACTGAACGTGGTTGCGATCAACAATACAGACGTTTTCTCCCAGCTTGAAGTTAAGTGACCTCAAATGGGAAAATATCTACTATTTTGGTGTTCACATCAGTTAGAACCTTTTCAATACCTAAACCTTTGCTGTGTGATGTGAATATTGATCCAGAATGTGGTACAGATAGCGTTTTGACATTTGTCTGTCCAGTATCAACAATAACTTAGGTGTTATTTCTGCCAAAATAAATCGGCATGATTTATGATTTCGATGAATCACTACCTCGCCCCGGCCCTTACATTTGGTCCGTAAATAATTTGAAGCACGTGAAATAAAAGATCTAAATAATGACACTAAGATCATTGACCGAATGATATAAAGCTGTACCTGATAACTTTACCAAGTGATGATGCGTGAACATTAAGCGCCTAATCATAGGCGTTATCCGCATGTGGGGAAGAATGTAGGTCTATGTATGTGCAATAATAAAACTATCAGTCATAGTCGGTCTATAACGCATAAATTCCGTTATGATGATTATTATTTCACATTGGTCAGCATATCAGGGGCGGTGGTGCGTTGAATAAACACTTTGTGTCTATATGTTACTCTTTACGTCTTCTGTTACGGCACTGAGGATAGTTGCGTCAATACAGACCAGCGTTAATCTCTAGTTCCTAACAACTCATTTAGTGCCAACCGGCGTCATCGATCAGCTGGTACCGGCGATACTGCTACCACAAATGACTTTCTACAAATCCACTACGGCACAATCAACTACAGTTTCAAATTGTTTGCAGTAAAAATCAGTTAGCCTATTGATTCAGATTCGGAGCACATAGTGATGCTTTCAGGTAGAATCGTAATGTGTCTGAATTCTATTAAGACCAGTTCAATGTAAATCATGTGATTATCTGAGTACTAATAGGTAAAATGGTTAATAGATAAATCTCGCCGGGGTTCAGTTGCATAATTTTGCAGATAAAGATGGTTCGATCAGTTTAGAAATGCAGAGTAATGGTATTCATGATTAAACTAAGCGTCCAATATAGTTTCACTATTAAAGGCGTTCGTTATTTCGTTGCTCCAATGATTGTACATAACAACCACAAACGGCGTATAGATAACGATAATATAGCGGATTCACTGAGCTTCAGTGATGTAATTAGACCGTTTTATAACATATGAATGCTCGGAGGCCGATTTGGGTTAACCTCGTGTCAGGTTAATTGAGCCTTTTCATAAATTCCTCACTCAATCAAGATTTATTAACGGCCACCATCAAATGTAAATCTATAGAATATCACTTACGATTACTCATCAAAGTCAGTCTGATCAATAATTTCCAAACTATTGTACGAAAAATCGTAGGTGTCGAAATAAGTTCAAGCGTTATGTTGATGGGATGACCTGCAAATGCGTCCTTAGATAGGTTTTGAATGTTTGAATCCGACCATCGCTTCAGTTCGAGTATTGCAATAAAGTCTGTCACAGATCTGCTACTTCGTACATTGCCACCTTCACTGCGTCATGGAGGGTTTCCAGATCACTTATTTCAAATATTTGCAACCATTGTGTCTTACGACATGCATCATAGATGCCAGTTATTTTCTTGCCTGAAATACCTTTTTCATATTGAGCTGTTATTTATCCTTAACCTGACTTTCATTTAACCCTTCACAGCATATCTTAGTCTAGACTAGTTTGCTTACTATTAGAAGTCCAATGAACACTAATTGACATATTCTCTCCTGTCTGTTTGAACCCTGCGCCTTTGCACACGGCCGTTATGCGAGTACCTAGGTCGAATGGAGGAACTAATTGGTCATTCCATTTTAACCATTTATAATCAGGTAATTCGAAGGGCGACGGTGTTACTTCGTGTTGTTGCTTCGTTGCATGGTGGTTACGGTTGAACACAGTGTTAATATGGAAGAAACCAATATCCATACAGATGTCTTTAATAATATCTTTATCTATGAAACCTATTCAAGAACTGTTCTCGGTTTAGAGGCTCCTTGATAGCCGCCTGATGTAAATGCAGTTTTGTCCATTTTATCAGATTTACGTTGTTTGTTATATGGAATATATGGTAATCTTATAGATCTGTCAGATGTTATGATTTAAGTATAGCTAAGTATAAATAACGTAAGACCGCACTTTCAGTAATGAATGTTGTTGAAAGATTATTACTGTAGATATGAATAGATCTACATAAGGGAGTGGACCAATACACCGGTTCTCAATAACTTAGTCGCTTGATTGATGCTTTAATCGATATCAGCAAGGATACAGCTCGTAATCATTTAAGCGTGGTTGCCCAGACGTGATATTATTCCCGTAACATATACTCCTAAAACGGCAATATAACGTTCACAAGTCGACTGATTACCTACATTGTTAACTCCCCATAGATTTGTGATAGTTTTCATCATTTGCCATAGATAGTGCAATTCCACAAGTACTGCTTGATTGAATCATCCACCAGCCTCAGGCAAAATGTGGTCATAAGCCCTCTTCGTTCAGAATGGATATCGATAGTGTCAACATGAAAATTAAATATTTTTCACGCGCCACCCATCAAGTTAATTCCAATTTTATGTGATTGCCTACACACAAGTTTCACCCGTACTACTACTACTACTCAAACTACTTCTAACACAAAATACCATTTTACTCGGTATCAGCGAAATAATGCATGTTATTATTTACTTGTGCGCTTGCTAGTGAGCCAAATTGAGATCATTTTTAGTATGAGTGGATGGTGCCGAGGTAAGGTAATTTTCAATCCTATTTCCAGGCCGGGGAGCAGACGGCCAATCGAACAATGTGAAGAGCATCATCTTGGTCATAAGCAATGCCTCGTACTATCCCTAGTCTCCCATTGAGTTTATGCATTTATCTCTTTGCGCCGGTGGAATAGCGCAAAAGTCAATGACTCGCAGACATCGGATTTTCAGAAGCACAAGAAGACCGGTCAAATTACGACTCACATGGCGAAGGTCCAGGGTGTTGGAGCGACACAATATGCCTGCAGAAAAGGCGTTGCCCATAAGCAGTCTTTGCGTACTTGTCCCATAAGTTATAACATTTATTGGATTGATTGATCCGAACCAGCAATGACGGAGTGCAATAATACCTGATGCAGGTAGGGACTGAAGCTGATATTCACTTCACGGCCGGTTTACGCGGTACGAAAGATTGTTAAATATGTTGTGCTGTGTGTAACACCTTGCGACGCCAATTGTGGCAATCCTGATTGGACGTGAATTCAGCTATAACGAAGCAAGTCATTGGACACCATTCTATTGTCGGAACAAACTATGTTGTTCACATGTATTTCATATATCATTCTTTTGGGGCGACATTTTTATATGGGTGATGCCTAACAAAGTTAGAATCTGACGAATATCAAATATTGTATATAACATTCCTGCAAAATACGTTAGCGTTCTGTGAGTCGAGACATGATCCTCTTTGAAGATTTCTGTAACAAAATTGGTTGCATGGATATCGAAAGTGATATGATGATTAAATGTGATTAATTGAGTTTGCAACCGTAATAAAGTTAAGGTTACGTTGGCATCAGAGGTCAATAACAAAAGTTGTCCGGCAACGCGGCAGTATTTTGATATTTTGATGCTGCTGTTATTGCATTTTTATTTGCAAACTTGTCTCAAGTGGCCTAAACATTTCCCGGAATTACAATGATCGGTATGTGGAATGGTTGCCATAAATAGATTCATTTTTTTCTGCGGTCGAGGTACAGTTTATTTCTCTAGCGCCCATTTCTATGAGTAATTCTTAAGTGTGGAAGAGTTAATGCCTATGTATGTCCGATAATATTCGGTCAATATCTCATGTGTAACGTCATGTCGAATAAAATTTGATATTGGTGAACATATCGAAATGCGGTGCTGGATTGTCGATGGCTATCCTCAGAGCATGTCTTCCTAACACAATATCAAAACATGTCTCCTTTTTAATGGCTTCGACGGCACAATAACATGATGAGTTGGGTTTGTGCATCATCTTTGTTTCTCATCATAGATGCAAGATATTTCCCTTCCTGAAATACACTTAACAAATCTAGCGAATTCTCATTCAACCCCGCGCCGTTGCACATGACCGTTATGCGGGCACCCAAGGTCGAATGGAGGGGCTACGAATTGGTCAGCGCAATTTAGCCATTGACGCGCAGGGCGGCCGAGTTATTCCTTAATTGATCACAGCTTATGTCCATAACTTCCAAGTGTTTTTGCTTTTCAGCATGGAAGTAGGTTACGTCAGACACAGCTAACATATAGTAGAATCACAGATAAGTACCAATACCTATAACAATATATATATCTATGCAACCTATTCAAGAAACGTTTTTAATCAGTAGCCGCCTGATGTTGATGCAGTTTTGTCTATATTAACAGATTTACCAATGGTAAGCAAACTCTTTGTTTACTATATTGAATATATGGTTTCCCTAATGGTTTGCCGGATGGTATGATTGGAGTGTAGCTAGCTCTAAATTTAATTAGACCATACTGTCTGAAATGATTGCCACCGTAGAAAATTATTGCATATCAATGAATCTACGGAAGGAAATGGAAAAATGCCGCTGCTCTCTACAACTAATCGTCATTCGCGTAGTTGAAGCTGTGAATGATTAACCTATGACAGTAAGGATATAACTCATAAATATATGCATGGTTGCAGAAACGTGATATCATTACAGCAAGATATATTTTAAAGATGGTCCGCTGAATATCTACATTGTTCATTCCTCGATGGGTTTTCATCCCTTGCCATTGCTTTGGTGCCCGTCCACACGTACCGCCTGATTGAATCATTCACCAGCTTCAGACGAAATGTGATGATAAGCCCTCATCTTTCAGAATGGATATTGACAGTGTCAGCTCGAAAATTAAATATCACTCACGCGCCAACCATCAAGTTGGCTCCCATTTTATGTGATTGCTTCAAATAAGTTTCGCCCGTACTAACTAGGACTAATTCTAATACAAAATACCATTTGACACGGTATCCGTGAAATAATGTTATACTTTATCTATGCGCCCGCTCGTGAGCAAAATTGAGATCATTGTAAATATGAGAAGATGGTGCAGAGATGATGTAACTTCCGATCCCGTTTCCAATTCGGGGAACAGCTATCTATGAGGAACAATGGGAAGAGCATCATCTTGTCAAAAACGATGCTTCATGCTGTGCTTAGAATATTTGACTCTCCCATTGTTGTGTATGCAGTTACTTCTTGACGGTGGAATACCGCAGATGTCAAGGACTCAAGGACATCGGATTGTCGGCAGCGCAAGAAATCCGGTCCAATTAGGTTTCAGATCACGAAATTGCGGGGTGTGGGAGTGACACAACATGCCAGCAGAGAAGGCGTTGGTCATAAGCATAAGCAGTGTCTTTGCACACTTGTGCCATAAGTTAAGCCTTTGATAGGATTGTTTGATCCAAACCAGCAATGACGGAGAACATTAATCCGATACAAAGGTAGCAACAAAAGCTGAGCATGACTTCAGGGCCGGTTTTAGTCTAATGCTAGCAGTTGTATGCGTCAGACCGCTACGGATATTACCTGCCGTATTCGGTCATTGCTAATGAGTTTTAGGTAAGTGGTCCTGCTGTGTTTTTTCTCTCGAGATTACACAGCTTTTGTTATTGACAATGCTTCACAGCAGAACGCATTTTCGGTTTACTTACGTTTCTCTTCCCCAGTTAACAAGAATCACTGTGTAATGTCCCCTCTCAATAATGTGACCCTTTGCTAACGACAAAAGCCACGACTAATTGTTGCATTTGTATGATATATTGACTCAATATATGCGGTCACTGCGCCATATGGAGCATAAGCCCTAGCTCTATGTGCATCATGCATATAACAGATGAATCATATCGTTATAAACAATTTTAGCTCATTTCCAACCACACAAAGAATGCACAGACAACATTGATATCCGTTGGTTTCCTCACAAAAGACACATTGATATGCTGTAAAGGCCCTTGATGAAGACAAAAACGATGCGCCAGGCATAAGAAAGTGTTGGCAAGTGTCAGGCGGTCATTTGTAGAAAGGTAAGGACAACTTTGAAATTCTGTTCTGAAAAACATAATTGCGATCGATTCCCTTCTGGGTTTAGTTATGACATTCACAAACTCGAGTCCATTTGTTGACCCTAGCTATGTTTATGGCCTTTGTAATTTTCAAATTGTTATCTTTGATGGGACGTGAACATTAACCCAACTATGGCACACAATAGTCTCTATAATACATCCAATGCTGAAAACGGGCGAAGTTGGAGCGATTTAACTAGAAAATGGTAGTTTCGCGCATGCGTAGTTACTGGTTCAGTTCGCTATCTTATTGAATAATTGTGTAAACAAAGGTCGGGCGGCTGTTTTCAATGCGCCTTAATCGATTTAGTGTCAATGATTTGGGGCTGCCAGTCACATGTAGGTAGTTTAAACGAGTCACTGTAGCAACTACACGAAAATGGAAGCAGAATAAAGAATTGCACAAAATCGCAGAAATATGCATCTTTAATGACTGTTCGGTAAGAAGCTGCCTCAAAAGTGGTAAAAATCAGCGTGAAGACTCATCTATTTTCCTCTAATTATTCGATTTTGGTAATGCCAATTATATCACATTTAGTAAATCAATATAATATTAACCGGTTTCACGCTTGGTAATATCCATGCAGCCGAATTAATTCATAGGTAATCGCGTGTGGAAGCACAACCATCCGTCAAAGGGCCATTTGTGCAACAAAATAAAGCACCTGGCGAGGGACCCATTAAAAATGATAAGTTACTGCTCCCGGTCCACGTATTGCGCTTGAACACAATAAATGCGGTGCTACAGGAACCAAGATGCATAAATACATTTCTCATCACATGTCCTTAAATGGTCCGTTAGTCTTTCGACGCAGTGCAAACTAACGTATGCCAAATGAAGCTGAACCACTAGCATGCAATTAGTAGGTCGCTCTTAAGCGGTTATGCACAAACATGGTTGATCACACTATCCGGCACAATATCGCAATTTATACCAATCTAGTCGTGGAGATCCGTAAACACCCTTTCTACGAATCATTCGGTCTGAATTCGTTGTGGTGACAGGATACAAATTGAGTATTTTGAGGCTTCAAATTTGTCGATCGGTTGCTTGAATATCTGTACAAGAAAATCTGTCGTCTATTGAGACTATAACTAAAAATTACAAATTACATCCATGGCCAGCAATGACCTTGGCAAACAAAATGTACTACTGTACCGGTTTCCCAGATCGATACAGCGGCTTAGTTAGTGGTTATTTTAGGAGAAAATTTGCCCAATCATTCTATTATGGGAAATCAGTGAGAATATTGTTTTGTTACTTTCTAATAAATATTGCTCTTATTTTGTTATGGTATGTCATACCTCGCAGGAAGTTTCCACGCTGCACTACACCCCACACACCACCCGGCACATCAACGAATGCTCTTGGTCATTGATCACAAATAGAGAGGGTAAATGATGTTGATGTATTGGTGGCCTAGATCGTATGACTGATAAGTGACAAATCAAACACATAACTAGCTGGTCTTAGCTCCGTCAAGTCTAAGTGAATAAAATATCGACGTGATTATTGGCGGTTAGCAATATCTATAATCATAAACGAAATAGAATGAACTGATGAACAGAAGCCCATCGGATGGCATATGAGTGAATGTGGAGTGAAATTAGAAGTTGATGTTGGATTACAAAATTACAAAGTATTGAGTGGTGGAGCTCTTTTTGGATTTGCAGGGCACAAACTGCATCATTAATTTTAGTAGGCCGCACCTAGAACGTGCTTTTTAGAGTACTTACAAACTTACGTGCATGGCCACGCTAAGTCTTCTGTGCAGTTGATTAACATTAATGCGTTATTTGTTTAAGGATGAAACTATATGCATTATACCTCATCAGCATACGTAGAAAGCACAATAAGTAATGATAATCGGCTTCATGAGGGTTACCACATATCAAGCAGTTAATATTTTTACACACATGATAGCTCAAATAATCAGCACTTTTTAAAGATTTGAATGAAGAAGAACTGTGGGTGATGTTCGTGAATGGAGGTTATTGGTTTAATCAATATTGACCGATAATAATAAATCGAGATACCTAATGAAGCTTGTTTAATTAAGACCAACTTACATGAACAATTTGGAAAAGCGATCGGCTGATTACCCGCAGAAAAGGCCCACCATATCGCGGAATATGGATCCCACGCATAACATTCCCGTAACATTGCAATATATGCTTTACGGCCGCAACGGTTTTGTTTATTGCATTTGCCCATACTCGATGAATATCTGTGCTGCCATCCACCACATATTATTTGAATTTCGCTTGGCAGGTAAAATAGGATTTTTACTTGCAAAATGTGATTGCCTCATGTTACACAAAGCGAATAACTACAATACATTAGGGGTGTCTCAGAGCATCATTTCGCCCCAAAGTAACATAGCGATAGCAATAACCGTTAGCCTCAAGGCTAAATCAATCATTGCAGTTAATGTAAACTCATACAACATGCCATTAACGAAATGGTTGATAAATAAACTGTCATTGAATGCCAATGGTCCACTGGCATCAATTTATCAAGGTCTGAAATCTGAGGTATATGAAGATAGTGTTAATGCGGAATGCATTCAAATTACGTTCAGGCTTAAGTTAGCATATACCTAAAACGGACCAGCCATGCTGCATACATGTATAATCCGTTTACCATGTTATTGTTGGATGCGACTGAAATGATGTGCGCAAATAATTCGCAAATTACATCTGTAATGCTTGTATGTGGGAGCTTGAAGACATATGTGTGCATCCAAATATAGTTTTATCACAATTAAGTGCCAATAGACGAGGCAAGTGCTTAAGCCTAAACATCAGATGGATGACATCTTCGTCATCTAGCTCCATTGTTTTGCACACCTTTAATAGATAGCGATAACGTTCCAATGCTACAATCTCTGTGTAATATGCTTAGCCTACAGTGTTCTAAGATTCGAGACTCTCAGCACTGGTCACCTTTATAGGGAATTCATTCTTTATAGAGAATTCAACAAACCGTGTATACATACCTGCTTTTAACAAGCATCAAACGGTATGGTAGTGAGAAGCAAATGGTTGCACAAGCAGCCAGCTCTCTCACTCATTGTTTTGATCTCACACACGCACATTAAAGTGCAAGTAACGAAGTTTTATTAGGTGTATATCAGCCCGTGAAAGACTTTTCCGACAAAATTTTCCTCCAATAATGTCATTGTGGTTTTTTTTTGTCAATATTTCCCTCGATTTTTCGGACCGTTTTGGCATATGCACAAAAACCGACGGCCATTGGCTCCTGAGTGTGTGGCGTCATATGTCACCGTCCAGCCGAATAGCGTGGTTATTTCCTTCTTTGTTTACATGGGAACTGTGGTAGGTGTGAGCATAACCGTATTTTATTCCGTCATCATGAACATCATATACCGCAACGAATCACACCATTTTATGTGGCTTGGAGTACTTTTTTGCCTAGAATATATCAAATTGTGACAAACTTTATTATGTAGTGTGAACACGTGCTGAAACAGGCCCATTTCTTTGTTATCAATGATTGATTCACCATTCGCCTGTACTGTTACGGCGAATATCTTTTCTTGTGCTTTTATTTGATTTAACGGTAAAACGTTATCTAAAATAAATACCGCTACGACATTCACTCGTTATATCGTTTTTGCAATAAATCGAATATAATTTCAATAAATTGTGTTCTCCTTGTCAACAGGTAAGTAGATATTGATTTCATTTTAAATATAGGCACTGGTTTTGAGAGCAGATATCTTTCAGGGATTAGCTGTTACAATTAAATACACCTCTCCAGTGAGTGGTTACCACTCGAAAAAATCAACGGCCGTTTCCGAAGTAAATTTGCATTATTGACCGTTTTACCATTACTTGGTGAATTCTTATGCATGCTACGCGTACCTATCTTTGATTCGTTTGCAAACAAATCATCCGCATATTTGTTGACATGTTGATCAAAGCGCTACCTATGACTCCACACCCAAGCATCACCCAAGCTGTGCAGGCCGTGAAAGTTAAGTGGCAAATATTTGTTAGCCCATGTGCTTTGATCACACCAAACGCATTGAGTTGCGAACATTTTGCTTTAAAAAGTAATGAAATTACTGAAAGTTCTATGGAAAAAATGGCAGTTTACATGAGATCTTGGTGATGATAGACAACAGTGCAAGAGTAGTCTGGAAAATAGTGTACATACAACCATTCTGAATGGTTTCCTCTGAGCTTCAGTCGGTTCAAAAATAGTAAAAAAGCGGTCTTACAGTAGGTCACAATTTACATTTATGTTGGTAATGGGTATTTATTATCATGCATATAAACAATATCCGTTTCAATACTAAATGCAGCTCGCTTTCCGTGACAAATGCCGATTTGTATATACCTAAAGATGCGCCACATATAACTCGCACTTGTCGTATTTGTAATGTACGTATACTGGCATATATATCATCACCAACACTACTTAAGTCGTTAATTCCGCGTTTATAGATAGGGATCTGTACAATAGTATGCTATAAAGGTTTCAGCTGCGATTTCGCTCGTTATAGCATTGGAAGCGATAGATGGTCCTTTTGCCATAAGGTGTAACATATTTTTTAGTTTGAATGTCCTATAATACTATTATTCTTTGGCAAACATTAAGCAGCCAATATACAAAAAAGGTAGCCAATTAAAACAAAAACTGTTTAAATAGCTTTTGTTGTCAATGCGTTAAGTACCTGAAAAGATTATAAAATGCCTAATGCTCATTTGTTTAACGCGTGTCGGCTCAAAAAATCTATATATCCCGATGACAAAATTTAAGAATAGGCAAAGAGCAGCTACTGCATCATATCATATTCTACTACGGTTCCAAACTACGTATTTTATCGTAATGGACCCATGTCCAATACTGAGATATCAATGAATTACACAAGTCTCTGTTTGCAACTGCTTGGTTGCAGCACAGATAAACCGCCATGTGTCTCGTTGATTTGCAAACAGTGTTTTTGTGTACTGTTTGCTCTATCCGAGCAACCGGTGATGCGTCGGTAATTTGACATTCAACCGACTGCAATGAAGTTAAGTTGACTCTAACGTTTATGTGTCAGACAATTCAGGCTCACCAAAGCGCAGTCGCCCTTAGTTTAGCCCGTCATGTAACAATACCACTGATGATAGCCTCATGTCATGTCATACCCATCACATAACATATCAGTAACGCAGTTTCTAATATTTTAATTCATTTTTTGTTAGGGAGTAGGGTTCAGTCTTTGATAAAGAGACAGGTATGATCTAAGAACGCTGCGGTCACAACAACTATTTGCAGATACCGCACAAAATCAAAAGTTTGAAGCTTATCATTGTATTGGTGTTATATTACAGATCATAAAAACCCACCTTAAACCTCTGAAAGCAAGGTGCCTGACGGCGTGCAGTTTGCGTTAGGCGCTCGATTCCGATTAAACACACGTAATGATTTTAGCAATAGTAAAATGCCCTAAAACGAATCAAGTAAATACCATGAAGGAAACCTTATTTCAGCAGGGAAGACGTCTGAGCAGTAGATAACGTCAAACCCCATGACATTCGGGATCGGGACGTTTTGATCTTAAATAGATTATGAGGTTAATTTACTTTTCGTGATATCAAGACCTGATATTCTCAGTGATAGGTTATTCAAATTGATCGAATGTGTATGGTCGTTGAATTATCAAGACATGCATACCTAAGTTATATATGCGATTTGACATAACAGTAACTGCAATTTTGCACTTGTCGCACGTTTCATTGATTGATTGTGGATATGGTGTTAAAATGATTCGGAGACATTCGAAAATAAACCTAAAAATAAGTCTAAAAATGTTTGTGTACAGTTTGGCCCTCGTACTGGCGTTAGCATCCCAGACTGTAGTGTACAAGCTGTTTTTCGTTTTATTTGCAAGATCCTACAGCCGTAAGGGTGAAATAGGCGGAGCAAGTAGGCTCGAGCCCAAGCTATTAATCAGCGGTTCCCATTAAAAGAATTTCGAGCAGTGCCTCCATGTGGGAATCGGCCATATCGGCTTAGGTATGTCTAGCATACGATTTGTATATTCTAATGTGTCAAGAGTATATTTGCTTGGTACACAGTTATTACTTAAACAACTGAGGAGATTTCACGCAAACTGTACACATGCCTTTAGCTTTATATGTGAATGAAAGTCCCTCAAGCCACACACAATTGATTTAGATACATCTGGGATGTAGACGATTGCAGGGATATGGGTGTACAACATAGTGTGTCACTTTCGCATATATAATGTTGGCTACTGAGTGGAAAGTTTGATAATTAAAGTAAGTGCGCATCACGTATATTCTTGCACATGAAACAGCCAGCAGGAAATCAGCAAGCACGAGAGCGTTAACAACATTCAAGGCAAATGATGAGCATGAATTGTGCTTCAAATGGATGACACTTTACAATCCTATGTCTATCTTACATTTTAATGATACTTCATTATTCTTCTAGATGTTCATGTAGCTAGCAGTTAAACGCTGGTAAAATACATCATGACCTTACATTTTTATGTCTACAGTCGACCCTTTGCAAAGTATAACCTTCTATTACTCTCTTCATTTGCGTTTGTAATTCAAATGTTCGTTTAAGCTTTTAAGACATTCAACAGCTAAACTGAGTGGGTGTTCTTGTTGTTTTATAACTCAAAACTTGAGTGTGCGGCTGGTCACCATATTTTGCATATTTCGTTGATGGTATTTGTCAATCATATAAATTGTTCCGGACATGATTAGTGAATACTGAAGAAAACAATCCAAATGCGCTGATAGATTAACACTTAACAATGATACGCTGCATTACCGTCCACAAACGTCAAATCAGATTGGCCCTATCTTATTTGAAGCAAACACAATCAGAGTTTAGAGGAATATTTAGGTGCTTGTGTTAATGGCTGTACGGCATACAATTCTTTTACTTGTCAATGCAACAAATTTAGTAATGAATAGTCAGGGCCGTATATCAGATCAATCACTCATTAATGATGTAACTAGACAAATATCAGTTTGTTGGAAAAATCATTGGGTTATCCCGAATACTGTATCCTGATATATTACAGACACTTGAGAGGGATATTTCTGCTGCCACTTATACCAAAGATACTACTATACAAAGATATCCGACTCCTGTCATTTGGGGCCTCTCAGCCGTGACACACATACGGTGGCGCTACTTCACGGTGAGTTTCCATGACTAAAACAATTGCTACGGATTTTTTTCCCCGTTTTCTCAAATAGCTCAAATCAACGTGAATTGAACATGTCAAATAAATAAATCAACCAAATAGTTAAAATCTCTTTCTCACGAACATTTGATCATCAAAACACCAGGAGCGAGTGCCTTGCCTATGATAGCCCTACAAGACGTTTGGGTATATATTTATATTACCGTTCGACCGGAGCTAAGTCAGTGACGGCGGTGCTTGCCAGACAGTCTGACAGTCTCTTTTTGCATGTATTATTAAGGCCCACTGACAGTGCCTCAAATCACTGACCTGGAGATCGATATATTCTAATTTGTTTTTGAAAGTGCATTGTGGATCCCCACATCGTACAATATCGTCATAAATCGCACAAATGACAAAACAAAGTTGCTCTATTAAATCCTTTCACCAACACACTTGATGGTAGTTAATAAATGCCAGAACACATTTCCATTGCCATTATAAACACAGACAGGTGTTGATCCTGTTACAGAAATCCCCACCCCCGTTTTCTGTAATAGCTCAAATCAACGTGAATTGAACATGTCAAATAAATAAATCAAACAAAATAGTTAAAATCTCTTTCTCAAGAACATTTGATTTTATTTTTGTTGACATTTTTTCCCGATTATCAAGCGAACTGACAGTTAGTGACAGTGGTGCTTGCCAGACAGTCTGATCCACTTTGGTTTGACAGTCCCTTTTTGCATGTATTAGGGCCTATTGACAGTGCCTCAAAGCACTGACCTGGAGATTAATATATTCTAATTTGTTTTTGAAAGTGCATAGTGGACCCACACACTATACAATATCGTGATAAATCATACAAAGGACAAAACAAGTTGCTCTATTAAATCCTTCAAAACCACATTAAGAATATTTTGACACAATGAGCAATTGTTGCACAAACAATATGTAAACTGATCTAAAAAGATAAGCAAATGATCAAACATGACTAGACTTCAGGGTTTTTCCGATTCTGCCTATTACCAGCTCGTTTTAAACGTCTGTTATTTTCCCTCAACGTATGATGGATGCGAATAGTAAGCATTAGGTACAGTACCGTCTTTGCAACATGACACTGATCACACACCATGGGAGAAAAATCTACATTTTTGGCAACGCTACAGATGAATGTATTCATTACACCTTTCTTTGACACTGACACCTCTATAACATTTCTGTATTCATGTTCAACCAGTGTTAACACATCCAGTAAACAAGTGGAAGGGGCACATAGACCAGTCTTGTTAGACTCATAGTTTTTCTTAACGAGGTATCCATGTGATGGCTCTTCATGATCTATGTCAGTTGACAACTTATTAGAACAAGCCGAGCATATGTGACCTTTTAGCTTCTTGACAATATAAACACCAATGTATGCCAAAACATTTGTTTCCTGGTGGTCGACAGGATCGATGACATCGATGTCTGTGAAATTGCATACAGTCAGTGCCTGTCTCACACTGTCTGGTAGCTGAAATATTAATGAATAAAGTATTAAATAGTACTTATCATTCTGTACATATAAACAAATTAATATTTAATATATAATCATTGGAGTGTTGAAGATTTGTATGTCATGCCTTTGGTTTTGATGCTTTTTATCCAATCCAGACTGCTCTTCAGGAATTCCACATGTAATCAAATCGAATCGCCCCCCCCCCCCCCCCCCCCACACACACACACACGAACCAGATTCATAGATTTATGTAACTAGTCCCGTAATACAGCCCTTCCTCCAATTGGGCCAATACCAAAATACAATTTTCATTAGCAACATCATGCAACAAGTATATCACAACATAAACAGTTGGTGCACAAGGTTTAAGCTTGAAGTAATGGTAATGTTATCGTATTATCGCTCAAGACCACAACATACAACAATTGAATTTCCCGGGGAATTTTACAAGATGAGAATCGATCCAAGGCACTTTAACCAAATAAATACCTTCTTTCATCAATTGGGAAACGAAAGAAACTCAAATGTCTGTGCCATTTTCGGGAATGGGAGCAGTTTATGGCCGCACAATACGAGCCGCTGCCATCCCAGTGCGCTCGGCTGGCGTCCATGGTGCAGAGAATGAGTTTAAGATGACAGACCGCTTGGAGCGCCACAAACATTGTGTCGCACGGAATAGACGGGGAGTCGGATATCTTTGTATAGTAGTATCTTTGCTTATACCTCATACATCGCACTGAAATCACCCCCTGAAGACCAATCCATCCACGTGCTTGCTGTGGCAATGTCACTTAATGCGATTTTTCGTCATTATCAACCGTCTCATCTGACTAAAATGAACGTATAAAATGCCATTTATAGAGTCAAAGGTTAATGCCTATGTTTTTTTTATAAGTAAGCATTGTACAAACGCAAGCTAGTTGTAACTGATAATCGTAATTGGGTTGATTGGTAATTAATTTTCTCATCACAGTGCATAGTAAAAACAATGACGTGTAATTATAAATCCGGCGGTACTCCAGACTAAAACACATGGTCAATCAAATTGTGACCGCTATTAACATATGCATAATACGCTGTTGCTTTGTAATATATATAATTTGCCACATATTCTACTATACCCTCAATAGTCTGAATATGATATTAGCAAGATAGCCAAACACGTAGACTGCATTGCATATCACAAGGTCCACCAGTAAATTGGACGTGTCATATGATTCCGGGAATCGGTTAAAGATGCAGTAATAACAGTAGTTACTGAAGTTATTGTTTTTAATTTAACACCCCGCGTTACTAAAGACACTGGTTTTCGGTGTTTCTGTTGGTATCAAGGAGCATAATACAAAATATATCAGCTGTGGTTAACTGTACTTACGTCATGCAAATGTGGAGATGAAGGGAATTTGTGTGCCCAAGCAGACTAAAGTGGCTGCCCGTATTGATGACACCACACATTTTGATCATTTGAAACGTACCATTGCTTCTAGTATAGGAGCAACTGTCCCCCGCGTCTATCACGTACGGACATGGTTCTTACATTAGGACGTCAACTCAGAACAATTAAGAAGGAGCAATGTGCCTTATACACGATTGAAGTCCCACTTATCCCTTAGCCTTGGGATCTGCTATTTCTGCGATCAGCTCATGGTAGTCACACACAGTAATGACCATTTTCTAAACACTCGTCGAGATATAGACCAGTTTAATGTAAATGAGAAGGCCAAAGCTTACCTTACATGCTCTTGCAAAGACGTCATTCAATAATAGGATTGACATTTAAATGGCGTTCATTTTGTCAGCAGATCGTTGCGGGCTGGGGATGGTGTCGCTATTTACTTTTGACATCATATCGTTTGTTGGGTTTGCATGACATTTTAACTCTATTAAAATACTGGGGTATCGCAACATGAATAATATAAGTGTTCGACCGACCTGAGGTCTGGGTATGAAACACATGCTGCCTTTCTATGTCCCGGCTTTGTATATTTATGGGCACCATGCTATCGTTATTGGCAGTTTAACCTACCAAAATGAAATCATATTGTATTGATGTCGTTACGAATGCAACGTGGATGCACGTCCAATTACGGCTTAGGATGTCACCTACTAATGCTGACATGACTCATGCATCATAACTGCTATGTGTTCGAACGTCGATAAATATTAAGAATGTTCAGCATATTACATGATCCATTACTTTGCAATAGCATCAATAAGACACACCAAACCTTACAGCAAGATCTGGCATCTTTTAGCTATTTCCATGATACATGTTGCCAAATAAGACTCGTAACTTATTGTTGGTGTCACGGATTCTTAAATTGCAATTACAAAGCTCTTGTTCCTTTAGTGCACACAGTAATGACACATGGGAAGGGATATGGCTGTTATACTGTTCTATCACTTTCTATCCTCTTGTGTTCTATTTCTACTGGTAGTCATTAAACATTACCAACATCGATCTATAGTTATCACAGCAAACCGACTCAATTGACCAAGTATCGTTTGTCTGTATTAAACTGTTTCAGTTAGAAACACTTTTACGAATCAATAGGTTTTGATACGCGGTAAAATACTGCATTTTCCTGCGTGGCGGCACATGCTCATGAAATGATAGCAGAATCAACGATACCGTTATTATTTCTCATACACTGTGACTCATAGCATGAACGCAAAACAGGCCAGTTAATCGTATTACCGGCTAATAGGCACATCAATAATACTCAATTGCCTCTAAATGGCTTTCTTTTGATCAAAAGATGCAATTATCTGGCGCTTTAGATTTCTGGCTGGCTCCTGCCATCTGCTAATGGAACAAACAGAACAATCGAGCAGTACACAAAATGAAATACACAATAAATAATATAATTATTAGTAATTGCATTAGTGAGTCCCTTTTAAAGCCTATCTTGAAGTTGACGAGAGTCAGTCTTTTTTGGAGACTGACTGTCTCCCTTCTGACATCTGTGACTTCTGTGAGACTTCTGTGGACGTCTGTGGACTTCTGTGGAAGTTTATGGGACTAATATACGCTAGGATTGGCTTAACTGCTCAAGATAACGAAAAGAATATTTCACCACACCATATGTACCTACCCATCCAAAGCATTCCGATGGTATGCATTATACGAGGGATTCTGAGGTAAAGGCAATTGCATGGCAGATGAAACATAGCCAATCGGTTTAGATAGGGGGATTGAAAATGAAACGCATGCAACACTCAGCCACCAAGGTCAGATAAAAAGGGTAAAACATTACCCATTAGTAAACAAGATGAGTAAGCAACTGTACAGATATAGGTAGATCTACATTTAGCAATAACCTCACGCTTAATACTGGCCACCAATCTCGTCATCACTGACTTTCCTAACCGGCAGCCATCTTCGTCATAAATAAATAAATTAATTAATTACAATTTCAATAAAAATTACATCAATAGATCAAAACAGGATCGTTACAGTTATTTTCATTGCTGTTCGGCCAGCCAACAACAGTGTACGAAATGAATAATACATTCTGCCGGCAGATGGTGCTCAATAAACTGCAACAAGTTATCCAGATATAGCTAAAAGCACCTCTCCATATTAGGTCTCAAGAAGCTGTTACAACAATAAGATTAGCTTCTATTCATATATAAATATATTTGTATATAAATTTTTATATAAATATATATATTATATATATGCATAGACATACAGGTTTACATATATATGTATATATATATATATATATATATATATATATTTATATATATATATATATATATATATAGATATTATAGATATATATATATATATATAAGAGAATTATATATATATATATATATATATAGCAATAGGGCTCGAGACGATATCATGGCCATGGAGATGATAGATATATATATATAGATAATAAGATTATATATAGAGATATATATATATATAGGGATATATATATTATATATATATATATATATATATATATATATATATATATATAGAGATTCTATATAGATATATATATATATATATATATATATCTATATATATATATATATATATATATATATATATATATATATATATATATATATATATATATATATATATATATATATATTGATTAAAGCCAATGTAAATTGCAGCAAAGGGCTCGAGACGATCGGCCGAACACATCATTGGCCATGGTAGAGTGATTTAACGTGGAAATGGCAGATGTGATTGTTTCCAGAGAACGTTTTATATGCATAATTAAGGCGCTTTGAACCTCTTGACCCAGTCAATTGTTGAAATGTGTTTCATCTGCGTCCCGGCTTTGCGCAAGTGTGCATGGTGCAATTGGGTATATCTTGCCAGAACAACGTCTTAGATGATAGCCGTTATTGCTATGAGGGAGAACATGTTTATCATATTCTTCAACGATGTCATATATAATTGTCGTCCGGTTCTTTCACATGAAGATGTAAATAACTACAAAATGTATGACATAGCCGCAATGGAATACCACGTTATGCTAGCAGTGGGAAGCACTTCAATATATATAATGCAGAAAGTCAAGCTGGGTTTAAATGCATCGCAAAATGCATCGACTTGCATGTGTTTGTTGTTATTGTTTAATCATATGCCCAGCTGACTTACAGCCACGCTTTTAGATCTCATTTCAGAAATTTGTAGATAAATGTTCAGTCGTAAATCATGTGCTATTTTGACTTTTGTCTATGGTAGGTAAATTTTCCAGTTAAAGTCATTGCAAGGATGTCGCATTGCGTACGACTAGTCATAAAGTCCCCGCTGCAGTACAGCTCAAATATTTTTCTCAGACAAACTGTTGGAATATTGCTTGATGTTTTGCGCTATAATAATTTATACCATTGTTGTCACATTTAATTTACATAGACGATACTTTTGCCATGAATTAAAAATGTATTAGACACTATGCGTTTTATTACGCAAAATTCTCGCTTTTGGTCTATGAGAGGAAAACTCAAATGGTCCAAGTTTTTCTGGTCACAAAGCGTCTATGCTGGTTTTAGTCTCTCAACCCACAGGCAACTTTCTCTTCAAACGCAGTCATAAATAGAGATATATCGCGCCCTATGAACCCTGTCTCAGCACATCTCATATACGGCTTTTTAGGCTACGTCGATTTGTGCTGGGCCATAAAGTATGATTTTCTTAGGACCCCAAGATATGTAAGTGCGGGGTTATCTAAATATAGCATTGGCGAAGGACATTGAAATGACATATATTGTTCATCAGTTAGTGGAAAGACGCTGCCATACTAAGTAAATGTCTATTGTTGGGAAATATATTCCAAGATGCAAATTACTTTGTGTGAGGAAATGCTAATGAATAATAACCATTTACTCATAGTTAATTTAGCAGAGGTTGAATCATACAACAACTGATAATTTTGTTTTTTTATCGCGCCTAATTATTAGAATGGTAAATGCTTGTTGATCCGCATGGCTCCTGTTTATGACCGATTTGTTGTCAAGCTGATAAGTTGATCACTAGTAACCAAGGAGCAGTTTACAGGGTTACTTATTTTATAATGTTTATGCGTTTAATTATTTTTAGCTGACAGGACATCCTCAAGTACTTATATTAGCGGCCAATCTCCTCTGTTTGGTGTAAACGCGGGATATGGGGATTTAAAATTACGATGATGGCTCTCCAGGAAATATACCACAATACAACGAAAATAACAATGATACTGCAATCAATTGCATTAATGTAAAATATCATTATCGTGGTCCCCCAGTGCGTCGAAATGCAACTAAGATGTGCTATATGGAGAAGCAGTCAGTAGTAAGCAGCGATCAATATCTACATGCGAAATTGCCAGTGCCTTTTTCCTAAGTGTAGGATGAACTATCAACCGGGTTTAAATATCGTGTCATGGGACTGGGGCTTCTATGGTATTTGGATCGGTATTGCATAACCTGGTTTATATGCTTATTAATGTGTGTGCTTACATTTATATCATAAGCTACATATGGTTATCTGTTATTGTCATAGATAGACATCATGGCTCTCTCGATCTGTGAGCGGTTGCCAAAACGAAAGCACTGAAGGTATAAAAGTGCTGCTTTTGGTATAAACACGAGACAAGCCATGATATATTACTCTGTACTCTAGATACTAATCATCTTTAGAGGATAGTCTATAGTGTGTCTATGTTTACAAATGGTAAACTATTTGTCGCTACCCAAAATGCGCAGCCGGTATATCTCCCATGAGCGTCGGATACAAACCTATAATCAGCGCATATTAGTGCTCTCATTTAAGTTATTTACTTGCAAAGCAACAACAAAAAATCGGCTGATATCTAACTTTCTTAGATAGTCAGAACTGTTGGAATTAAAAAAACCAAATGTTTGTTACGTGGTTGCAATAACTTCGCAGCATATGTAATTTATTAATCACTGAATGTTACATGCAATGCCGATAAATTTACAAATGCGTAATCAAATGGGAGTTATTTATGAACTGTATCGTTAGTCAGGTTCTGGATAATTTGATTTGATCAAATTGTTGTTGATATATTTGCGTATATCCGATAAACCCATACACACATAAGGATTATCCTTAACTTCCGGCCGATAGTAGGACTTTGTTGCATAGTTTTATTTAGATGTCTTTGCTGTGTTTTAAGCAAAAGCTTGTTTTTCTATTGAACCATGCTTCTAAAAACGCATTCGGGGTTATGACCGGTATTTGGGTTTACATTCTCAGATAAAAATATTGGAACCGTGCCAAATATTTCACTTCGAATCCGCCATTACTATTCTATCGAAGGGCCAACCAACTACACTCCCTGTTGTCGTAGTCCAAAATGAAGAATAGTGTAGTTCTGCTTGGTCTACGTGCGTCTACATTCTATGTGACCTTGTTTTGTACCGGGCCATCAATTATGATTTCCAAAGACCATAGAATCGAGAAGGCAAGGGGCATTGCACATTTATGCTCAGCGATGGACCTTACCCAGATGGCATTTGCACCGCACCAAGTTCTTGGGTTTGTCAAGGAACCTCCAAGGTAACGTGGTGCAATTTTCGTCTACATACAATCACATTTCAGTGTTTACTGAATATGTCTAGAAACTAAGAAGCAGGAGTGTTTTTGAAATGTTGGATCATGTGTTCGTACCAGGGGCCTTATTAGCTAGAGTATGCATATTTTCTCACCAGGAGTTGATGCTGAATGCTAACTCTTGGAGTCCTTGCAAGTATTATTTGTGCCCTGTGCAATGTGATGTATGGCCGGACATGAGCCAGTGTGAATAAAACATATATCTTCATAGCAAGAATTACCTAGGTTTACATATATATCATTCCCTGGTAAAATAAACATGTGGTAGGATACGCGAAAGCATTATGTATGCCCTGTACGTGTGTTGAGCACAGAGGCTGGGGTTATATCATTATATTGGCATCTCTATAACTGCATTTATTCCATGATATTTAGAAACGTTCTCGTGATTGCAAACCATCATTGCGTAACATCCGTGTGTGAATGTGTTTCATGTATCAACTAACGCTTAAATGATGCGTTTAATAACATTCATACTTCAAGGAGAGTTTTTTTGTTATATTTGACTGGATACAGCTTCTGGCGTTTATCGTGTAACTTTGGTTTTAAATTGTTATGACCTGCTTGCTGTAGTATATAACAGTTATTGTGCACGGTAGTGGTCACCGTAGCTGAGTACATGATATAATATTAAATTCAAGAATATACAATGTCTTTCCTGTATTGCATAATCCTACTTATGCGGAGGTAACATGGATATTGGCACCGCGGTGCATTGATACTGGTTATTGGCATGAAGTGCATATGTAGCCTAGCGTGGACGTATGACGCGATGAAGAAAGTGGCTTCCATAGTGTCTTCTGCAAAATGTACATAGGGATACTGCTTTTCCATTTGGTTTCAAAAGGATCCATACCATGCAGTCATAACACTAATATCGCAAAAAAAGGGGATTTTGTTTTGCGCTGTAACTCGCACTTGATAGATGATGTCTTCTTGTATGGGTCATTAAGCAGCTTCCTGAGATATACGTACCAAATCTATTATCCAAACTTGTCATACTAGAGTTAAGAGTGCTTTTGCAGAAGATAAGCGATTTATAGCAGAAGATCGACGTCGGTGAAGTCATTAAATCCCCCCTTGGGGTTTTGCGCAGACACGTAAGAATAGGAACATGAATGCAAATAGAACCAGCTTATCTACATACAAACATTATTGACGGCTAGAATAGTCGGTATAGTTTGATCATCTGTTGATTTGATTTGCTAGTTGTGTGTGGCTATCGTTGCGCCATCGTATCATCTCGATATTAGCATACGCATTGGAAACAATTGATAAATCCAGCTATTAAACATTTTTTGAAAATGAACTAGCGTTATGTGCACATATGCGACTTGCTAAACACGCTTACCAACATCAGTCACTCGACATCATATGGATTAATGGCTCGAAAGAATTGCTCACAGTAACAAATTGTATCCAAAAAAGGCGGCATTGCGTCTCTAAACTGCTGTTTGCTACAAACGTTGACCAGTTACTCCATTTGAAGGCAATTTGGTAATCTAAATATCTAATGAAGAAACATATGAGTGTACGCGGTTAATACATGACTAATGTAAAATAGTGCATTTGGGCTTCAGACTTCATTCGACATTTGTTGCAAACTTAGTAGCAGCAAATTTATGTTGTTGAATCAATTATTGTATCGATATTCACACTAAATAACTTTCCGCAATATGGTGACAAGTGAGCATTAACGTCTGTTTTACACACAACTCCGGGTTCTCTAGTTAACCATGACTAATAATATGCGTGAAATACGTCATAGTGTTCGTCCATTCCTTTAAAAAATATGTTGCTATTCAATATATGGTAATGCCACAGGCAAAATAATCATTTTAATGAAATTACGTTTAATGCTCTTACAAAGCTGGTTGTCGTGAACTTATGTTCGACAATCAAATATAATTATCGATATCTAAATAAGCCAAGTTCCCAAAACAGCTGCAAAATCTGAACGAGTTCGACCAGAGGACGCAGCACCCCTGGTGGATACCG
The DNA here is from genome assembly GCA_034190875.2 of Urechis unicinctus. NCBI lineage: Eukaryota > Metazoa > Annelida > Polychaeta > Xenopneusta > Urechidae > Urechis > Urechis unicinctus. Next base: position 58,710,942 of record CM067343.1, on the reverse strand, counting down.
TTTGCTCTACTTATGTGCAGTACCGTAATATCACTGCAACTGAACGTGTCACCTTTTATTCCAGAGATAACTCCCCCCCCAACATGGTGTACAGAATACAGCTGCTGAACAATTTGCAGGAGTGTGTATCCAGTGACGACTACAACTATAAACGTATGATGCTAGTAATCGTATCAATAATTATGCATTATTACGAATCTTTGACGCATTCCCTTTCAAACGTTAACGTGAATATTGTGCCCGTGATTTTTCACGGTATGTACCTAAATGAAAATCTTGCGGAGCTATTTGCAATTTTGCGTAAAGGCATGTTATAATTGTAGTTGAACATATGTGTAAACATGACTGTGTTCCGATGATCATGATGGTGACCTAGGTTTTAAAACTGTTGTAAATGATTACAATTTGAATTAAAAGAGTGCTGCTCGCAATACATGCCTCTGAGATGAATGTATTCAATATCACGTTATATCACTTTTTATAATACTGAAATGTATTACTACTACTACTAACATCGGAAAACGCATAGTATTGGTACTACACAAGTCTCGACACTCACGCTACAAATAATTGTACAGGTTTAACCGCCACATATTGGGATAAGCAACTGATGTTCTATAAGACCTGCAAAGTGTCCTGTACTGCATCGATTACATCTACATAACCTGCGTATCATTTTGTTATGTCCATATCTGTACCACGGATATCTGTACAGTCATATGTTACGATTTGTCGAGTGGCATTGATTTTAAATCTTATACCAGTGCCATATTGATTTTATCTGAAATTGTCATTTACATCTACCATTCAAGCGAACAACGTGCATGCAATTTCTCGTATGCCATGCATCATAGATACGTAAGGTAAGAAAGAGTTTTAAGCAATAGTTTTAGTATTTACCTACTAATATCAGTGCAATACACTCTATAACTAACATGATCATAGAGTTATGCAAAGTACAGTAAACACGCATCATTTCAACTAAATTTTGCGATGGGTGCGACGGGATGGCTTTTGCTGTTCTAGTAAGAGTGCATTCAACCACTGCTTATGCAAACTATAATATGTATGGTTTGTTGAATGTACGGGTTCAAATTAGTTTAATCAACTCAGCCAGGTTGTACTATATCTAGCCATGCTTTTGCATCAATAAATCTCAAAACAAATGTAAGAAAAAACGCTTACTGTAACTTTGGCATTAAAAAATGTTCCAATGCAGGCTTTCAGTACCAATCGACTGTAACTTGATGCATGTTAGCCCTTAAACTGTGAGTTTTCTATTGAAACCGCATCACTGGAATATTCCCAATTTTATCAAACTACGTCCGCAAATTTCAAGTTGTTCTCATCTAAACGTACTCAACAACAAACAAATTTTAATTATATCCGTTAACCAGCATGACACTGTGATTTGATTTTTGCACACCCATGGACTCTCGCTGTGTCATTGATGTAAGTAACAAAAACAACCCACCGGCAACATTTGGTCCCGTTTTGGCTGAATCAATGTACAAGCTGTAAGGTTTCATTTATGTAGACACGATGAAAGTTTATTTGTTTATATAGACGCAAGATCTGTAAATTTCCATTGCCATTCCATAACACCACCGTTGTGGTTAACTGCCAGTGTCGAGTGCCTTAGATGATAAATGCGTTTGGTTTATTTTTCAACAACTCTTTATTACTGAAAACGCGTGGGACTATTATCAATTTTATAAATTGCAGAAATCTCAGTGCGCCTGCGGATTAGTTACACCTTGATAGGTAACTTTTATATGATTTGTTGAAAGAGCCACGCCAAAAGTATTGCTTTGTTTAAGACATTGTTGCATTCCATGGGATATGGATACCTTTATATATGCAATAGTAGTAGGAGAAGCGTGAACCTACTATTGCTTTAGACATGAATACGATGTGTTGTGTTGCTGCGCAATATTTATCAGCAAACTCTGTAAACCGGTAAAGACGGGATATCTGGTTACATATTACCTCACACCCACTAACTATTCAGCTAATTCACTTTCAAATAACCACATAAAAGCACAGCATATGTATCAAAATTTTAAAAGTAATTGGTATGTTGTGTCCTTTGCTTTGACGTATATGCTCAACCATCGGTGGTGCATCACCATAATCATCCATAAAAGCGACGTAAGCCTTTTCATAAAAAGTTAGATTATTCCATTGGTTAACACGGAACATTGTGATTAGAGAAGCAGAGGTTAAATTGTATCACCATGCCGAATCATGCCGAATACTTGGTCATTGAGCTGAAAACTATTACTGTACAATAAGCCAGTGTGCTAAAGGTTCAAAAACATTCGGTATGACTGGGAAAAAAATGAGCATAGAAGACATGCCACAAAGGTAGATTGCTTTCCCAGCGACGCTCCATTACCATCAAAATCACCGTCGGCGGTATAAGCGCCATGTCCGTATATGTGACCCGACCTGCTGCCTTTTGTGAGAATCAGTGTTAATGGTTCGTAACGAATTGAGGGTAAAAACAATTAACGCAGTCAGTTGGCAATGAAATAAGTGATGTATATTATTGCCGTGGGAATGATAAGCCTTCGAGTTCTAACGGATATGTACAGTTAGACTAACTTCTGCGGTGTAAGTGTAAGGAATAATGCAGGTGGGAACTAATGGCTTGATGACAATTTAAAATGCAACGGCATTGAGCATCGTGCAATCAAAATTCCGCATACAAATCTACCAGATATTCGGCATACTGCAAGCCTGTCCTGCGCGGCATTGTCTCTTGATCTTTGTTCTGCAGATATTATTGTTTTTATAATCATCGTCATCATTCTTAACCGCATTGTCACATGGATTAATGAGCCACCTGTAGTGGATAATACATTTGATAGGATAGGTACAAGGTATAATTCAACAGCAGCTACCAAAGAGCAACAACTCAGCGATTTATATATGTATATATATATATATATATATATATATATATATATATATATATATATATATATATATATATATATATATATATATATGATATATATTGATATATATATATATATATATATATATATATATATATATATATATATATTATATATATATAGTTGCATCTAATTGTGCATGCAAGGACCATTAGTGTCGATAGTATTGCACCACATTTGAATTGTTCGAAGAAAAATCCTGTGTGGTATCGTTGCGTATGTTTACTTGTATCTATACGTCATTCCGAAAAGAAGACTGGCTGTTTAAGGCTACTAATATAATGACATTGTAGGCTTTCAGCAGAGCACGGAGGGGTGCGCTGTATGCAACAAGCCTGTAGTTGCATATATTGTTTCTATACGAGCAGCTGTTTTAGGCCACGGAGAGGTTGTAAACCAAACTTCCAACTTTATATAGCCTAAATACCGACAGCATGTCAAATGTGTGTTTCTCACGCACTCGGAAGCTTCCCATATGAATCGATTTAATCGTTTTTCCAGTTAGAAGTTGTTAATTATACACATCAAATCCGAGGAAGCAGGTCCTCATTAGCATTCAAACATTGCGGACGAACGCACGCAGGTGGGTCAATTTATGTCTTAAATGCTATTACAAGGTATGTAAGCCGGGCTTTACACGCATGCACAAGGCCGAATGTGTTTGCGTTGTATGATTTTAACAGCATCTTGCAGTTGTGCCACATTGTGTTTTGGGACTAACTGTTTGCTGGCTTGACTGCGCAACTCTTCGACTTATGCTCTGTCTAGAAAATTTTAAAATAATAATTGCTAATTGCTAAATCGTAATAATATTTTTGTCCCCGTGTCATATCTGTAATACTATTCATTTTGGAAATAATCATTGACTAACTTAGTGACGTCATACTGCCGTTTATGCGAACGAGTTCATTACATTGAGTAGCATTTCTTGCTTGCTTCTACCGCTTGGCTCGATATCATAGTAGCAGTAATATTATAAGCCTTATAAAATATTATTGGCGCATCTATTATGTACAGTGAAGCCTTCGTACATCATTTATGTTGCTTAATCTACTAAACTCTGAATTAATTCATGTTTATGGTTGATGATCTTTTCGATAACGATTACTAAATCCAGCAACCAATCCAGACATCGTAGCCATATGCAAACCTGCGTTGCTAATGCGCATTTATAAACGTTTACTAATGACGTCGTAAGGATTTTCTTAGTCATACGGTCCCGTTATAAGAGACCGCGTGTTTTCGAAGCCTCTCCAATACTACTAAAATAAATAACGTAGCTTCATAGATGCGGAATCACCTTTCCTGCAGGATTAAGCCACAGGAATACATCTTATATTTCATAAACAAATACGGAGCGCGCATTCTAGTGGTACTAACGTACTGCAGTAGTCGATTCTGGAAATCAATCACTCACTGAACTGTTGGTATCTGTAAACGTCTTTTTTCCCCACTTCTCATATTTAATGGCTCATGTATATCATCTCTGAGTATTAGTAAGCTACCAAACAGTGAGCTTGCGGCTGCATCCCAACCCGCTCTTTTGATAATGTTCAAGCTAAAAAAATTCAACATACCTACATACATACATACATACCTACCTACCAACATACATATATACATACAAACATACAAACTTACATACATTCATACATACGTACATACATACATACATACATACATACATACATACATACATACATACATACATACATACATACATACATACATACATACATACATACATACATACAGACAGACAGACATACAGACATACAGACACTATACATACATACATACATATACATACATACATACATACATACATACATACATACATACATACATACATACATACATACATACATACACATACATACATACATACATACATACATACACATACATACATACAGACAGACATACATACATACATACATACATACATACATACATACATACATAGACACATACATACATACATACATACATACATACATACATACATACATACATACATACATACATACAGACATACATACATACATACATACATACATACACATACATACATACATACATACATACATACATACATACATACATACATACATACATACATACATACATACATACATACATACATACATACATACATACATACATACATACATACATACATACATACATACATACATACATACACATACATAACATGATAACATGATACCTCGTTCATTCGAGTAATCGCGGCCGCAGCGCAACGTGCTCATTATCAATAAATCTCATAAAAAGATGTTTTACAATATAATCCTCTCTGTATGAGACAATTCCGCTGTCTCGAGTTCACTGTAAAAGTTGTAGTTTTGGTGCTGAGTAATCAGGCTCAAGCATTCATAAGACATAGGCACACATATACAATTGAACTGCCATATATACTTTACTTTGAATAGAACATTATTGCCATATTGAGAAAGCTTTTGATGAAATTTATGAAGATTACACGAGGGTTAAGGTAGGCCATGCTTTGGAACTTGATAAATAGATAATAGTGACTCATGGTCAATGATTTTATGCACAGAATACCGCCCGGGAGATCCGACAATAATAGTTGACACTAGATTTGCCTCGGTCTCATTTGGAGATCGATGTCCGGCTATGCAGCTTATATTCAAGAAGCCAATGGGCAATTTGGCAGGAGTCTCTCTCTTTTTCTCTCACTGAATCTGCTGTTGATGGAAATAACAAAGCAAGCAATTTCAACTTTATATATATGCAGCATTTTTATATTAGCCGAGTGGTAGCTTGGAAGCTGTATATACGTTGTGTCTTATTTTTATGGTACCATTACCACATATACGGTCATAAAATTTGAAATAAAGCAAGATAATTGACCTCATAGATCCATCCTCATTGGACACACAAATCTTACAGATGTTGTTTCTCCACGGCGTCATTACCGCGGATATTACGGCCTTCTGACATTTATTGATTAACTACCAATAAAAACCACACTGCTATCACAAGGTAGAAATATTACAGGTATATGTCTTACTTTAACATTGATATTCAGTAGAATTAGGTACTATATATATATACCATATATATATATATACATATAAAAATATATACTATATATATCACAAGGTAGAAATATTACAGGTATATGTCTTACTTTAACATTGACTCTGCAGTCAGTAGAATTCAGGTAGTGTGATGACGTTTACATAATACATAAGGAAAGAAAAACATGCTAATGCCGTGAACAACCCTAATATGTCACTTCTTCCCATTATTATTTACAACGTCCATATATAGTAATATTGATATATTTATAAATGTGCGCGCCTCAGGTATAGACTATAGTTACGGACAAGAAAAGACTTGCATACTGTGGCTATCGGAAAACACGGCTTCATGTTCCGATGCCAAGAGTGATTTATAGACCCTTTCTCCGATAACTAATCTTTAGCAAAAATAAGTGCAAGCGATTGGATTGCTGAAAGAAATTTGGGAAGCATAATGTTTGGGAACACAACGCAAAACAAATGACCTGGCACTCTTGATTTTCCTAAATAATGTAGATCTAAGCAAATTTCAATCGGTGTTACTTACGTTTTGCTGTTAGCAAGTCGATTGGTCCACAGGCACGTTTATGTCGAGGTGCGATTATCGTTTTATGAAGTTCGTGCCATTGGTCGAACAACAACACTTCGATGTTCACTGTCATGATTATCGCACCCCGATTGTCAATGTTTCCACAGAGTTCTATGGCTCATAATTTTGGCTCCTAATTAGTATATTTCTTGCTAGCTATACTTTACTCGTTTGTTCTTGACAGCGGCCGCCTCTGAAGTCTTTTGCGGTTTGGAGCCTACAACAACTGCAGCCTAATCAGTTGTATTTGAGCATGGGATGCCTTTTCATCGGATCCATCTCGCGTGTCAAAACTTGTCTTGCAACATTTTATTCTATGTTTTTGACCTACGTGACAATGTATTCGGTAGGGGCGCGATGTATCAGCATCAAAACGAATTTTAATGAACTACTCATTCGCAAATCGTACATGCCTCTAAAAATCACTAGACTATCTATCAAACTCTGATACTACATAACCTCGTAGTAAGATTGTCTTCTCAGGTGCGGTTTATGTTGTCAATGTTCTTCTGTCCCGTATGTACCCTACAGTTCCCGCAAGAGATGTGCCATCTGAAGGCGATAGTGGATGATGCAGGTCAAATACCAGTGTCTGTATAGAAAGAGCAGTCTGCTTGGAGACAAAACTTGACAACCTTAATTCCTAAATAATTGATGATTGGGTTTTAGCGACCTGAGGCTTATTTTGAGTAAGCATGTAACACTATTACAATTTAACTGTAAATTTCATGAAATTGTATCCTTGGGACCGTCATCAGCTTATCATCTTCTTCTGGCAGACGTGGCAGGAGCGGTATAGCCAAATATTGCCGTATAATCTTGTTGACAATTAGCACTGTAGCCACCGAAGACTTGAAACCATTAATATATGAAATCATACGATTAGAGATAATCTCTGCTACGTACGAGTTGATATGTGCTAAATCGACCAACGTCAAGTGTATTTCATCAAGTGTATTTCTCAACATACATAAAGCATCTTGATGCACTTAAATCGTCATCATTACTGCGATTACTTTCAGCATCATCGTTTGTAAGTTGAGTTACATAATAGAAGCTCTTTGATATCAACCAGGCTACCTCCACAGACCTGCCTTTGGGAAGTGCACACAATGTTCACATGCGGATGTACAGATTGCCGTGGTATTCGACAGCACATTACCCTATATACAGAGGTCATGTTTAACTAATTCGAATACGTCTTGTGTCCTTCCTGTTTTGAATCGATTACACAAGTAAAAGACGAAAGCATAAGCAATTCAATGCAATTTAGGCAGCTTTGGTACTCACTGAATTGTACACATTAGATCATATTTACAACGTTATGTAATATATATATATATATATATATATATATATATATATATATATATATGTATATATATATTAAAATATAAAATATATATAATATATATATATACATATATATACATATATGTATACATATAGATATACATATATATATAAATATATATGTTTATATATATATGCATATATATTTATATATATATATGTATATCTATGTATACATATATGTATATATATGTATATATATATATATATTTATATATGTTTATATTTTAATATATATATATACATATATATATATACATATATATATATATATATATATATATATATATATATATATATATATTACATAACGTTGTAAATATGATCTAATGTGTACAATTCAGTCAGTATATATATATATATATATATATATATATATATATATATATATATATATATATATATATATATGCAATATATATATATATATATATATATATATATATATATATATATATATATATGCATAACATCTAAAACATCCTCTCACATGCACCGATATGTCCTTGAGGATGAATTAGAACCACGAGCTAAAGTAACACGCTTAAGCCAGTCAGAAAATCCAATTTCACTAAACGCTAGGCTCCTTAGTAAAACTGTTTGCAAGCCTTACAAAACTGGATGCACCAAAAAAAATTAACTTGTATTGAGGTGCCTTAATTGTGTAAGCCGTAAGTCCTAATGACATGCTAACCATATAAATCAAAAAAGGTTACTAACCACCCCCGACAGATTATTATCTAGTTGTGCCTTTTCCTCTCTCGCGAATACTCTGTAAACGTTAAAGCAAGTTATCAAGTATTCATTAAATACTTCTAGGTTGCTTATAGTAGTAAATATCTACAACCTATATGGATCCAAAACCATTATTTATTGCAGTAAACAAAGATCGATCATTATGCATCTAGTTTAGGATATATTCATTTATGTACAATAATTGAATGCAATTTACACCCGTGGTCGCTTTTGCCATCAACCTGGTCACTGCGCAGCATCATTGTGTCTCAAGCTAAACGATATATCACCTACGTTATTAATCAATGTGTTTTACTGATGCCAAATACCGTGACATAAGGAGCTCACAGCTCAATATGACTTTACAGAGCATATGATGCTATTTGTGCGCTCTTATATATGTCTAAGAAATATATATGTAAAATATGCTGAGCATTCAGTACCTAAAATCATTGTAGTGTAGGAGTGAGACGAGTTGACAGTTCAATAACTAGGCGTAAAACTTAGTAACATGTAAAGCATGAAGCTAATCAGCGGCGTCAAACGGCATTTATCATAACTCAGACACTTCAATGATGTATTGTCGAATCAAATTCAAATTTCAATTACCTAGAACATCATCTGTGAATTAAAGGTGTAAACGAAGTCCTTGTAATATCATTATGCCTGAACGATGAGGCTCGTTACCCAAACCCCGAGTACTGAGATATTAAGGGTCACTTGCCCTGATAGAGAAATGTCCTCTACCGCTTATATTGCCTGCATCGTACTAAAATTCCTCCCCGAAGGCCGAAATTGTTGGGGTTATTGCATAAAATAACATTATTCGGCCTTATCCACCATCTCATCAGATTGAAATGTAAACTCAGACAGAAAATCATAATGTAGAATACAGTTGAAGCGTTATGTGGCATTTATTACATAATGAGGTACTAGAAACCAAGTATACAATCACAAAAAACAGAGCATTTAAAAATAGGTTATTCTATTCGTCTTTTTAACTCTGTTAAGGTTCAACTCGAACACAATAATAAAAGAAGAAAACATTTTACATTTATTTAATGTTACATACAAATTGTGTTCATCCTTTGTGACCTATGTATTATAGCTAATCAGTATAATTACGTAAGTTTACTTATTGCAGTGTTGGTTCATTTTTTTTTTACATCGAAAATCGCGCTTGTACGTGCCGATAAATAACTGCATATATTCAATCTACTTTGAAATGATGTTTTTAATATTGACCATCAACTTCATCTAAACCAGTTGTTACCTTTATCACAGGCTTGCCATTAGAAATTCATGTACTTATTGTATGAGACGACTCTATGTATGAAATGCTTGCATGTGCATATTTTTAAGAATATATTTCTCTATTGGCTACTTGTATTCGATAGCCGCCATTGTCATATCTAACTGCTTGATTGTGAAAAAACCCCGTAAAACGTTTCTGATAAAGTTAACAAAACAATCACCGCATCATTTAGCGTTTTGTATCTGCGCTGTGGCTTAAGATCTTTTTGTCAAATACATTCTGATAAATCTTCATGAGGAACACATGGGCGTCTTGTAGCAAACAATGTGTCCAACCTGCAAGGCAACTACCTGATAGTATCTATACCTTGGGATAACATTTAAAGACAAGATGTGGTGCAAGTTAAGGTCAGTGTACAGTTCTACGCACTGTGTATGCCGAAGTGTGCTGTTAAGATATATAATGATGGTAGTTTATCCAACTACGCAGACGCAGGTATAGATAAATGATAAAGATCGTTTAATCAACAACAGTCGATGACCATTACCTCGCTTACGATTCACTTATGACAGTCAGTGTCAGTGCGCCACAATTTTGGGGATACAATCAATCTCCCGCTTGTGACCTATAAACATGCGTGAGGGGGTGGGGAACTGGCTGGAAACTTAATTTGGTAGGGTTTACATACTACAGGCACTCTTTGTGGCATATTATAATCAACGTAAAATAATATGTTTACACAAAAGCTTCTACATTCAACTTCAATTTTATGTCACATAGGTGTTCCGAATGACAGCTCCCACAAGAGAAGCTAAGGAACTTTCAGAAGACGGGAGTAAGGACCAATATCAGCACATCATGCAGTTTGATTCTGAGACACAACTTTAACGGGTCAATACTGAAATCGAAAAGCTAGTGTTTTTGAATTCTGTAACTAAGGTAAGGACCAACAGTAATGTAGCACCAATATGACATGTTACCCGTTGAAAAAACATATCGATTGCATGCCTATCATATGGTCAATATATATATATATATATACATATATATATATATATATATATATATATATATATATATATATATATATATATATATATATATATATATATATATATATTATAGGTATAGCATCGTTTCCACTACATTTGAGCAATGGATATAAGTATAAGACAACCATGATAACATGGCTGTTCACGCGTACTCATCAAGCAATTCTAATTCAAGGCAAGATAAAGGCAACCATAAAATACCAGGCCATGCATCATTGGATGTTATTTCCTACTCCATGCATGAGAGGGCTATTGCAGATATATGTAGGCAATATAAAACCAACTAGGGCATCAGCGTATATTGTGCGGCGGAATTATTCCTGACTGATGGAATGAACTGCATTACTTATGGTATAACATAAAAACTAGCTTGAATCAGCAATTTAACTGAAATTCCATTTGTGATATAGGGTCTAAGTGCTAAGGTGAAATATGAATGACTTAATAGATGCCCCTTTTGTGTGAAAAGGATGCTAGGAGATGACAAATAACAATTTGCACCACTCCTTTATTAATCATAGATGTTGAAACGCTCTGCTCTGTAGAAACGTAGTGCAAATAATTTAAATTTCATTGCGGGAAATCAAATGGTTCTACTTTCGAACAACAAACCTTGTGAGATTCCTACACAATCAATCGAGTAGACATGTTCTGTCTTCCACCAGGTACTGTAAGATATACATACTGATGGTTATTCTGCTACTACTAGAAATTTGTATCATGCAAGAAGTTGATGGTATAGCTTCTTCGCCACCAGTGAAATGTAGAGAAGTACCAGACAGGTTCAGAAGCTTTGTGACATTTTCTTTTAAATATTACAACGTGTTCAAATAACTTAGGCGTCTCCGAAGGCACAAGTTGTCACAAGGTTATCTCCGCACGGAGATGTCACAATAGCTAATTGATAATGCATCGAAAATATGTTCATAATATGGTTGCAGCGCCTTAATACAGACTACTACTATTTACCTACTGATCTAGTCCAGTGTTGATTTCTAACATTTGGACCAGGAGTATGACCTGCTTAGATATTGCCCCAGTCGTCCGATCGGTTATTTTCGAACGTCTTGCTCCGTGCTCTTCATTGAGGTCTGCAACCCAGCGTGGGAAAATCATTCGCACTTTCACTAGTAGTAGATCACCAGTAATGATCATATATGATTAGCCACCAGCGGTTATTCCAGCGTGCGCAATACGATTAACTGCATAGCGACCAGACTATTATTGTACGAATCATTTAGGACAATTAGTAGGATTTTCGTATTGTTTGCTGTCTTGGGTCAGGCGAAAAGCAATGGACAGCACTAAACATACTGATCCTAGTATTCTGAAGCCACACACGTCCTCTTTGGTAATGACTGCAGAAACTTTGAAGCAACCATGAAAAATACGAAAACACATCAATGAGAGCTGCGTATGGAATAAATAATCCAGCAATCGCTTTGGTTCAGTAAATAGCTCATGATGCTTTTCGTTAATGGTTTGTTTTTAATTAGTATTGTTGCGGACGGGTGATGTTCTAAGCAACTTCCGCATTGCATTAACTGATTGGCGAATTTATTTGGCTCTTCGGTGGAAAGGAAAGGTCCATAATTTCTTTTGCGGAATTCAATTAGCCACAACTAAGATGATAATCTAGATTAGGTGGCTCATTCATACTAGGTTAGGCGCCCACAATGCCATCTACTGCCATCCACACATACTTTGCTTTTTGCTTGATATCATTAATATCGTGTAAAGCATGCATCACACACTTTGGCATTTGTGACTGCGCGCAATTGTGTCAGAAACAACAATCGTAATAGGATCCAGGCCGTTCCAATGCCATCCGTTACTGTAAACACTTATGAAACGGCAATGATTTACGTAATGCAAAGTATTTGCTGCTGATGAAATAACACTTGATGATATTCATAAATGCATCGCGTTTGATTTGTTTTGTGTACACTTTATGTAACAATTCTAATGTAGACACACAATATCATTCAATTATTCACAGTTTCTATGGTAATGCATGTAACTTGCGATAAATCTAACATTGCTGGTTCTGCGTACACTGCAACTATAGCACCACAAACACTATCGAATAAAAAAAAGAAGCAAATCCTCAAATTAGACCGACCATGCGGATGCTGAATCATATTGTTGAATATTTATGCCGCCTCTATTTCACAATGATGTTTTTATGTGAAATTAAACGCTTGGTACTAGTTATTTATTCAGGATGATTTCGGGTCAGCAAATTGTTGATCGCAATTTGGCTTGGTTGGTCAAGATTTATATTTAGCTGAGATGATAACAATTCACAGCGATACCATGTGTTTTACATATGTCGTAGGATCATTAATGTGTTACTTTGCAGTGTGGTATGGAGAATGCCTTGACATGTTCTCTATCCATAAATCATAAAAAACGAAGGCT
>CM067343.1:58652506-58692506 GCA_034190875.2 Urechis unicinctus | reverse complement strand
ACGTCGTTGTGTATGATGTGCCAAATACCAGATATAATCAGTTACTTGAACAAGACGAAGCATCGCACCGTCCTTGTTATTTACAATATAACCCGCCACTGCTGTTGTTAAATATACTACAACAGGCAATTTTTCTTAAGCTCATAACAACTGTTACATACATATTAAGCATGAATCGCCCCCTGGAAAACAAAATCTAGATAACGGTTGGGACGTTTATGATTTTGATACCTTGGACATGATGTTAGTAGCACATTGTCGCCGCTGATCTAATAAGAAAGCGGCCCCTTATTGGAAAACGCTAAACAAAATTACTAGGTACTTGAGCAAACACAGTTGTTTCCCCACAGGGTATGTTAGGTTCGGCGGGAACGACAATATAGTGAGACATGGCGAATGTAAACCAGTAAATATCGTCGGGGACTTTCAAGGGATCTAACACTCGAAAATTAAGTTACAGTTCTCCCTTGAGACAAAATCAATCCCCAGTATACATATATATTTTTATAAATATATACATATATATGTATATCAAATATATCAATATATATATATATACATATATATATATATATGCATATATATATATATATATATATATATATATATATATATACAAAAATATATGTATATATAAATATGCATGCATATTGTATATATATTATATATATATATGTATGAATATATAATATTATGTATATATATATATATATATATATATATATATACATATATATATATATATATATATATATATATATATATATATATAAATATATATATATATATATATATATATATATATATATATATATATATATATATATATATATATATATATGTTTATTTGTCATATATTATATATATATATATATATATATATATGTATATATATATATATATATATATATATATACATATAATATACATATGCATGCGTGTAGTACTATGTGCATGTGTGTATGTAAATATGTGTAATGTGTAGGTTGTGCATGTGTGTACTCTATTGTGTATGGTAATACAACTTTGTATGCTCAATAGACGTCACAGTCATGTAATAGACATATCATGCCTTAGCAGTGTATTGTAGTTATATCTGCCATATAAATAATACGATTTTACGAAATTGCGTAGACGATTTCCCCGACATCAAGCAACCCTAGACTCATGTAAATGTTTATAGATAAGGTAGAGATATTTCTGTGGAAACATACGGTTTATTATTCTAGCTTAAGATTCATTTCGAGGTGCGCGCCGACTGATGTCCTTTCCTGTTATTGTGCCTAATTATGCATACAAGGCCCTTTAATTTCAAACGTGGTGCACCACATTTGAATTGTTTAAGCAGCATCATATGTGTTATCGTCGCGTATGCTTACTTTTACCTACTCGTCCGGCAGTTCAGATGACTCGCTATTGGTGGCTACTAATATAGTTACATTGAAGAAGTAGATTTCAGAAAAGCACAGAGGGGCCAGATGCACAAATCACAAAACCCTCCCAAAACTTGCTGCAGTTGCAACTAGCCTTTGCAGGGCCCAATGTGTTTGCAGTGTGTCATTTTAGCAGAATCTTGTATGTGTACATTGCTGCCTTTTGGGACTAACTCGTTTGATGGCTTGACTACGCAACTCTTCGACTAACGCTCTGTCTTTCAATTCTGATATTATTTTTGCCTATAACAGTGTCGTAATAGGCATGTGTTCCAGTGTCTAATCTGTAATGCTACTTATGCTATTATGAGTCATTAACTCACTTAGTGACGTCATTCTGCCGTTTATGTGATGCATTTCGTGTGGTCAATATCATACTAGAAGTACAATTATAAGCCTCTTAACATGTTATTGCGCATCCATTATGTAAAGTGTAGTCCTCTTACATTATTCATATTGCGTAATCTACCAAACAATGAATACTTTTTCATGTATTTTTGAAAACGTACAGTTACTACCATCTGCCCAAAGTTACCCTTCATATTAACGGGTCAGATCTAAGACTCAGGTAGATGTACAGGTGCTGATACTATTAGTTTTCTTACGATTCGTATTAAGAGCTAGTAAGCACATGCGTACGCAAGCATAATGTGTTTTAGGTCGATAGTAACTAATAAAACGGAAATCGATGCTACACAGTTAATGTTGAGATTATGCTACAGCTATCGTGTGCTTGTGTGACATGCTGTTCAATGATGGCGCCAAAATGTGGTGCACGTATCTTGAAGGTTGTCGTTAGTCATTTGCTCAATGTCAAAGCCATAATATCACCGGCTTGTGTTTGGTATACGTTGGGCAAAGTCTAATCCACGTAATTGGACAGAATGCTTGTCCGCGTTCTTGAACATAACATGTTACTATCAATGGCAACAGCCTTGATTCGGAGGAGGAATGTTTAATTGCTAACCAATGTCTTTTTACGTAGGATTTCACATCAGATGCTCTTCCGTTTAGTGCCTACTACAGCCAATCATTAAGTCAACAGAGAGCAAAACGTTCACAATTTAATTTGACCCAAATACTCCGCACCATCGTCGCAAATGTGGCAAATCTTAAAACAACCTTGCACCTAGCCCATCGATAAGGTTCAATAGAAACCAATTGTTAATGTCAATACGAATATAACAATGTGTCTCCACATATATTGCTTGCATTACAAAATGTATGTGGTGCGTCATTGCTTTTTATTTGTCGGTCGTCTGGCGATGGTACTTAGATAATACCATTTTTCAGTTGTACATTATACATATCACGTTACCGACATGAATACCATTTTTCAGTTGTACATTATACATATCACGTAACCGACATGGCCCATAGAGCTGCAGATTCTGGTAACCAGTTATCGATCATGATGAGACACGTTGATAGCTAGAATCAATACTACTAAAACATATGAATAATATTCAGAGGTGCCGCCCTAACAGTGTTCTTGACGGTGACAGAACAACATTCATTGATAATCTTTGTGCTTAAGATTTGAAGATGGGGTTTAGAAGTAGTCGCCAAGATGCACCTTTATGTAAGACTCGTAGATTCATTACTCTTTTTACTGAATATGTATATCATTCAGCAACCACAGCTAAACCAGTTACAATAGTCAATGCTGTCATCCACGCGAGGTTTTCAGCTCAAAATGTCCGTATAACATATAACTGCATCCGAAACAAAGGGTCATTGTTTAAAAACCGACTTCTGTGCACAGCCAACGCTTTCTTCATCTTGTTGCGTATTGATTGGAAGGTATATGGTCAGCAAGATACGAGTGTGACAACTCAACATTACAGGAAATACGCACAATATTAGTAGTATACCCTGTAGCCGTATGTAAGAAGTTACAAAGTAAGAAAATACTGCATCAAAGTAAGAATGGCTGATGAAAATCCTGTGACAAGCACAACATTTGTTTTCAACGCTTTTTGTTCATTATATTGTCTACGTTGTTCTGTCTGTGATGGGCACTTATAAGCAATATAGTATTAGCATATATAAAATATATATATATATATATATATATATATATATATATATATATATATATATAATTATATATACATACTTATAACTATATGCATACTATATATATATATATATATATATATATATGTATACATATATATACATATATATTTATTTATATATGCTAATGCAATATTACCTCTAGCTGCCCATGACAGAACAACGTAGACAACTATTTAAATATATAAATATATATATATATATATATATATATATATATATATATATATATATATATATATATATATATGTATAAATATTTCTACATATATAATTATATATTTATATATATATATATATATATATATATATTATATATATATATATATATATATATATATATATATATATATATATATATATATATATATATATATATATATATATATATATATATATATATATATATATATATATATATATATATATATATATATATATATATCCATGGTTAAATGGACGATATAGGTCCTATTTGTATGGCACCATTACCACAGAGGCGGTCATAAAATGTAACGTAAAGCAAGACAGTTGACCTCATAGAATCATCCCCAATGGACAAACACATCTCACTGATATGATTTATGTGCGTTGTCGTTTTCTCCAGGATCCCATTACCGCAGATATTCTGGCCTTCTGACATTTATGGGTTTACTACCAATAAAACCCACACCGCTATCACAGATAGAAATATAGCAAATATATGTCTTAGTACACCGTGGACTCTGGTGTCATTTGAATGTGGTTGCGTAAAGACATTTATATAATACATAATGTGAACAAAACATGATGATGCCGCGAGGTACCTTAATATGTCCATATAACGAGTTATTGCAGCATTTATTCAAGGTGTCTCATGTATTAGCTATAATTATGGACAAGAAGAATCTTGAATACTGTGGCTTTCAAGTAACACGATTTCAATTTACGATGCCCAGAGTCATCGTTAACATCCCTTCTCCAATACATAATATTTAGCAAAATGAGACGCAAACATATCTATTGCTGAAATAAATTTTGGAAACATAATATTTGGCAACACAGCGCAAATCAAAAATGATAGCAAATTTCCAGAGGTGTTACCTACCGGTGAGCTTTGCTTAAAACAAAACGATTGTTCCACAGGCATGCTTATGTCGTGGTGGGAGTATGGTTTTAAGAAGTGATATTATTTCGGCCTAATGTTACTGCTTATGTTTGAGAAGATGTAACGGTTGTTAATATGTGAAATGTGAAAGTAAGTGCGGACTAAACTTGGTTTGTTTATGTGTAGCGCATATATGGTAGAAGAGCGTTGCAGCAATGATCCTTACTCCATGGCTCCTGTACAGTTAGCCGCAACAAATGAAATCTACTTGAGTGCTCATTTTTCATTACGAAGAACAGTTGTGTTTCTCTATTTTATGATAAGTATTATTTATTTCAGTATGTTTCCTCTCATTGCAAGCAAATTTACCAACTGTAACAGCTGTGCTAGTGTTAACGGGGGTGACGTTATTAGCTAGAGATGAAGTGACTGGTGCGGTTTATTGTGCAGCATCTGTTAGGAGACCGTATTATTCATAGAGCACACTATACGTTATTGTGTGTCTGCAATGCAAATTTGATTTAAACCTGCTATGGACAGCAGTCTGCCCAATACAGTAACCGTATGCATAAATAACTGCACATTCCAATGCGCTCTTTGTCATTACTCTTGATAATCAGTTAGATACATACGGAGCTAAGATAAATCTTACTTTTGATATTGTTTTTCATTTTTTTAATTTATGGTAAGTATTGCATAATTCCATGGTGGTAGATAGTCACATATACAATTTAAGGGCTTTATCTTCTGTTCGAGCTTACGTTGTGACTCTAAGTAATTAAAAAAATTTTATCACCGAGTTTTGCAGTGTACATTAGCTAGTACATTGACAAGCCCCAATGGCTCTTTCATAAAGACCTATCTTGTGCTTTAATATTACTTTCAAATTAAATGGCATCGAAATTAGCAGTTGTGACTGAGGTGCGATAGCTGATGTTAGTCAATACTATTAGAGATTGGTCGCCCGGACTCTGTCAATATGGGACATGTTGTTTATGAGCCACATGTGTTATCCCAAAGACAGCAGACAGATTATTCACATACAGAATTTGACGTGAAATCCCTCGCCTGAAACTGGCTTTTAAAAGATTTATAACAACATTTGTGTACAAATCGATATATACGGTACCGTTAAACGGCCCATTATCAAACAGCGATACAAGTGTATGGGCTGTAAACGTCCTGAGCTAATACCTATTGCAATACAACGGTTCAAACACATGCTTCAACGAAGAATTCAACGCATTACCTATAGCGTGACCTTGTTAAATGCGATATAGCCTTGCATGGCTAGCATAGCATCTGTTGATAAAGGTTATGTCGTTCAGTAACCACACGGCATTGTGATTGGCAACCGCGTACAGAAACGAGGTGATAATTACGCGGAATCCATTAGTTTGATTTAGACAATCATAGTGGGTATTGATAATATTTGGAAATGATAGTGCGGGTGCTAAAAGTCACAATTGCAAGACTAGTTATCGTGCACATATATGCTTAACGTTTAGCAGTTTTTATTGCGTACCTTAATTGATAATTGTGTATGCAAATGATATCGGCACCATTAGAAGAAAACAGTACCTCCGTGAGAAGTCCTATTGCAACAAACGTTCTTTCGTTTGAGAACACAAATGGCACGCAAGCAGCATGAAAATGTCCGTTTTTCATAACCTGTCTATCGTCTTGTCGAAGGTGACCAATTGACATAAATATTATCCATTGACTTGTTTTGTTGCGTGTTTTTGTGGTATCAGTTACTCTTGTTAGGTGTTTAATGGTTACTGTTCGAGAGCAAATGGAATATTCTGGTCATCTGCATAACAGTTCGGTATTCGGAAAGAATTACAATTAAAACTGCGTGGAGAAGTGGATCTGTTTTGAACTTTGGATGCACATAACGCAATTAAATTTGCTGTTAAACCCCTTTAAATGAGACTGTTGTGTTACTTGATCGATTCATGTCGTATATTGTACTATTGTGCTTTCAATATGGAACAGATTTGAAAAAACAATTATTGTCTTGCGGTAGTTTTTCTGTTGGATCTCTATCTAACTACTGATGTACATTCTAAATTCAGATATTGCTTTTAAAACCTTGTTCAATATAGTTTCTATGCAGTAATTTCGATTAATTGCAGCAGCATTCGGATTTTGGCAGCTAGGAATAATGTTATAAGCCAAGCCTTTTTATTTGCACATATCATTGTCTAGGCAGTAGCTGTATTGTTGAAAACATAATCTGAAACGATCATCAAGAAGGTTGAACACGGGCAAATGTACCATGTTTTGTGGTGTCTTATTATATATAGTCGCATATATTTTACGATCCCCCCAGAAAAGGAATTGTGATTAAATGTTCTGCTAAATTGCACAATATGTGTTGTAGTAGACCGTTAGACCTACTTACAGAGGAGCAAGCTTTGTTCAGCATAATAACATTTCTATTTATCCACAGAGTTTAGCAGAAATGTTATTACTAGGCGTGAAAACACAGATTGGAAAAAAGTGCACTGCAAGAATAAATATGTTCGACGGCGTACAAATCCCTATATTCCGGATAAATTGTGTTAAGCAGACACCGTTTTTACGTAAATGGCATGGCCTAACGCTAAAGACGCTGGGTATACTTGTCCCTATCGCGGACAATGGTAGTTGACAAAGGTTCGCTGCTATAAATGCGTGCATCCTCAAGCACTAGTACACCATTACCAAAAATGTATTCAATAAGAAGTCATCTATCAACACGTTGTAACGACGAATCTGCACATATTGCATAACACATAAAACGATAATGTTTTCGTGCAAACGACAAAATACTGATCGAAAGTCCGTTGTCATTGGGATATCATAATACCTACAACACAGGAGTTGTTGAATTTGCATATCTATATGCATATAAGGATGAGAAAAAAAGGATACAATTTTATTTCCTCCCTTGTTTCATGCGAAACGAAATCCTCCAAGTTGATGTCAATTGGCAAATCTTAAGATTTTACTGAAGTAAAGTACCTGACAGTTATATGTTTGGAAGTCCTTGTTTGATTTCCTTATTATTATCATGAATCCGTTTCAATGTTAATGTTGTATTCGCATATTACGTACAAATGTGTAGCAGCAAAGACCGGGAGATTCCGTGTTGTTGGAATAGAATAATGCATACAATCTACCAGTATCCGCCTATATTGCTGGTTACAATACAGTGTTATTGCATGACTCGGACGTGTACGGAAACAGCAGCTTAGGAGGTTAATGTAGCTATGTCTTGGTCTCAGCCGCATCGAGCAGGTGGTAATTGGGGAATGGTATAAACATTGAGCATGGACGCATGAAATGAGTCATTGTCGGCTCTATGCTCCCCAACAAACAATGGTGGAATCAATGACTACAACGTTTTTTGAATTACCATGAATGCAACATCCTTTTCGGCGATAAGTGGGGAGCGGGAATGGTTACCAACGGGATCCCTTCAAGGACGCCCTCACTAAGGAAGCAGAACTGACAGGAATGAGGCCAAAGGCATATTCAAATGAACTTCCAGTAACTCACAAAGAGCTCTAGAGCGATCGCTAACATACTGTACACGGCTACGTATACCACTGACATTGATCGCTGGCATGCTTCTATGAACGATTTTGGTCAGGTAGAACAATATAATGACGTATCCCATCTTGTCCATGTCATATTAAGGCTTTTGTGTAATGCAATGGTGATGTCATTTACATTATATATTGGGATTGAGCAAGAAACATGAAAGATGTTTGTAATTCGCAGTGTCATCTTTCTTTGGTCGATTAAACTATTAGCAGTGCATTTGGCCATATCCAAACACGTTTTGATTATGTCGCCTAGTCATACACTTCGAGTCAGAAAATTTATATTCTGTATTACATAATAATTTCGGTCGAATACATAATGCTTGATAATAATTGTCTTGCACTTGATTTTATTTATTACATCATTGGAACTGGTGTTTAAGTATCAGAGATTGATGAGGAGTTGGAGAAAATCATCGCATATATACTGGTGAGCGGTGGGGGAAGAGTAGGTTATGGTTATTCTAATACTCATATCTGTAAGCATTTAACGGCGAAGGTGGTTTTGTTGAGGAAATGAGTTTACGGTATTGTTTAATGAATGGTTTTAAACCCACATGTCTTTGCTCAAATATCCTTATAAAGTAATCGTCGACATAATCATAATTTCAGCGTTTTATAACCAAGCGAGCTTACCAATAATTGGTTCTTAGCATGATTGTTATCTGAATGAATACATCTGTCATATTACATTAACATGGAGTAAAATTGTGCATCAGACTTGGGTTACAAGTTTACTGCACAATGAGATTAATCTATCTGTCCTGCGAAACCCCTTGAGGGGCACATGGTTGCTTGTAGATGCTACATCTACTTCTTTCAAGGTGCATCTTATATATCAATGGTTATATTGTGGATAATATATATCGCTAACAAGGTCTCAAGAATTGTATACTAAATCTAATTCAATTTGTCAAGTGGACAGTGTGTATTTCGATATGCTCGCATTATCCATGAGCACCAAATTCTATCAATGACAATCAGACCCATGAACGCGCTTATAAATGCATTATATTAAAAATAGAATTAGCTATTGTTGCACTAGACGCAAAAAATGTTCTTTGGGGTATATTTGCAGCACTGAATGATTCAAAATGAATGCACCGGTGTAGTAAGATTAAACTAGAACAGCAAAATATTGTTTGATTAGCATGTATATCTGATCAAGCTTTCCTTACAAGGGCGTGCAGTGTTTAAAGGAAGTTTTGATAAGGAGTCAAAGATTCAAACCCTGCCGTCTACTCTTCTTACAACTGATACTGTCGACACCTCCGCCACATTGTTCTGAACGAAGGAATAGCGATGCACTCTAGCAATCTAAATCCATAACATGACCAACATTTATTGAAGAATATTTTGCTGATATTTGGCGATTGTCCTTTTCTCTTGTCTGTCTCTTAGTAAGAAGTTGATTGATGACACCGGGCTGTACAAATCAAGTCTTTAATAATATGTGACCATTCTTGACTTGTATTGCCACAAATATGCTCCCTAATGTTAGGACGAAGGAATCGAAGTGCAATGTAAAGCACAACCTTTTTTAATTCAATTCAACACTCCTATGCTATCGCTTTTAAGAGCTGCTTCTACTGACAATAACTACTCACTGTCGTCACGGACAAAATGCAACCCAGATTGTTTTGTAATTTCCGGTATGCATTTTGAATAATGTGCCGCTAAGTGATACAATTTATCATTTTTCGTTTTAAATCAATGGAACATGACGCACATTTACTGTCATCTGTCACATGTGATCTATCCTTATGGTGTAAAATCGGTCGCACGGAATTAAACAAAGGGGTAAGACACGGCAAAAAATGTACTGTAAATTTAGCAACATCAAGGCGGCGAGAATGACCATGCCTTGTAGGTTGAATGAAAATTGTCCAGACAAGAGGGGTTGCATTAAGAGGCTTTAAAGCGGTTTAACTAGAATATGAGCTCCTCTTGTGTATTCAGTCGTCAATGTTATACTTGCTTTCCCACTCAAGGATTGCCCATATAATATGCAAAATCATTCCCTAAATAATCATTGTGCTGTCAATAATTCAGTTGCATTTCACCATCGTACTTTGGAAATCCGTGCAGGTTCGTTAAGCACCACATTGTAACGCTTGCAGATTTACGGAGCATGAACATATTCTAAATATATTCCACATTATATATATATGTCTAAATGACCAAAACAATAAGCATCTGATGGCACCATATTGTTGCCAGTGGCAACTACTTACCTCGTTCACCAATCATTGCCAAGGTTCCTGTTATAATAGATCTAGTCTCGTACTCACCGTAGTGATGACAACGGGTAACGCTAGTTTCATGCTGTACTGGAGAAAAATGTTGTGTTTGAAAGAAACCCCTTTATTAGTCTCAATTCCGTTATTCGCTTTGTGGTCATAATATTTCAATCTACTTATCTTGCTAAAATAATTCTATATAGATATGCACGGGGAACACTTGTTTAATGTGGAATTATCGGTGATGTGGATGACCACTATATGGTAAAACGATGTCGCAATAACCGTCAATTATATTAATTACTTCTAATAAACTAGCGTGGAATATTGCTTTTGCAATTAATGTTCTGCTGCACTATATTCGGAGGCATAATCAAATTCATCTGTTTGCTCATTGGTGCAGTTTGAAGGTTCCTCAGGAGAAATCAAATTTTGTCAGCACACAGCACACAATAAGTGTTCAGCTGGTCAGATAACTCATTATCATGATTGCGAATGATTGTCCAGGGAGGACACTGGGATATCATCCATTTCTATATTAACATATCATGAAGAGGTAAACAAATTACGGACACAATTGCGAGACTGTACAGGCAATACTCTTAGCATTATTGCTTGGTCGAAAAAACGGTAATAGTCCTCAAACAATATATATGAATTGCAAAACCTCGGTCTATACCTATGCATTAGGAGGGGAAAAGCGAGAATCAATAAGCATTGCTTAGGATCAGCCCATGGGATACACCTGTCGTCAACCGTGTCAGACTTAAAAAACCGGAACGTTATTCGGACGGAAAGGAAGAAGCTTAGGCTGAAAGAAACCCCTTCAGTAGTTAACTGAGGCCTAGCGGGTCGTTGGGGTTTTAATATTGCATCACATCTTTTGCATCGGTGTGGTGTGAAAGCGTGTTGATAAATTTAGTTGGCTACCTGCTGCATTACAATCCACTATAACTTAGCTTATTTGTCGCTGATCGCGCACCAGATTGTCAATATGACCGACACTTACTAGCAAAAGTTGAGGAAGCATTATTACGAGTTCACTTGCAGCAAATCCGGAACAACAAACAACGAAACAACCATACACATTCTTGGAGTGGCATGTAACACTCCGAATATCGTGCTTAATTAAAAACAGTTTGATAGCTCCTGTACAAATGTTTATGTATTCATTGATCCTTAGAATCATGTGGGCCAGTCGTGTTTAGTTTAAAACGTCCGTGCTAGTTATTTAAATAACCTTAACTTAAAGAACCGTATTGGTTAAAGTGTAATATAATATTAAATAACGTGGCTCCATCGCCCGTCTACGATTAGTTCTAGACGTTACGAGGAAGGTGATCTCGAGCGAATGTATAATGGTACGGGCTATGTTACTGGGTGAAAAGTACCGTTTTGAGGTAAATATGTTCTCTAATTCGACCCTTAGCTCTCGTGCCAGAATGTAAACTGGAATCCAAAACAAAAGAAGTGAAAACATAACCATGTCTTTGCGTATAATAGTGCGCTAATTCGTGTTAAACTGCAGTGCATAGCGCTTTAAAAAATATTGGTCATCCAAATAATCGCTCAGATGTATAAGAAGAAATCGTCATATTGCTTAAATATAGGCACATTCAACACCTCGCAAAACACATACTGCAATTATCATGCAACTAGCATATCACTTGGAATAAGGACCTAGTTGAGTTCAACAAATCGTCATAGTATAGCCATAGACAATAATAGCATTGAACAATTCACTTAACATACAGGCAAATTTGGGTCCGCGGGTAGAATTGGCTCACTGTATCCTTCTGAGTGTTATAAGAGGCGACTAATAGGGGGCAACCTGATGGCCGTTGAGTGCACCTTCTGTTGCTGGGGGGGTGGGGGTGTTATCTGGGTGCTTGAATAGAGTGGTGCTTGCAACAGATCACATTTGCACGGATTGCGACTGAACCAGATGCATTATTTTTAAATCAAGCATTTTATCATCATTTGTATAAATACTCTTATAAAGCACTCTGCACTTATCTCGGAAACAGTCTGAGATATATTTTGGTCCATTCGTACTACCTACAACAGTTAAAGCATATTTATACCTTCAGTAATGATAATCAGTTCTTACCTTTGAGGCCCTACCCATAAAGTTGTGTCGGTTCGGCTATCGAAGATAACCTCTCCTGGACTGTCGACTTTTCTCGTTGCTGCTCTTTTCCTTTCAGCTTGAGCTGTTGGTGAGGTTGTAGCTGGACATCCTCCTGGTCTTGTGAGGCAAACGGCGCTGCTGCATACACCTCTGTGTCTTAATCACTAAGAGTCGTCACAGAGGCAGTTTGTTCCAATGAAATATCTGCCTCCACCTGATGAGTGGCTTTTGATGATGCACCGAGGGTAAATGCAGCACTTTGTGCACAAGAGATGACATCTGGGTCACCAGCTTACAGCCATGAGTGTTTGGCTCATTGACACAGGCGTGCATTCCTTGGGAATGCTGCGCGACACCTTGCTTAAGTTTTGTGCCATAAACAGAACAGACATGACTGGAAGTAGCTTCACACTTTTAATTTTGTCTTCAATCGCAAGAAATCGCTTTAGTCTCAGCTAGACGGTCTGTATTAGTTGCTTAAGCTGCTATCCAATGGGTTTGACAGTAATAACATCCTCATGTCTTTTCATAGCTGTCTCTGTCTGCGCAAAAATATTGGAGCAACTGCAACAGCAGCATTGTTTACAAAGAGCACGTTCTTCTACTGAACGATATTGCTATCAGCAAAATAATTTGCATATATATCCATAGCTTGAAGCTACAGTTATATTTCCGATTTCTGTTAAAAACCTAGAAACTGGTTCTGTTGGACAAAACTTATTGATGTAGTTGAACATGAATAATTTCCATGCAGCTTGTATTATGAAAGGAACTCATATAAACACTTGTATATTTCAACGTTATCAATTGATTATTCTTAATTGAAATCGACAATCAGACCAATGTAGTTCCAAATATATATCTCTAGTTGTCCATGGAGATTAGTCAGCCAAAACCGTATGTAGCGAAATACCCTTGACTTTCGTACCCCGTACAAATCCTCTCCCTGTGAAGTGATACACATCTGGCCTCACTATATTTGACTACCCTCAATATATTGGATGCCATCTGATTTGTGTTAATTGGCTTATATGACCTCATCAATGTTATATTTAGCGACTATTATCATCACATTAATAATACAGGAAATATGTTTTTCCCATGGGACACGCTACGCTGATTCAACCGACGTATGTCCTTGTTGCATAAATGCAGTCACGAAGCAACAATAAGGGTCCATTTATAAAGTTAGCGCATGGTGGCAGCAAATCGACTAATACATGTCCATGTACTGTCAAACGTCGCAAAACGCAGTCGACAAGAGCACGTTAACGTTGCCGTTAAAATAGTACCCTCGGCACAATGTATATTCAGCAGAACCCTTCCAATGGTATACATCCCGTTGATGAGTGGGTGTGCAGTATATTGGGTAGGGGGCCATGCAACATCTAGCAGTGAATGTGAAACGTTCGCAAAGATCAAAATTCAGTTTGTGTTATAGGGTTGATGGTCAGCCTCAGTTCTTAAAATCTAACACAGCCTATTCGTCGCTCCATACCTTGTAGATGCGGGTTTCACGGCTTGTCAATAAATGTCAACTTGATGAATTGCCCGAATAAACCTTTGAATTACAGTTACTATTCTCGATTTTTAATGTCCATGCTGCTGATTGTGATATTAGATTACCAACAACAGTCTAGAGCGAGGGAACTGGCCTGTGGTAATTATTAACATTAGTTAGCTTGGGACAAGTAAGATCTTGAGCATAGAGTTTATGGATTCAATAAGCTCTGCGGGGGTTATGAAAGTATATAAAACACAACAGGTGACGATACCACGAAATCAACAAAGGCACGTGTGATTGCAGTATTCCATGCGGTTTAAAGGGACCCGATTTATCTCGTACTGAGTGTTGAGTGAACCCCTTTGAGCGTAGCCATAAGGTCTTTGATTTCATGCCGATATCTAAATGCCAGGAAAGTTACCTGAGGTTCGCACAGATGCCATGTTTTGAAAAATATTGATGAACGCTGGGCATCATAGCGAAATGGAAAAAAAGCATGCTCCTATAGTAGTCGATTGAATGTTCCAGTGCCAAATATGTGTAATAATGGGAAACTTACCCTTACCCTTTGGTATCTACGTATGAGCGCTCATGAAGCCACATTTCAACGGGTAAATTTTAAACATCGATTATGACACGCTCTCTAGAGCACCGTGACCATAACTGAACTATTATGTAGAGACGATGCCAGAAATAAGTAAAAGCATCGAGCACCAGGGCGAGGCACATAATGCTACCATGTTTATTAGAAATGATGCTAGAGCTTAACGAATGCAGATGGATCATCATCAGTTAACCTAGATGCCATTGCAAATGCAGCCAATGCAACAAAGTGATTCATGCACCTATCCGTACGCACATGTCTTAACAAATCAGAGCCAGGATATGCATACAAACGTAGATATGCTTAATGCAAGGATATAAGTAATTGTGATTACGGAAGCACGTCTTTGTAGTTTGCTCCTTGTGTATAATGCATCGTCTTTCTCACACAAATTGTTCGAGAGTGTATATTCTTCTTAATATATTAATTGGTTGTACTTGCCAAATAAATGCCACATTATCACCGTCGATTCTGCCGTGACTCACAATTAAATCAACCCGGGATTCTGCTGTTCTGTTGGACAGTTTTGTACTGTGACTAACGTATTAAGGCGTTCAATACAGGCATTCCCCATTGTGGTATATGAACATAAGTGCTGAAGTAAAAGTAATGTCATGCTGTCATGGGGCTCAATAGTGGAAAAGGATTTCATTGGAAAATGATTCTTGTCCATCATGTCTGACTGATTATTCTCACAGCCCGCCTACGATGATATTTCGATAGCAAATGTAAGCTTGCTTGATTGATGGCAATTCACTATGCCAGTAGGTAACTATGATTTGGCTGCAAAGCCACAGGAAATGATTTTCATACTCATTTAAACAAACCAATGTACGGAGTCTCGTAGAGCGTTATCTGCATAATGTAGATCCATATCGCCATTACCTAATAGCATGATCAAAATTCTGACAAAAAACTAGTTAATTGTAGATGTACAGCTGGAGCGAGCATTTGCCAACGTGCGAGGTCTGCACCTTTAGTCAGAATCCATCAA
The DNA here is from genome assembly GCA_034190875.2 of Urechis unicinctus. NCBI lineage: Eukaryota > Metazoa > Annelida > Polychaeta > Xenopneusta > Urechidae > Urechis > Urechis unicinctus. Next base: position 58,676,841 of record CM067343.1, on the reverse strand, counting down.
GCGTCCAACATGGATACCCCGTGCATGAGCCTTTTATTAGAACACACATGCAAAAACACAAATGGCGGTGACGGTGATTGATTAATGTAAATGTCATGGGTTAATAGCGTTCGTTGATTGCTATCATCGGCTTGGTACAAATCTGTCACTCACAACAGACAGTGACACTCCGCCCCGCCAATTAAGCAACCAAGGCACAGGCGGTAGAATCCAGCCGAATGCATCACAGCATATAGTGTTCAGAGTCTAAAAAGGTGACACGGTCATGTGCACTGCGGGCGCAACACCACTTACTTTGAAAACAAATATATGTTTTGCACACTGAACGGTCATTCGCGCACATGAACTATTGATATGCCAAATGTTTGTCGACTCAGAGGCAGTTCGTTTGAATGTTAAATCAACTGCCCTAAAGAGCGGCTTAAGTTATTGACGCTAACACAGCCCCATTAGTCTTGGGAAGTGATGAGGAAAATGAGGCGTTTGGCTGATCAATATATATATATATGCTCTTCAACAAGAGCCTTCCGAGCTACCGGCTGCTGCCCTGTCAACCAAATCACAATTATGTGGCACTGACTAAAGTAGTTACGGCGCTGGCTATGTTTAACTCGGTACAATACGTTTAATATGGTTACAAAGTTGGGCCGATATGGCGGCATTATTATACGCTGATGAAATTATGGGTCGCTTTATTGATACTTATATAATATAACAGTGTGTGACTGCGCTATGAAATTATTATGCATTACCATTTGTCATAAACTTAACGTATACCCTGTCGTTACTGCTCGATTGTCAATTATTAGATTATATGGACCATTATGCTTACATGCATAATAAATTCATGTGTCTCATACGTGGATCACATTCAAGTAGTCAAAGAAAGTTTGATCTCTTTTGTCTGTATTCACCTGGGACATCCTCGGCTGATTCCGTTCAAAAATATATGTCGCTTTTTCTATTTAATTGAATTTCGTATTGAACGTTCAATGTATTCTGGTGTAATATGCAACTTGTCAATTATAAATGCGCGTTGTAATGTACATTGCTAATAATGTAACACAACTGGGATGAATGTTCTCTGTGTCACGTTTACTTCGCAAAACTAGTCGCCCTGCTACTCTATGATTATGTAGAGAAAAGCAGTCGATCCTTCAACCTATCACTGGTACAAGTGCTGTACACGTAGAAAAAATCACGCGGCAAATTATTACTATTATTTGCTGATATTGCGATAAAAGTAAGTGCTGATTTCAAGAGTTTTATCTTCTGAAAGAAACCATAGAACAAATGCCGAATACGCCAACCTAGCATTCATAGATCTGCATTGAGGCTTTCTATATGCATGCATTTAAATTCAAACAGCCACTTCTGGTTCGGCCACAGCGTGCATACCATATTGAACTTAACTCCGCCTGTTGGTCCTTGGTTGATTAGCCGCTTATTTGTCTCTATTGGTAATGAGCGCAAACAACAATGGTAAAGAACACCAATGACTACTCACAGTAGCACTGACAGCCCTACATGTATCCGTTAACGAAATGCTAGCAACATTTACAAAATATTAGGACTGGACGACTCTCCCTGTAACGCACCGAGTGGTCCTAAACTACTCATGTCGGATCTGGTTGAAATAAATCAACGTGAAGATAGTACGGTCGATATGCTCATGCCCATATTGTGCATTCTTGTATAATTATTAGCAACAGCCAACTAACCGATTGTGGATAAATTTGTCCATTTGCGAGTATGACCTTTATATTGTATAAGTTATGCAACCACGAAATGCGGAACTAATATTGTTAGTCAACTAGCTCGTACATCATACCGAGTTCATCTGGTAATCAGACGCTTGGAATCGATGTAATAGGCTACACTATCAGCAGGGGATGAATCATAACGTTCGGCGTTATACACGAGGGCAAACCAACCTCTCAAATAGACTTGCACCAACACAGATGCAATTATCTAACCTATTAATAACTTGTCCTCGCTTTCAATGTCAAAAAGCAGCTTTGTGTTGATAGTTAAGATGAATTGTAAATAGTAACAACGTTTAATATTTGATGCGCATGTAGTGTCGTAAGATATATGCATAATGAAGTGGTGCATCAGACATAGAGTCGATTTAATTTTGCATACGCCAAGTCATAAGTATATTGTGTGAGCAGGCTTTGAATGAGACAAATTAATTTACTTACAGTCCTTTGCGATGCTACCCCTTTTTCGCTGGAGATCATGCATTGAAAATTAACATCGACTGTTTGACAACCATCGAAGGCAAATTTACCAATTTAAGTTATTATTCAAAATGGCTTATTGCATATAACCTCATACTCAATGGGTTGCAGCAATAGAACAACCTCAGTTTCTGTTTGTAATAAACCTTGTAATGTATTCTTCGCATTTCATCATGCAATGGAGAGTGCCAATGTTTTAGCCCAAGTTAAACGAATGGTGTTAACCGTAAGCCTTTATCATTTTTCATTATTTATTTTACTCTTGCCGGGTCGCCATTTCCTTATTGTTTTTTAGCAATATTAGCAATCGTCATTCATTGCTACTAAATGCCTCCATGAGGATGCACGTTTTTCAGTCTATGCAAATTTTATCGGATCGTGTGAGATTTCCTTGATAGTGGGCGAGATTTGTGAACCCTGTATAGTGCTGTCAATGTTGTCGTAGCAAATTTATGTATATTGCACCGGAGAAGTAGTGTTGCTTATTTGACCCTTTAAACATGAGCAATCTGGCATAACATTAAAAGAAAATATTGAAACTGTAGAAGGAATACCAGTTAGGTGGACAAGATGTGGTGTGAAAACATGTGCAGGCAGATAGCCCTAGAATTTCCAACGATTAACATAACTATGGTTTGGTCGATTTAGTTGTCTGTACCAGCTCTCTTTACCACTGTACATGCTTTAGTAGCCATAACGCTAAATCAATGCATAGTGCATAGGTGTATAGTTCAGAGCATAAGTGTGCAAAAATAAACACATCTTGACAAAAAAAATATAAACGCCACCCAACGAACGCCTTCAAAATATTCCTCACTGAACCGGGCACCAAAGAATTTATTACATTGCGTGGAAATTGTCTAGCACTTCACAAATCATTAATACTGGCATAACAGATTCTGGCAAAACGTTTTAAATTTGTCCTGCTGTAAATATGTAATAATAATATAACCATCGTTGGATATCATCTTGCCTCAATGGTGATTTGTCTGGATTATTTGAGAGCTGACACATCTTGGCAATAACATTACTGTAGATGATGAAAATGTCCTCATCATTATACTACGCCTGAACTCACTGCTGTATTTCGATACAAAATGTTTGTGGCTGGTTTTCAGGTGAAGAATCAATTAATGGGCACTCGGCACATTTAACTGACGTTAAACCATCACTAATCTAGCAACTGGTATCTGGCACAATATTTATAAAAATAAAGTGTACTGTCTAATGTTTGTTTCTTATGCCGGTATTTTCATTTACGCACTGTGGGCAGTCTTGCATTGCTAGCACTTACTGTCAGGGGAAAAGGGCTTGTAATTATGCCAAAAAAATCTGCATTTAAATATTCTCATCAGGCATCAGAGTTGGGCACCAAGCAATTAATCAAGCACAACAGTGTAGCTTTAATGCATCACAGCGACTTTTACTACAAAATGGGGATATCAATCGTCACATAATACTACCTCTCACTCCGAATATTATTTTCGCGCACACTAATTATGCCCGTATGGCTGATTCAACATCATACTAATAGCTTAATGATAAATTATATCCTAATGTCGTCCGCTTTATCTCCAGTGCTGTTGCATGCAGGATATGTGTTTTCAACATGCAACTGACATTCGTTCAAATTATCACTATGAGTCAGCTTTCTGGTAATAGCACAATTATTTATGTCAGCCAATCTTCCCATTGTGTAGCGTTGTAAGATAAAAGGTTGCAATATTTTATCTATTCTGTACTTAATGACATTGTTATTTCACACGAGAGCCATTTTGTCACGGATGGTGACGGTAAGATTTTCGGTTATATGCTTGAGAGTATAGTCTATGCCGATACAATCTTTGACACCAAAGCTCAGACAGTGCATCCCACTCAAGCTTCTAGGGTCATTTGGTTGGCCGCAAACAATTTTAGAAAAATATTCCTTGTGTCATATAAGTAGATGGAGCAGTCTCTTGTTTATCCTATATATGTGGCAGTTAATTTCCTCTTGCTATTCGATGTTATTAACGCTCGATCGACAAGATTTGATGGTGTGTCTCAAGTGAAATAAAATGCCACCGTTGGTGACCACATTTTATTGGTGATTGAGACTTGAAGACTCGAGCAACAATAACTCAAATTTACATTAATCGATTTAGCATAAACAATAAACTGATATTTTCTCATAATAAATAGAGTAGATGAGCAAATAAATGCAAGTTGGATGGAATGCAGCCAGTTAGTGTCTATGCTTGATCACTACTTTAATTTGTTCAAACATGAGCGATAATGATCGGTTGAGTTACATTTGTTTCGTCCAAACAAAATGACGTTCTATTTGCGAGGTTTGATTGCTGACCTGGGCCCCCGTTCGGCCCTTGCTTATAGTTAATGTTTTCATTTAGATTCATCCTACAGGTATATTACAAATATAGCAAGAACACAGTCATGCAAATGTTGAGCGGATACAAATCCTTGAAATGATTTTGTCCCATTCTGAGTTGAATAAACATGTTGTGGAGTCATCTTAACGATCGCTGGCCACTGTTGGTGATGCCGCATTGCAGATATATCACCAACCTCCAGCAGATTGGCAACGACCAATATTGAGAGACAACGCTTTCGGTCATCCCCTCGGGCGCTGTTTGACAGATTAATGGCCTTTCACTGGGTTATGTGCCTATTTCATCACATTTGACTTAATGCTGGCAATGTCAATGAACCACAGTAGGACTTATCTGATTAAGTTAGCGATATGCGACATCAAGGCGGTATTATATCTTTGCACAATACACTAACACCTCTTCGATTATTGCAATCGCTTTCAGGTTCAGATCATGTTTTTTGTGGATCATACAATTGTTCCATGTTAATGCTGCAGCAGGTATTGTACTCGGCCTGGGCTGTCTTGAGAGGGATCATTCTTAGTTTCTCCTTGTCCTTTCGGAAATAGGTTCTGGTTATTATTCCGTTGACAATAGAAACAGGGTAATTCGCTGTTGGTAAAACAATATACACGCATAACGGGGCCCGCTCACTTCTCCGAACAGCTGCGTCAATCACTCGCTCCTACATTGCCGTAAACTGTATTAGTCATATTAGGTAAGAGCAACGCATTTCATGCGAACGCTCGTTTACAAACAAAAACCCAGTTGAATGTGAGATTAAATACATATATAACGTTATGGCAGATGAAACAGAAGCTATCGCTAGGCAGCTACAGCAAGCACATATGCATCAACAGACTCAAATACATAGCATGGATATTAGCTTATTATTTAAAGCTTTCATCGATGAAATAGCGGGGTAAAGGTTCGAAATAGGGTGCGTGGGGTTGGGGATGGATGTGAAGGGTAGATTTTTTTCTGTTGGGGGCCGGGTTAGCGTAAATATAGACGGTATTTATAACTAAAGTGCTGAAACCAGGTGAACATTTGTTGTAATTTAAGGAATAGTGTGAGCTACAAGTAAATAGGCCTATTGCTCTCCTCCTGTTATTAATAAGTGTTGCGGCTTTTTGCTGGGTCTTAATAAAATTGATGATAGCCGCAAGTATGTTTTACAACACCGTAAAATCAATTCCCCTTAAAAATCCGATTTTACCCTTGCTCATCAAGCTTAATTAAATTATCCAATACTAGAGATGACTACTCGTAAGCTTACAACGGTTCCAAAATAGCAACATAGACAGACAGACAGACAGACAGACAGGCAGACAAACACACCCGCAAACACACGTACACACTCACATACACACAAAATAGTTCAGAAGAAAGATGTAGCACACATTGCTGCGATTGAATATTGTCTCCAATCATAAAAGATGATAATGCTGGATGCTAAATTTTGGTGCCCACCATTTGCCGTCTGAGCTTACATTTTAAGACTTCAATTTATCAAATGTTCCAGACAATCTTTTATGAAATATGCTGTCCCAAAAAGCAATAGCAATAAAGCGCACATATTGGCTTTATGTATGAGAAGGTCATGCCATTGCTTAGATCTCACGGTATAGGCTGCAAAACCCCTGCTATTTATACTGGCACTTCATCAAGTAGGGAATTAAGTTATCACATTTGATGGGTGGTCTAAGATGCTATCTGTTATTTCAAAGACAGTTTTATTTGGCAATATTTCCCAGACCGATTTATTTTGATATTCAATGCAATACCAGGAAATCGACGTAATCTAATAGATAATGATCATTGGTGCTTTCTATCGACTACTACCTCAGAGAAAACAGTGTGGTGAATAGGCCGACCAAATAAGACGGTGCGGTACATACTGCTAAAATTAGCTGGAGAATTTAATCTCGTATACCTCGTGTTACCCGCATTTAGTCAATTTGTGGTTCTGCGTCGTAAGGGATTTCGGGGCGAACATACCTCTAAAATGTAAGAGGCCAAAAGTCTTTAACTTTACTGTATCAAATGGTATCAAGTTGCATGCAGAGCACGCGCATCTGGAGTAGAGAAGACGGTGATGGTGTGTGTGTGAGGTGGGGATGAGATGTGGATAAAACACCTCACAAATAAAATCAGTATAGCCTTAACTATACCATTATTATGATACTTGGATGAGCAACATGATTCATTCAAATGATCGACCTAGATAAAATGGTACATTTAACATACATTGAATGAATATGCATAAGAACACATATACAACTACGGCCATTCATTGGAACAGTTCATGAGCTGACGTTAATTTTGACTGGCAAAATCTCAAAAATACTTGGCTATGGCCCGTTAACATCACCATATTCTTAGAAATACTTGATCGCGTTAACGACTCCTGTTTGACTTGATGTGCCACAGTTATCGTTATAATAGTCCTTTTATATTTAATGATATCAAAACATATGATAATGCAATTTGCTATTGTAATATACAATTTACAAGTTGCTCTAAAATGTTGTATTCGTGTTATCGTCGACTAAGCATGATCATCTGTTCCTAGAACTCATAACCAGACCTGATTTTGTGTCATGTTGTTAACCTTTCAGGCTATGTCAAATAGCTTATTGACTATTAGCTTAATTCTTACAATACTTTTTTCTTTAGGGTTACAGGTATATTTATGGAACAATGCACGCGTAAGGTGACCCGTCTTTCCATGCTGTGAGATGCATATTTATTAAGCGAGAGGTTACAGACAGAGACATATTGATATTAATAATTCAGTTGCCTCCATTGAAAACGGTCGTTTGTGGACCATATGCTTCACCATATACCTGGTATGTTTATGATGCTCAGACAAAGAGAATATTTCAGACAAGTTCAGACGCTATATACGTCTGCCGGAACCTGGGCTATTGTCTTTTTATTGCAAGTTGGTGTTAGCGGAATGAATAAAGTGTGCCATAATTTATTTTTATTATGATATCGTGTGTTACTGGCAGCATCAACAACACATGCTTCATGTTAATTTTCCTTATCTGTGATGAAAAAGCACCTTATGTCAGCCTTTATGCAACAGTAGATTAATCGATGGCTATCGGGCTCCTATATTTGCTGGTAAACAAATAATGTCCACATATTCCTTCCTATTAGCTCGATTAGAAGACCTATTTAAGTGGGTCGCCATAGCATGATTGACATCCCAGGCGTGGTATTCATTTTGTTCGCCACTTATTCCAAATAAGCTAATTTTTGTGTTGCTATGTAAGTGTAAACAATGTGCCATGAGCTTCGTTCGTATTAAGTTTTCAACATATTTGCACACTCTGAAATTCATAATTTTTTCTGCCAAGTGGCTTTTGCACCATTCACACATAAAAGTGTTATTATATCATCTATGGCGAAACGCCAAATGACGGCTAGTTAAATGACAGACCACATTATTATCGCTACATCACTTTAATAAACGTCCAATTTGCGATTCCGTATTATTTCCACTTGGATGTTACAGCAATTAACACTACTTAACGTAAGATGGCTGACATTCATGGAAACTTCGTTACGACTGTGTCCTATCATACAACAATAGAGCTAATGGAAGCTCTTATGTTAAATTATGGTATGTAAAAGGGAGCTAAACTCAGAGCGTTCATACGTTCGGGATTGCTTTGATTTGGCGACAGTGGTTAAGCTGATCGTTTTTTATATGTCTTGCTTTGATATGTTACTTCTCTACTTCATCAAGCCATGTGTAATCTCATAGACACAGAGTTGAGAATGAAAGCATATGCTGAAAGAGTGAACTGACGAATGCTAATCACAATCATGCCGTTGGATGAATTCATGCTTTGTTAAAGCATGAGTCACGTAATACATATTCAAATAAGCGTTCAAACCGCGAGCACAGACGGAGCACTACTTAGCAATCAATTGTCCTGCATGTTCAATTCCAGGTATATATTGAGAAGACTGTCGGTTTCCTCTTCAAATCTAAGTCTCACAGACCGCCTCTATAATTTGGGTTGTTGGTTGTCCAATAAATGCTGGGTCGTAAACGCAATGGTATCGAGTCCAATTAAGAGATCTGATTGAAGATGAAGATAATTAAACCATCGATACCTCATAGTCCATGCATTTATTCTGAACTACCGGTTCAAGTGGAACACCGAGTCAAATCAAGGTCTATTTCATGCCATTGACAAGCGAGTATTTATGTAATGCACGCATGTTATCTTGCATAGTTAAACGAATAATTGATAAAACTCGATGAGTATGATTAGCCATGACCATGTTGCAATATGTTTTGATTTGAATGGAACGTTTCCCTTTAATTCAAAGGGTCTTGCATTGCAATGACTGCTGACACATAGTTAACCGCTTTTAATTACGTTCAGTACTATCAACTGAGTTCATGATACTATTGACAGTGGGATCATGTCTTACTTTCTAACTGTGGCGTCATTTTTGGAGAGAAGTTTTACCAGTTGGCCTTTCTCGCGATTGCCATATCTGTATGTGATGATAAACAAGGCTGAACTTTAGCGGCTATGTTTAATGTTTGCAAAATAAATCTAGGCAGATTTTATCGCTACGTACCGTCTGATGAAGCTCAGTCAAAGAAATCGTTGCAGGAAATGTATTGCTAAGTACCAATCTGAATTCTTAATGAGCCTATTTGTGTTTCTTGGATATATGCAGCTTATTAATGTAAATGGCAAGGACATCTCGCTCTATATTCATAGTGATCTTAGAAGTATTTGTTCATGCCGTTCTTTTGCTGCAATGCTCTTTGTGATGTTAAACTTGGCGGCACCGATGCATAGAGTCCGATGTGGTATTGGTCGTTGACATCAACTATGTAATGCTATTGATATATAAGGTTTGTCGCTAGCCCTATAAAACTTTGCATATCAGAAGGCTTAAGTCTGTGTGTATACACTGCCAACGTTGTGGTTTTTACATTTTTAATGTGATGTTTCTACAACCCGCATATCAAGCAGGTTTTAATGCAAGAACTCCACCTTTTTTGCAACAGCTTTCCCTTAATGCATACATTGAGAGATTACGTAGCAACCGATTATAGACGCATGCGACATGGGCGTATCTCGGACACCAACGTGCACCTTATACACGTCATGCCGTGCAGAATGCAGCACATAACTATTTGACATTGATCGTGTTATCACTAAATGTTTGCGATGACCATCTACGCATTAATCTTTTACCAACATACGACTCTTGATTGTCGGTAAATCTGCGCTTGTTCTAGATCCTGACTTACATGCAGTTTTTTAATATATATGCTTCTGACGTACCATTCTAGTAAGATTCACAAGCTTGCGGCATGGTTTCCACATGAGCACACGAATAAACACATTCAATATCTAAAAACGGTTCTTACTCAATCAGAAAACATAATATATTTCCAAATAATGCAGTATTTCCCCTATATATTATCAATTGGCCACAAGTCTGATATTGGGTTATGTGGTGTCTGTCTTCATGGTCCATGACTAGGGTATATTAGAGAAACAAGGTATTGTTACATCAGTCTGCTGGATGACGGCATGAATTAAGATGGCTGGGTACTGATTCACTCACTCGGTATGGCGTGAGTTGACTCCAGTATATCAATGTACAGGTTGCCACATATCATCGCGAAATGAACAACTGAGTATGTGTTAATCATATGATAGCGTCATAAAGGCATTCAATGTAGATATCCAAAGAACATGTGATTTACCTGTGACACACATGGTATTGGCTGTGAGAACCAAGATGTGCTGCAAATTCATTATCCGAAAATGTCAAATAAGCTAAAATGCGCTAAGCGAGAGCATAGGTATAATAAAACTGAATGTTCGTATGAGAACATATAAACGCTTTGAAGACCACACAGGTTGAGTCGGTAAGCCGATGCAAAATAAGACTGTAATGATAAAGATGTTCAGGCGTACTGTTCTTATTTCATGCGCCTAATCCATCACTCGTGCTACTGTGCCCTCTCATATGGCAATTCCCTTTTGTTTGTTTCCATATTAGGTGAATGTAAATACTGATATTACTGTGAATAGACACGTATTCAAATAAAACAATGCTGCATGATCTCCATTACGAAGTCCTTCATAATCATCAATAAGTCATTGCACCGCCTGGAGGCAGACAAGCTTTTTGACTTTTGGGTTCCGACAAACATCATCATCATCATCATCATCATCATCATCATCATCATCATCATCATCATCATCATCATCATCATCATTATTATTATTATTTTTATCGTCGTTGTCTTTATATATTTCAAATATATATAAAATAAGTTGCTTTGTCACATTGAAATCAATAGGTACCAATATGTATCACCTCATTGATTAAAAGCACAAAGATTATTTTCTGCATCAGTAAGTCTTCAAGTGTATACTCCATCTATAACAGTGTGACGCGTGTGATTCATGAATCAATCCATTCAAATAATCAGTGACAATTCACACCAAAAACCGCCCAGTATTATATCTGTAGCGAAACCTGGACCAAAGGGCATTAAATCAGATTTCTATCGATGACTCGAAGCATTTAATGTGTCGACTGTATTTGGAAAGCGTTAGATTTTCCACCACTGATTCAACCATACGCAATAGCTCCATCTCCTGTGTTAGCGCCTTCAGGCTACTATCTACTGGTATTTTTACCAGAATATTTAAATAAAATGTGTGCCAGATGGTATTACATGTAAGATGCCTATTCAATGTAGCAACATCTGTTATTCCGTTGACCGACTTTATCGCAAGTCATCACCCAGTCACAATCTGGCCGCGCTGTACCTCTTGTCGTTGCTGTTGTATTGACACTAAACGTCTAGATAACTTTATGCTGTAAATGACACAACATGGCACTGCAAGCTCTCTCTATGGGGCTGTTACATGTTCTGCATGAGCTTCATTTATGTGACGCTTGATAGTGGAGGTTAATCGCATCAGGTGCTATAGACGAGGCCAGACTGAAAGATCAAACTATGCCAAGGGAATTTCGGTTGATGTGCGCAGACTTGCTATTGGGCACTTCCTAAAGAAACAAGGCGCTTCGTTACAGGATATCGACTTATACTGTACAGGTTTCAGAGGTGGTTGACAAAAACCGTTCTTTAGATATGGCAGCACTGCAAAAAGCGCACAAACAATGTATCAGTCAATGTTCAAAGAAATATGGTGTATGAATAAAGAAGACAGTCGGGATTCACCAACTGGGAGACAAAATTCCTACCCTGTTTTCTGTTGTACCAAAATGGCAAAAGCATCATTCGCTATCAGGATTTATTTTATTTGATGAAATTATTGGCAAGGCGACGAAGCATGTCGCGCTTTAATACATTTTCGGTCTTCAGTGGTTCCACCACGTTAGGTTTAAAATAAGTTCTGCAAAGTAAGAGAACGCCAAACCCGACAATAAGTGCTAACAAATGCGACGAAATGGACTGCATGTGTTTTTACTGCAATGGCATATTGTGGAGTTCCTATCCGATAGCCAACGAGCATAATATAAATTGTTAGGGCGGCAACTCTTAAATTGGTGAAAACGCTGAGGAAAATCAAATGAGCGTGCCAATATTTATCAAAATAATATAACCTATATCCACCCGCGGCGACCAGTATGTACTGCGCTGATGACAGGTTGGCCGCGCAGTGAGCGCTGCCGATAATTTCTACAATTATCCATGCGCGCGGTCAGACCGACCAATGTATATTGGTTGATTCGAAAACGAATGAGTATTCAACCATCACTAGCCGAAATTTACTGTAATGCCAATGCACATAATATCGATTTTTTCCGATGTTTTGTTAATATTGGTATTAATATGAATGTTTTAACTGGTTTTTGTTTTTTGTTTTTTTATGCAATATGAAATATATCAGATTAAGTATCCATATATGTGACAATAAAATAGTATTTGCCCATAATCTATATACTCTATATACAACAATTGTTTTAACGTGTTTTTGTTTGTGGATTGCTTATATATAATTAAGGTTGCCAACTTTAACTGTTGAACAATCCTACTACCCGTTAGCCTCTAAGTAAGAAGTTTTAAAATTCGAGCTGATATTTGTTTGGGTTGAAGAAGTTATTGTATCGCCCCATGCCAGGTAAAAAAGGGGGCTAAAGTGGTTTGTTTTCTTTTAAGGCTGTCGATGTTGTTGAACATATTTGATCTTGCGGATGACAGTATTACTGGAGATGATATACGATATATCCTCGATTAAAGTTTATCTGGTGTCAATATCTCGTTTGCTTTGTTAATAATGTACATAACTCTCAGGACATTATCTTACAGTCAATATTCAATCAATGTTTATTTTATGTGTGGTGTTTTGAATTACAAAACCCATATAGCTGAATAGTTTTTATGTGTGTATTACTTTCAGCATTGCAGGAAAATATCTGACTGTTGTTGTGTGTTAATATTCAGTTGCCATAACATTATTCTTGCATTATTATAAATAACCTGCATAAATGGTTTCAACAGATGCTGCTAAAAAGCTGCCAGTTAAGGAGACAGATGTTGAGGAATGCATCACAAAATGGCTGCTGGGAGCTAGTGACAGGAATAGAGGGAGAAAATCTCATGACCAGAAGAAGGTTAATTATTGTCAGTAGATGTTATAACTGTAACCACCATATTTATGCTGCAGGCTTCTAATTTTGTGTGTGTGTGTGTGTGTGTGTGTGTGTGTGTGTGTGTGTGTGTGTGTGTGTGTGTGTGTGTGTGTGTGTGTGTGTGTGTGTGTGTGTGTGTGTGTGTGTGTGTGTGTGTGTGTGTGTGTGTGTGTGTGTGATAGCACCTGAGAGCCTGAAAGGACACGAGCCAGCATGTAAGTGTCTAAGCTTCTCCCAAATATGATGATTCAGTGAAAAACACATTGTTCTGTATTATTTCTTACAATATTTAACTTACACTTTTGTACTTCTGTTTTACAGTGTGACCTGACACGTAGCAAACACAGCAAGAACTCATGCAGTCAGATTCTGATTCAGAATAGAAATATGACATTAAATAAAGCAGATGTTTTTCTGAGATTTGTTTGTTATTTATTTAATGCCCATGGAACCTACAACTTCATCAGTTCAACCATGTCCGCCTATTTGTTGGAATTTGAAGTCTGGGCCAACGTAGACTTGCCAACGTTGGCCAAACGTTTGAAAGCCTACGTTGGCCTGTCGGACAAGACTACGCTGGGCCTATGTTGGTATGCTGACTTTAGGCCAACAGTTAAGCAAGTGTTGGGCCAGTGTTGTAGTGCTATATGGGTTGTAATAAAATTCTGTTACTAGCAGCAACGTTAGCGGAACGTGATGTGTTTGCTGGGTATGATATAAAATATATATTGAAATAATTTGGACATGACCTTACTACTCTAATACAAATTGCCACATTGAAAAAGATCATTACAATAAATCGTTTATACTGTCTGACTGAAGGACATTTGTCAGGTTGAACTAAATCAGTGAATGCAGGAAATACACCTGGCCAAAATATCTATTATACTAAGATGTACTCTAGATTTCGTGCACCCAATTGGTACTGCTTCAACATGGGCTAAACAAGGTAAGATGCTTAATGTTGACGACGCACACCACTTCTTGACAGTTGAAAGTACCCGCTTCTCAAGGTGTTCAGACGCTAGCTGCGCCGTCAACATGTCAAGTCATGCCACCCGAGCAACATACACATTGTTTTTGTGATCCAGGCCACTAAGGTCACCCTGTCTGAATATATCAGGTTCTGTGATGGCCTGTCAATTACAGTCATATATGGACACGTAATCCTCAGTTTCCATAGCCACCCTGAAATACACGACGTTTGATAATCCAGTGATACAAGACCAATACATAGAAACAAATAATCAGATCTAGGTATGTTGTGATTCGTCGATGGACTGCTAATTATATTTGCATCTGGTAACTGTTACTATGGTATTCATGGTCTACTTGTTATAGGTGACCGCAATAGAACTCAATAAAGATTGTCTCGTTCACGCATTTGATAGATACCCCAATCATAGTCAAAATATACATAGCAGGGCAATATAAGATACTATTCAATTAATCTCTGAAAAAAATACCAGCATATAATTTTACACATACCATGTTAAAATTGAATTCGTAGAATGCTTGTTAAACAGCGGAGCCTGTGTTCACTTGGAGGTCACTTTTATACTTACGATAGAATGTTCTCCATCTCCGACAAGAAATCATAAACAGTTAACTACGGTAGATAGTCCATTCAGGGTAAAGTGTGGCATGTAAGATAAATGAAGCGTTTGAAGATTAACAATCTAATTCAGCAAAAGGTTATTTTTATCAATAGCCATCCAAATTATATAAATATACTCATCTATCAGATAAAGTCTAGTTGTATCTGATCTATCCAGTTCAAAACATAAGTTATCATAGGCACTTCAAATATTGGATATGGGTTAAAGCTAGGGTGCATTAGCGGACCTCGAAAGTTCTGTAAGGTTGTGAACGCCGCGGTTTCTCGCTCTGCCGCTGCCTTGATTCCAAGATAACTGAAAAGAGGTGGCGCAAGAACCCTTTGCTCCATGATAAAATCGTATGAGATTCGGCGCGGCGAATTCGTCATTGCATAGCTAGCTTGGAAACCCCTTTTATTTCTCCCTGAAAAAAGCGATATGAGATTCACGTCCAATTTACATCAAAATGGTCAGTCTGTAGATTAAGCAGTTAGCTAGCCAAATTATATGTACATAAATTTAGTCAGGGTCGTTCATCAGGTCTGTTTGCTTATCCGTTTGCAAATATTTAGAATATGGAGTTATGTTTGGTCGCGTCTCAAGGAACAATTGATTTAATTGTCGACAAGAACCAACGTGTCCATGACGTCAACGTCATATTTGGAACCGCGGAATCGGAAGTGTGACATGAAATCACTGACTATGGTCTTCACTCGCATTTGTGCACCTTCTTTAGCACTTAGTTATGTCAGGTGGTTATATATCGACGACCACGAATAGGACTAATGTAAAACTGACATATATAGGGCTTATAAGTGTGATGTCACATCGCTAATTATGACGACATCGCCATGTAGCCCCATGCAATATGGATGACCCTGTTTTGGGTCCAGTGTGGGTGTTTTCGCATCTTTTCGGGGCACAACATGGGGTCGTACTGGATAATAACGGAATCACTTTGTGGCCAGATATATCCGGTGTCTTATAGTTCCGTTATCGACTCGATGTGGTTGCTCTAGCGACCGCTCTATCGACTGACCTATATTTCACTATTAAATGCGACTGATTTAATTATATAGCATTTAAATTCATGTCAGAAATTTTCCTTATTCTAGCTCACTAAACGCTATGGTATTCTCAGTTTTTTACTTGTAGCACCAGCACAAATGCAAGCGCTATTCTAGTCAATGTTCCAATTGCTTGATGTGGAATAATTCATCATGTGTTTTTGTGTATTCTATTCATCGATTGCACAATAGGTTCTGTAGCTTGGTGGCCATGCATAAATCAATACTAAGAGAGAATGAGTGTTCATAATAGCAGGTTATTTTATTTCAGACATGCAGAAAAGTGTGCAAAAATATGGAGATAATTGAAAAAGAATGTGCAAGATGTTGTAACAGCTGGATGGTGGTTGTCAAGCCTGGTTCTGTCGACCTTGGTTGCGTGGTGAATGGGGAACAAACAATGTTGCTGTTTCTTCTCAATTGCAGGCAGCTTCTTGTCAAACCTATTATCCAAATATATTTCTGAGAGGTTAATATACCTAGAATCTCTTCAACTGAAGCTGTGATCTAAAAATAAACATAAAACCACCCAAAGATAGTATAGTAAAACTATGACAAATACCACAACATCTTCAATTGAAGTACTTGCATTATCATATCAGTTGATATATGCAGATAAAACATACATACTTGATTGCATAAAGTTGCATGAGCTCCCTCACGTAGCGAGTGCCTTGGGTGCTATCACAAACATTGGATCATTTATATAATAAATCCATATTTATCTGTCAGGATATTAGCTAAAGGGAGTATACCAACATCATACTACAATATATATTTTTGTCCGGGTACCTATCTTTTATGTTGGACAAGAAGTGTATCTTCTTCCTTCCTCCATTTTTCCATGAGCATCGGGTTAGGAATGGGGCGTCTTGTGGCTTCTAGTACACAAAGGAGTAAGTAAACTTTGTGCTAGAAGACAATGAAAGAGAGATATAAACATTGAAAGTTTATAAAGAACAGGTAGTTATTTCATAATGTACCTAACAATCCCCCTTGTGACCATAAGGCCAAAGTTACCATCCAAAGCAAGGTCAAGCTGACCACTTGTCCGAAATGAGTATTGTACTACCATATATATATATATATTAAATTTATGTACAATTCATATGCATTATTGGGGTGTCTGGTTCAATCGATGTGTGAAGAAAAAAAAATGGTTAGGTGGGCGGCTTATTTCGGTTAACTTACTTAAATATCATAAAGAGTAAAAATTATGGTACGTCCGGGGAATACATTGGGATCCTTGATTTGCTTTACACCCGGGAGATCAGAAGTGATAAAATGATTGCCCTGAATAGAGTAACAAACTCCAAAAAGTACCACAAGTAACTGTCAGCAATATTTATTTCTTCATTAATAATACATACAGCAGTAGAGCCATACTTGCCACTCATGAATGAGGGTTCAATGCGAGTCTACAGCACAGCCCTAGCAGAATCATATTCCAGACAGGCATCAGAACAACGATAGGGTGCATCTGTACTGCCACAGCACCAGCAGTGAGGGTGGTTATTATACGGTGCTCCCTGTTTGTTTTCAATCAACTATTTATGATTGCAACCATTACAACAATATTGCTAACAGCTATAACTCCCGAAGATTTAAAACCATTAGGAGATGTTACTGAAGTGTTGTATTACATCAGTATCAGGAACAATTGATCAGTTATCTAAAATGAATAACGATGCCAGATTTAACACCGTTGCTATACTAAAACACAAAAAGTGTCCTTAAATCTAGCGATGATGTGAAATCTAGCTTATATCATTACTCTGAATCAGAAGCCCGAGCCTTGGAAAACGCGACGAGCTTATAGATGCTAATACTAGCTCTTTCGAAAATAACCTGCTGTCAAATGAATATGACAGTTGGGCGATAATACGAGTGAAAACTAACTCGCATAAAAACCATCCTCCTGTATCAAAAGATTAAGAACTGAATCCGTTCACTTGAGTTACCTTCTAGTCTTTCTGTACTCGGAAGAAAACATGGCGCAATCACTTGCTTAGCGGTAAAGGATAAACTACGATACTAACAAATAGTCGACTTTTTCGTAGCCAGGCATTCCCGGGATCATTGGTTATTTCACTTCCGAAACGCACAGACTGAACACAAGGATCGCTCCTCAAAGAAAACATCGAAGCGTCCACTGGGCAATGCGCGGATTGCCCCCACACCTGGATAATTTTAGAAATTAACGGCAGTGGTGACTGCGCGGACAAGCGATCACCAGCGCAGTATGTACTGGACACCGCGATTCGCTTCGGCTGTTAAATCTCATCACATATAATGCACTTTAGTGGATTTTTTTGGACAAATAATATTCCATGCGTCGATGATTTATGTGCATCTCAAGCAGATGCTACCTCGTGCATCATAATTATGTACACCATTGAACAGACCATGACAGCTACAGATTAATTATTTACCCAAAATTATTGCCGTAGAAATGTTACCGCTGAATTGTACGTCGCCGCTTCATCGCCAGTTGGAGCAATGCAGAGCAGCAACACAGTGTAGCCTAGGGTTACGCTGAGAATAATTAATGAACGGGACCGGATTTATTGGTCCGTCATTCTACTTTCACTGCTTTGGTTCCATAAACACAAATTTCACGATGACATTTTATTTCGCTCGGTTGTGCTGGGTGCAAAGGTTTTGGCGTCATTCAGAGAACGGAAGCTTACTTCATGTTATTGGAATCGTGCGATAACATTGGCTATTATTCATAGTACAAAACGCATCAAAAGAAAGAGCTAGCACATTCTAAAGGTAGTTTGACATGCTGCTGCTGTTATGGCCATCAGTGATGTTGTTATAAAGCTATGGTTTTGTGAATGTAGTAACAAAAAGAGCAGCTGACGTGAAATGTGATGTTGCATGTTTCCGTCTAATCCATAATTTAAATGGGTTGATTAACAGAATGTAACATCGGTTGAGACTACCTACACCAATAAAGCATTCTACTTGCGCTCAGGGAAATAAGTCTTGATGTTTTACGTAATTTTTCTATTACTTGCTGACCCTTTTAAGCTTAGACTTACTTATTGTTTGCTTAAAATTCAATATAGTTTATTTTCTTCCATGGGGTACCTTATCCACTAAGTGATTCAATATGTCTTCCTGAGCTGAAATATGTCAGGGATATTACGATAGGTTTTGGTAAACCACATAATTTTGATCGAAAATAACACTCATGGCTTTGGTACGGAGGAATTCAGAAAATTTAGTTTCTGTCCATGACAGCATAATTCTACTCTTTAGATTAGCAGATGGGTCCTCCATATGATAATACACAAAATAACATCCCCCTTCTATCGTTATGTCATAATATAGGTGCGTATAAGACTTCCAATCACAGAGTAGTCGTGTTAAATATGTTAAAGAGAGCAATCGATGAATTCAGAAGCCCACCTATATGTCAGATTTGCCCCGATTGAGGTTTTTTTTGGATTGTGTCGAACGAATGAAATAATCGACAACGTCCAAACCTACTCGTCAGGAAGCTCTGTCAGTTAATTCGTCTTTGATAATCTTTTCGGAATCGTGTAAAGCTAACATATACCATTTTATACTGAACGCAACTGTAGCGACGAGCATTTGCATCGGATAGGCCATTCAGTTTCGGGTAGTTTGCATTTGACTCTCTGTAATACTGTCGACCTTAGCGTTAAGATGGTGTCCTTGAAACAAGTTTTTGTTACCAAATTGTTGTCCGCTTTATTGCTCGCTTTAAAAACTGAGTGCTACGATTCCAAAATCGACACCCTCACCCTAACTGCCAAGTCCTCAAAACAAACCGGCTCGAATTTCACAATGGTTGAATATCAGCTATTCGTCAACCCCTCTTAGAGAGGGTCAGATCTCTGTTTGTCCAAGCAGCGGATCTGTGATTATATTTTCAAGGGTACTGTACCATTTAACTATACTAATATTAGGTACGATGCAGACTATGGTGCTGAGGTGATTTTATGTATTACTGCTAGTTTATATCGGTTGAATAACAGCAGGTTGTACTGCCGATCCAACGTGAAACATTAGGGTTAGAGAAGAACAATTAACTTCAATATCATTGCTCTGCATTGATGGTATTTATATACTTAATGACACTAAGTTTCCAGTATTTTCTGCACTCAAACTAGATATCAAAAATTGTGTTGAGTGATTGTGTAATTGTAATTGTTCAGTAAAGTTCAATGCCGGCCATCATCATTTTTTTCAGAGCAAAGTTCACATAAACAAAGGTATCAAATCTCTATGTATTTATACAAAAACCTTAAAGTACTGTAACAGAACCTAAATGCAGCACAGTTCACTGTTAATCATTATATCCCTTGGTATTAACATATCCGGTGTATTCAACAAATTTGCATTGACTTGATCGTAGTTTAGATAGATCCCTACCAACATCAGTATGCGCTGTAAATCTTAATCTGATTCAGAGAGAGATTACGAGAATCGATTTGCTGAAAGCAGTCCCGGCGGAAGCAGCTGATCCGAATTTCTGGTTCATTCTCAACTTGTCAGCAATCACAAGAGATAAATGTTACTTTGTGCAGAAGCAAATAATCCATTATCAATTGCCCAGTAAATATATATGAACATATTAATAAATATATGTATATATATTTGCTTATGTATATATATATGTGTATATATATAAATAAATATACATAAACATATATATCTAAATATATATATATACATATATATTATATATATATACATATATTTATATTTATATATAAATATATATACATATTTTTATACATATATATATATATATGTAAGTATATATATATATACATACATTCATATTTATATATATTATGTATTTATATATATATACATATATATAAATATAAGTATAAACTTAAATATACATGTATGTAACATATAAATATATATGTATATATGTATATATCCATTTGTGCATATATTCATTCTAAATTATTAATCAATGATTCACCTCAGCTCAATAAGCACGTATGATTTGCATAATTCTGATAAAACATAATATTAGTTACTTCCCTAAACCAATAGCTTCTACTGCATACGATTGTCACTTTTTCATCACTGACGCTGACTTTAAGGTTTAAGTTTTCGAAACATTCGGAAAACAAAATATAACACAAGAGTGTATCACCTGCTTCATCCTGTAATTGTGGTGGGCATGTGACAGTTACAACGGACGTGCCATGCACAAACCATGCATGGGTTGTGACAGGTATCAACCGCATAGTATCATGCAATTACGATAAGGCAATACCAAGAAAAGAAGAACACAAATCAAGCTTGTTATGTTGCGGTGTGAACAGTGTTAGCCTTAATACTACAACGTAGCAAGTTACTCTAGCACTAGTCAAAGCAAAGAAACACATTCAACATATGTTCATCCATAGGGTTTTAATTGCCGTACGGCTTGGTACAGATTATTGATATCGCACAGATTGTCCGCATATTCATTTTGGAAACCGTTATGTAGAATATGGATATTTTAGGCTGCGAATTCCAACGCAAGCTGTGTTGTACCCGATACGCCAATATATTTTTAAACCGGATGGGTTGTCATATCATAATAGCCAATTCTCGTTTTTCGCTATTCTATCTTGCATATTAGTAAGATATGTTATCAAGTCAATTGTCCTTGGGACGTCATGGCAATGTTATACTTACTTTATCAGACCTATCAATAGAATAATGCTGGGATGTTGCCAAGGCAACAACTCGTGCCATATCCGCTTTGAACGAATCATCAACAACACATGCGCCCTAATTACAAATATGATTCAAAATAATCCCTGCTGCTGTTGTTGGCACTTTCCATTGATCTCGACCTTTGTGAGGTGACAATGTTTGAACTGTACACTTACCGTGTTGATATTCACGAACGAGAAGAGAACAATATGAACGTTTGGTAATTGGCACGACACTTTCATAATGGAGTTTTTTTGCAAAACGTTTTAATGTTTGTTTAAAATAACATTAGTAATTTTATAATATGTGTGCACAAGCGTCTAATACTTATGGGACGTATATTATCTCGACAAACTGTATTCGGTACGCCGGCAACTTTATCATGATATACCGTTATAATCAAGGTCTGCTATATGATAAACTATGATGCATATTCATCGACTTGAGTCATATGTATTCAAATTAGTGAAGATAGTTATCTCAGTGTTTGCATTTCATCAATGTTTTACTTACTTTATCAGACCTCTTAATAGAATAATTACAGATCTATATCACATCATGACGCCCTAATTACAAATATGATTCAAAATATAGCACTTTATTAATGATGACAATTTTTGATGAGGCACACGAGAACAAAAAGTAATGGCACGACACCAGTTCGTTTTCTCTTAGCACAAGTACAGCATTGTGTAACTATCATGGAAAAAATCAAATCGGCAAAATTGATACGGTGTTTCTCTGTGTACTATATATATCGATTGAGTATTTGTATTAGTCGTGATCAGTAAAAAAGTACAGCATTTGAGAGCTCAGTTGTGACTACAGATCTATATCACTCATCCCTAATTAAAATAAAATATGTATAATGATCGGATGAGGCACACGGAAAAGTATCCAGTTCGCTTAGCACAAGTACAGCTAACTATTAAAAAATAAATACTTGTGTAATATATATCATTGAGTACTTAGCGGACTAGCTCGAATATGTCTATCCAAGCATTGCCGCAAGCATTGACAATCATGTGGTGTGCTGCTCGAATGAGCCGATTAGGTCAGACCTGTTTTAACTAACACCTTCGGCACGTTTAAGAACTGCTCACTAGAAATGAAATACATAAAAATCCATCATGTTCTATTTATCCCCACGCCTTCTTGTTGCTTTTGGCTCGTTATTAAGTCAATAAAGCATCAGCCACACAAAAATCATGGTGACACACTGAAATTAAGTACTTCAGTGTCAAGGCATCTATTGCTACTTCAACCTGTATTAGATAGCATAACTGATACAAAATGAAGTAATATCGGTGTTCTGATTTAGTACATATCTATTGTGCATATCATTAATGTAACGTAAGTCATCCTTATGAAGCCATAGTTAGGTTTTCGGGAGCTCTGTTCATGGATCCCGTTTGTCATGCTTCGTAAAAAATAAAAATATTTCAAACACGCTCTACACCCTTGCATACTCCATTTCGTCGCCTGTGGAAGCTCCACAAGTATAGCAATGCTGCAAGGTTAAGGGCGAAGTCGATTCTCAATTAAGGAGCGGCATCGGATTTACTACTCTCGTATTCGACATATCCAACGATTTGTAAGCTCCGTTGCTGAACTTGGCACATACTAAATGTGGTGTGAATCATGCGAGGAAATTGGGTATCATTCAGCATAGAGCCGGTCTATTCCGAAAGTAGCTTTTCACATGTAACAAAGTACCGTTTATATCATTTCCTCTGTCATAGTGCCATAGGGTAAATACAGATGTAATTACTGCATTCCCTAAGATAACAGTCATGACATCATCGTCGTTTCTCCGTGTGTAGATTCGAAATGCACATCCGTTCTTCCATATTGTTATGTCCTCAATACGCTTTTCGTACACTTCTTGGCGCGCTGGGTTAATAGGGTAACCTTGACGCTACGTTTTCATTGCCAACATAAATACTGCTCGGATAATGGATTACAGATTGATTGTATAGCGACTAAAACAAAGTGTGGGTTTCTATATATCAGAGAGTCACATATGCATATAGAAGCAACATGGTTTTCATGTATTTTTAACGCCCAGTCGCAATTAAAGGCACATTGGATAGCATTTTGATGATGCATTATCGTTAAAATAGAATAATTCCAAATATCATCATTGCGGGAACAGACATGCTGAAAATCATGAGTACAATGCCGACGCTAAATCGACAGTGCTAGTCCGTAGTCGTAAGTGGCTCATGCATGTGCTAGCATATTTACCTTTAATATGACAGATAATGCATTGCAATATTGCAGCATTGTTATCATAAAGTTTGGGCGTTTTCTCCAATATATCTATCGTGTGCAGCAAAATGCATATTTGTTAGTTGCCGACACAATGAAGCGGGCATAACGAATCTCTGGTGTTGGGGCTGACGCGCAGTTGGAATAATGCGATAACGATTATGCGTGGGCGCTTGCGTATGGCCCAAACATTTTTTTTTGCGAAGTAGATATTATCCGTTTTCGAAAATAACAGGATCCGAATTTACATGCTGCATGTTTTATTCCAGTCTTGGTGAAAAGCGGCGGTATTTCTCTAAACAAATATTTATGTTTACTAATGCAAAGTTGACACAATTATCTCTTTAGCCGTTGCTAGAAATCGCGTATAAACTATATCAATATTTATATGTATGTTTATATATTTGTCTTTTGCGTCGA
>CM067343.1:58575006-58647506 GCA_034190875.2 Urechis unicinctus | reverse complement strand
CCTTATGTCAGTGTAGGTTTGAATTATCCTTCATTAATTGCGTGTGCACTAGGTTTTATCACCCTTGTCACTTAAATCAGGATTTTCCGATTTTATGCGTATAACACTCCACTAAGCACGGATAACTCGATTGGTCGATTGCCTGCATGCGACACTATTAGAATATGAGGTCTGATCGGCATTAGGGACATTATTTCTCACCTGCTTATGCCAATTACCGGGTAATGTGGAAATTGTCATAGATTTGAAATCAATGATAGATAACTGATGATATATGTCGACATGTCTATCTCGGTATTCGATAAAAGACACAGCTCCTAAACATTAATCCAGTTATGTTCCACAACAAGAATCAATCTCCATGAGGTTATGTTTGCATACTCGTATGCTGGAAATATCGAGCAGCGAAATGGATTTATGTATTACTTCGGCTTAAGGCTGCAAATGAGGAAGTCGGCTAACAATCATCGCAAGCTATATTAGCATTTCGAACCTCAGTTAAATACATATATAACGGGTATTTGTCCGGCATATCTGCTTGCAACGTCCCACCAAATTCATCTGTACATTGTCGATGCATTGTAATTTGGGCCCTGAGCAGTATTTACGTTAAGTAACAGGAAATAAACGCTTATCATCGATGCTATAAATAAATTATTTTTTTGGGGAGCATGCAGTTCTCATAGGCAAATAGGGGTACAAATTTGCTTTCTTGTAACAAGCGCTCAATGGGGACCGCAATAACAGGCTGATGATGATGGTTAAAGTCCAATGCAATAACGATGCACTTGCAATCAGACACTAATCAGACATATTTCAACCGAGGCATCTATTGTGCAGTGTCATGAGGCCCCAGACTCAATAAGGTGACATCACCTGTGACTGACATGCACTCAGAATGCATCACGTATCAGGGCCCGTTAATTATGGCACCCGAAACAACACATAAAGCGACTGTATGTGCTTGCCATGAATTATGTATGTTGTATATATAGATCTACGTTAATTATTAACTCTGAATGTTTTACCACATATGAATTAATTTCAAAGCCAACAATATGGCTATCATATGTTCTCGGAAGATAAGCAAGCATATCATCTGTACGAAAATTACTTGGATCTCGACCTAAGAAAAAATGAATACGATTTTTGGTGATGTAGGACTAAAAATACCAGGGAAAGAAGAACTTACATCAAGCATGTTACATTATGGGAAGAACAGTCCTATAACACAATGTTGCAACGTCTGAAGTAACACCAGCGCTAGGTACATCAAAGAGACCCATTCACCATTCATCACGGCTCACAGAACATCATATATTTCGCAGAACTCTAATTTACCGTACCGTTCGGAGCATAGAAACGTTGACCTATTCATACTAACACCCCTTGCATTTTAACGACCCGACATTGAATCTAGCGCTACAAATAATCTATAGATAAATGCAAAGCCTACTGAAAAAAGCTATTATATCATTATAGTGATTGCTAAGCTTAGCTTTTCTATCGAGTATTCCAGTCGGATATATTACTCAGAATATGCCTGTGTTTATGTGATGTATGATGACGATATATCATTTCTATCTAAGGAATAGTTTCGGGTCGCCGTTCATATCTCACCCTAACTGAGTTGATAGAATCACCAACAGCCCGTACTCTGACTAATTAAGTCACTCACGTACCTTGGTAGTAAACACCGTCGTCGTCAAATTTGGTAAGATGAAAACCGATCGTATTTGGTACACAGCTGCATACTTATATGGTGGCTACTCTCAAGGGGAAGGAGTCTAGCTGAATAAAAAATATGGCGCAATTAGCATGTTACGAGTCATGTATCTCCCGTCTGCGGTATCGACAACAACCATCGGTTCGTCTTGCCAAAGAATCTTATGGTGATGCATGAACGACTAATCACTGTCAGTTATAATACACAATCATTGACGTAAATACATGATGCAGTAATGTTAAACGTCTTCTTCAGCATGCTCGACCTGTATCTACTTATCATGTTGCTTATCAACGATAGATGGTACATTTAACTAATAAACTACAAACATACATGAATATATATGTATTCCTTTCCTCATATTGATGACTGCAGTTATGAGCTCATTGGCAAACACCGAACGAGCAGAGGTCGGTAAATAATTCATCTAACAAACCTTATACGACAGGAGCTAAGTAGAAATAACAGTAGAAAACTGCATAGTTAGCCATTGCATGCTTACAGAACCAACACCATCGATTCTAAACCCCGCAAAGCATCATAAATTCGTAAATGGTCTGTAAACTTAACATCGCAATGATATGTTCACCTATGTAAGAGTTTCTCTTTAAGACATCTAGCAACCTAACGACTGCAGCATGTCTTCACTGAATATAATAAAAAACTGGGAATGAGGGGAAAAGGCTGAAATAGTACTTGCGGCAGATAAATCGGTCGGTTGTTATGACAATATTGCAACTCAGTCGAGTCTAATACCTAGCCGTTCGTGATGGAGGTTGGTGAAAATGAGACGCGTTGTAAAGAAGAACGCTGTCTCCATGCTCGTGATGAGTCCCCATTGATGTAACCGATGCGATTGTCGGTTGTTTGTGGAAATAGCAATATTGATGCCTATGCAATAGCCTGAAAAGGCAATATGGCGCCATGACTTGAATGCGTCAGTAGCTACATATTATACCTTTTTAGTTGTCTTGAGACGAAAGGTAGTACATAAAACTTGCTTGCGTGCGCAAGCAAGCGCAAGAGGTAAAACGGCACAACAACAAGTGTTTGCTGGTCGCACTATTTGCCTGCAACAAAGCCATCAGCGGTCATGTGTCAACAAAATTTTACGAGGTGACGCGCATGATCGCGTCTGCTTTGACATAACACTTCCTCCATCTTAATCTTTTAAAATTAGACCTTGTATCTCTACAACCACGGAGAACTGGTTAAGGATATCCCCAATAGAAGCAGCTCAATTATCAGTTGGGCTGCCAATCCATGGCTACAAGTAAAAGGTAACTCCTATGGTCCAATCCAGGCGTCAGCAGCCATCCACATTGATAAGCGGAGTTTGCGCACGGCTTTTCTTGTAACGTTGGATATATAAATAACCAGCGTAATGCTTTCCTTGAAGAACGTTATTGTGACTGGTCGAATATCCGCTTCCATTCATACGCCTAAATCCCAGCCCTACGCCACATGAGTTGTCCTATTCATCTCTGCTGTTACAGAAGACGCAACCCCAGGACTTTTAACAATTACTTGCATAACAAGCGCAGTATTCTGGTCTCTCAGTTAAATATCTGACGTCTAGATAGCGAACACCAACTACGAATAGTGTCGGGCTAAAGAACAGAACAAGATATAGAAAAAATGTATTGACTGGTGTGATAATCTACTATGCGACATAATAGAACAGTAAAATGTCCGGCTCCATTTGTAACTGATCCCATGACCAGCGGCAACTGTGGGGTGAATTAGTACCCGTGTATCTCAAATCAATTAGACAGTGGTTGTTACTTACGCACAACATTGCATATGGGAACCAGGTTGGTTGTCCAATGAAACGACCTTATTCCGATCGTCTTAATTGTACCAACTGAATCGACTAAGGAATATCAACGCATATGAAGAAACAACTGAAAGAAAGTCCGACACTGAAATTGATGCTGTTTTACAAATTGGTTTGTTGTTATTCAATGAACTTAACTACCTCTTGCAGCGAAGCATATTCGTCTCTTATCAAAGGCAGCATTGCTCTCACACCATTATCTTTGTTGTTGGAATAAATTGTGTCGGGTATTTATCCGATTTCAGTGTCACTACTTAATTGTTTGCAACACTGGAACGGAACTCAAATTATATGTTCGATTGTGTTCTAGTTCATATCCAAAAATATCATATAACCATACCATTTAAACGCGAACATTCTACCTATATATATTAGTTACATATTTAGTAACAAGCTCATTAATCACATTATTGGCAGCGCTCAATTGATTGCAGGTAGCTATCCTTAGACGTCACAAAATGAAGTTCAAGATGTTGGGGCTTTGTACATATATTTCATACAATTTCCAAACATATATGTAATCTGGAACATTTTGCAAAACAATATACCTTAATATTTAGCACCTATGTCTGTTGGTATTATCACTGATTGCGTTGATATGTTCGTTACGGGGTGACTTTCGGGAAAAGGGGTCAGTATCTAAATTGCTCTATTCTTCAAAGCAGAGATATTTGCAGGGGCTTTTTTCGTAGAAACGACTTATCCTTCCATCACCGTGATAATTAACCCCCACCTATACCCCTCGCTACTAATTTTAGCCAGTAATTCTGCTACACACATTTGTATACCTTTACTAGTGACCGTTTCTTGATGAATAATCGACAGCGCGCATATGCGTAAGAGTCAACGTTATGCTGTCAACTTGTTAACGACTCGTTAACGACTTGCGTTGCTATGGTTAGACATTTGTTTTAGTCACCGCTACATAGAGTACTGAATAAACTTTCCACGCGTTATCCTCATTAAACTATCAAATATATGCATTGAATATTGTTATAACCAGGAATGTCACACAAACAGACATTTTCCGGTGGTTCTGCAAGGATTACGGTGTTAGAGACCTGCACCAAACATGCATAGCTAACATCAGCTAGCAAATGCAATATCCGTAACTACTACTAGTAGTCGCATTCCAATCCATTTGTTATTCTTATGTGGTCAGCAAGTAGCTGTGTCATAGCGTTTCTTGAAACCACATGGAATTTTCTGATTTTTAAGGGGGCGATGTGGCCTCGACCAACTAGAAGACTTGGGATCTACAGTTTCGTTCATTTGCCGGATTAATCATAGCATTTATTTACCTTCCGCTTTATTACCCGATTACAGAAACCCGTTCTTTAGTTTTGTCACAGAAATATTTTACTGATACTATAGTTTGTGACACAGGACAAACTAAACAACATTTTTATTGATTCTGGTTCTCAGCCCTACTGGTGGTCAGTTGTTGTTAATGGAATTACAAAGCATACAGTTAGCTGTGTTCTTGGCCTAAACTGTATTTATGTGCAACACCGCCATCGCTGGCAAAGCTATCAATCCTCTATATAACCTGGCTATGCCCTAATTTCAAGAAGGATTAGAGTTGCTCATGCTTTCCGATCTTTAGGAAATTTGTAGATTACATATGGTAAATTGCTAGATTCTAACGGAACGCCTATCAGAAGGAATACTGAGGTCGATTGATCCCTTTTTAGTTTACTGTCTGAATATGAATGAGTATAGGCCCGAGTTATATGTTAATTTTGGCGTGTCTAACATCAGAAAATGATCGGTTTCGTCAAAGGGGGGACATTAAAACGTTCGAGGGAATATTCATTAATAATCATTATTATAGTATAAATATGACCAATAGATAATGATAGATTGACCAGAATGCTTAATTCATTCCGACAGAAATTTAAATATTATCGAACTGGAGCTCAAATTTGGCAGTCACAGGCGCCTCAAGCAACGCTATCTTGTCTAAGCCGCTAACTTGTCAACCGGGTAGAGCACAGGGTAATATTTTGGTGATGCACACTTGATTGTCACGTATCCCTTTAGTCGTGCGATTAATCTTGCTTGTGCCAGCAGTTATATTGCATTAGATAAGTTAATGTCACTCCAAGATGGCATTTGACTCCTCCAGTGTAATTATTATAGAAGTGTGCGTTGTAATTACGGTTCTTTTGTTTACGTTGGACCTTTGATTTCTTCTGTATTTTCTTATTCTCGTATTTCGTGTTTGCGAACGATAATATGTCCTAGTAGCATAATATGTCCTAGTAGCATATTACTATCTCTCCATTGCATCATTAAATTATTTCAGAGCACTAGGACAATGTTGATGGCTTTCTTGATAAAATTATTTGTCAGTCTTATACTACGATACGGTCATGAAAAATCAAGAATTCTGCTCGCCCACAGGGCTAAACTAGTTTAATACAAACATTCAACATAAGTGTCATATCAGAGTGTAAGATGAACGACAAGTGTTTATTTGATTTACTACCCATTTATAAATTTGATATGTTGATACTCTCATATCGGCAGTGTTGTCATTTTTTAACTAGCTTTTCTAAAAATGATGTACATATATAGGTAAATTATGTGGATGCTCACAATCACATAGCAGCATAGTCGGGCAGATATAGGCTCAGTCGGTATTCACAAATGGCAGCTCAACAAGTTATTGTTTCCTGTCAGCTGCGAATCGAGATACTATCCCTTTAAGAATAATATAGGTAAAATAATAATAATATAATAGCATTTATTTCGCACTCGTGGTACAGATATTTTATGACGATCAAGTTCAGGTGCAATCGTTTAACAAAGCGTGGGGTGCCATTATAATGTGCAAATAAAATTAAGTAGAACATTGATATCGTCTTGAGAAAAACCGGGAATATATTCACATTCACGGGCCCTACAAAGTTCTTGTATTGTTAACACAAGTTCAATCTTTCTTGATCAATGTTCGGTAGAAAAAATCTGCTTGAAATATCATTAAAAGTAATGGTCTGGTCGTAAATCGTAGCAGTATTTAGATTAACGATACTCATAATATATCTTATATTATTTGCGACATTCGAATTACTAAAGGCACATAATCGGCTAACCGCCGATACAAGATGATTCGTGCTATTAGACTATTTAAGAAAAATTTCATACATCGCAAAATTAATTGTTCTCTTAGAGGTAATCTACCAGCTAAAAAAGGAATATACATTGATCTTGTTCTAGGGTGTAATTTCCATATATGGCGGATGCATTTGCGCCAAGTGACACATAAGCTTTTAAATGAATTACTCGAGAGCGTCCATAATGGGGATCCATAAAAACTTGTGCAATATTTGTCAAATAGTGTATTACGAACATTTACTGTGCAGTGACCGAATCTTGACATCAGCATATTAGTTTTCGACACAACATCACCACATGCAGCATGAATATTCAATTGTTCGGAATTTCTTCCTATATAGGATCCAAGATGGATAGCATGTTCACTTACATTAAATCTAACACTGTTCAGTTGTAGATTCACATCGCGCTTTTGACAATTAAAAAGCAACAAATTGCTTTTTGATGTGTTAAATATAACATTATATTCCTTGGCAAACTCTTCGCAAGTTTTAAGCATAGATTTAGCCGCATTTAAAGAAGGAGCAATGAGAGCGACGTCGTCAGCATAACTCAGTGCGCCTGCATAACGGTGACCAACATGGCACCCGATCCCTCTGTTTGAGAGTCGTGACAATAATTCATCGATATACACGCCAAACAAAATAGGTGACAAAACCGCGCCTTGTTTGACTCCATTAGTACAATTAAACTTGTCAGAGAAGCTATTGCTCCACTTGACTCTTAACGTTTGATGCGTATACATGTTAAGAAGTAGTTTAGCAGTCATAGCACACATACCACGCTCTCGTAACAAACCAAACAATTTCATAAAATTAACTCGATCAAACGCTTTGGAAGCATCCAATAATATGACATAACATGGTGAGTCTTCGCTGACATAATTATCTATGATTTCCTTTAATACAAAAGTGCACTGTGTTGTTGAGTGTGACGGTTTAAATCCAAATTGTAAACTACCCGATTTCAATACATCACTTTGATAGTCAATAATCACATTATCTAACAGTTTCCCTATGATACTACTAAGAGCTACTGATCGATAATTATCACTACTATTCAATGATTTTTTTCTGTTCTTAGGAATAGGAACAAGAGTAGATGTTAGCATACCACGTGGCGTATGTGCATGATTCAACATCATAGTAAAAAGTTTTGATAGGTGGGCATATAACTCATCACAGCCATTCAGTATATGATCAGAAGTTATTTCACAAACACCGTCTGTCTTATCTCGTTTAAGCTTACAAGCTGCTTGCCTAAACTTGTGAAATGTCGATAGCATGCAAAGAGCCACATGTACCACCAGCACAATTAGAGTGTACATCATGACTCAATGATACATTAAGGGCAGCCATTGCAGACTTACTATAAGACACATTATTGTAAAGTGTTTCATATTTATTTTTAAAGACATTGCATATCTCGTCGTCGCCGTGCACGCCATCTATTACGGACACGGTCGACTTATTTTTGAAATGCTTTTTCCGTATTTCTTTCCAGAAATTGCGACCATCACTTGTGGCCAAAGAAACTGCCATTCTATCAGACGCAAGCTTATTTTGATTTCTGATCACGTATCGTGACGACCTTTTATAATCCCGTTTGGCTTTACAGTGGATGTCTTTAAGAACACCAGAGGTGGGGCACCCATTTTCCACCCAGAGTCGACACCAAAATATTGATTTTTGCTTTCAGCTGATTGACTTGCTCACCCCAGCCAGGCCGATGTTTACGTTTCCTAGTCCCAGGAATACACTGAACAGCTGCTCGGACACACGCATTCACGATTTCCTCATAGTAACGATCAATGTCTTCATAATGGTTATTGCAATTAATCTGTGTACAACTAATTGCATCATTTGAGATATTCAGGTCAAGTAATAACTTCCTCAATTTACGCATATAACTATGAATATCGCTGACATCACATTCCCTCCATTTTGGTCTATTAGTGGTTGGGCGCTCATGATGTCCATTTAGGAAAACAGGTATGATGGGACTGTAGCCCATAATACAGTTTCGTATGTTTCTCTGAACCAACCGACCAAACGCTAGCTGTTATTCTTGAAGAGTGTTTGCAGTAATAGATTAAACTGATGTTAGTTACAAAGTATTATCCTTGATAAATGGTTATGCTTATAAAATCGCTTTTGTGAAATGCAGCACAATTAAATGAATCAGTCAAACCTGATTTAGTTAATGCTATTTACATAAATATATGTATATATGATTTGAAAGAAAGTGTTTATTGTATTGTGCCCAAAAGCGTCTGTTTATGGTGCCTGCTCATATATTCGCTTGTTTGCTTTTACTTTTTGTGTGGTATTCATTGAATGTAGGCATAGAATGTGTCAGTGTCCGAACGACTGAACCACATACACATATAATGCCAATTACAATTACCGATTGACACAGTTGGAACGCAATTTCCCCTCATATATTTGCAGTCACATTAAGGAAAATAAATGGGCATTGCGCGAGAGTGTAAATGTCATCAAGCATTTAAAAAAGGCCAAGAACTCTGAGCATATAAGGATCAGTGGAACTTGGCAAGAGGCCGGTTAATAACAGAAAGCCACTGCGCGTAACTTAGCCAAGACATACTTTTACTACTTTTGAGACACAAGTTGAACTCCTTACTTCACATTTTACAACTTATATCATAATGATGCAATGTGCAAGGTACATTCCGCTGTGTTTTTCATTGCCGCATTTTGGGAGATACACAGTCATGTTTGCATCCATATGAAATTTTTTGTAGGGACACAACACCATTGCTATAGCCACAAAAGAGCGCCAAACATTAATGGAATTGCAAGCTATGAATAAGAACTTAGATGATCCATATATTTCCATATAGAATGCAATAACGTTGCCATTCACAAAATCTTTATATCTCAGCTGAATGATAGGATCGGATGGAAATAAAGTCCACCCAATCAAGCTTGCAGTGTGAGTAATCGTTCAGATACAGGCTTTACATCCCATTGTTAGGCTTCTGAACGCAATTGGCATAATCCCATTAGATATCATGGAATTATTATCCCATTGACAGTGTTCAGGCCCCCCGTCGTTGCTTGACCACGTCTCATTGAAATGTGAATAGCGCCTAGTCCCAGTAATAATTCCGATATTGGTGTTTGTGAGAGGAGTTTACAAACTGTCTAGCAGTTTATCTAAGGCAAAGTTGATATTGCTGAAGGGTCCATTTTGGAGGTCATTTGATCTTTTGTTGCCATGCAAATAGATCAATCAAGAGAGGGAAATATGTACAGTTCGATGCATTCATCATGGTGGAGAGGAGTGGAGAGATGGGGTGGGGTGCAATTCAAAGACAGGATGAATTGAGAATAACAATATACAATAATGCGCAGATATGATCAATATTATGTGCTGTCATGACGAAAAACTCATTAATTCTATTCGGTCGTCATCAAGAGCTAACGTTAAGGTCAGATATAGCTTTTGTGTCATGTAAATATTCTTTCAATTGTCAGTCTCTAACGAAGGGGCGCGAAAGTCAAATGTAGATAAATGGTTTATACTATAATGTTCTCTTGGTTGTTCTGACATATATATATATATATATATATATATATAGATATATATATATATATATATATAATATATATATATATATATAGAGATTATATATATAGGGGGATATTAGAGCGAAATATATTTATATATATATATATATATCTATATATATATATATATATATATATATATATATATATATATATATATATAATCTATATATATATATATATATATATATATGAGCCGACAGAATATGGCTAAAGCTAGCATGACACTGGTTGGAATAATTTCGGGAAAGGGAAATGTGTACTATATACTATATAGTCTTGCGTCCTCAAAGACCCACTTATATATACTTATATATATATATTATATATATATTATATGTGAGTTACGTTCTAGTGAAAGAAGCTATCGTGGTTTTGAGGGGGAGCTAAAAAGAAACGAAGCATCGCAGGCCACGGTATTTCATACCTTATATTAACTATAACTGTCTACCCGAATAGATAATGCTTTGGAAAGACATATAAGAAACAATTTGCATATATATCGGGTCATATATTTAACCCCGTCAAAGATGGTTTGAAACATATGTAAGGACTTTAGTATTTGAAATTCCGTTATTCCGAGTGCGTCACAAACACGGATACAATTGCACCAACTTATCCCCGTGTACATTTACACATGAATACATATGTAAATAAGTTGTTAATTGCAGTCAGGCATCCGTTGTCTGAGGAGAACAGGAAACCGTGTACCTGATCTGCAATTTATATAGACAGCCACAAGGCTATAATAAGCTGCGAATATGAATAGATTAATAAACAAACCTCCCCCCATTATATTCATCAATCGAACTGGGCTGTTGCTTTACATGACCTGTTTGGTTTTGTGTAGTGTTGTACTAATCTCACATTTGCAGTGAACAATAATGTTAATGATGCAGATTGTGATGAAGACGTTTATGCTGTTCGATATTTGATCGTAATGATGCTGTTTTAAACACCAAAGCAGAAAGACCACCCAACAGTCTTCATTTACTATTAGGCCCGATGCACCATGTGGTTGTAACATTTTCGGTTTTGACTGTGGTGTCTTAATGTCGTCTCACATTTCTTCATATCCAAGCCCTAATTACACACATTAATTGCAAGATATTATGCAAGTAAATATGAATAAATGGTTTTCGTGTTGATGATCTCTTGACATTTAAGACTCAACATGCAGCTGAACATTGTACAGCAAGCCATGCGCGTCTTAAGCTGCACACCGATACAACGGAAGCCACAATATATGGAATTGGATTGTTTTAGGTATCCTGGATCAATTTAACACATGTAATGATATCTGCACTCGGTAATTTATGTGTTCAAAGACAAAATACGGATTATTTTAGGCTAATCTGAAGCCGCAATAATATGCAGTACGTTCTCTTTAGACGGCGCGACGGACAACGAGCACGAAAAGGTATACCCCCCCCCCCCCCGGGGGGGGCCTTGCACGAACGACAGCCCAGGAATTGATAAATTGGTTGCCTACCTACAATAGCCTTGGTCATATTATGAGATGGCCCCAATCTGCACGAACGACAGCCCAGGAATTGATAAATTGGACGCCTACCTAAAATGGCCTTGGGCATATTATGAGAAGGCCCCACTCTGAGAATCATATAAGCACTACTAACAATCGTATCTGAATATGTTTGCAGAGCTTATCGTGACTCTACACTTATCCACGCCGTCACTATGTCCCCATTCCATTCGTTTCTCCACCCTACCGTTACCCCAACTTCGTTTCCCTAATTAGGAGTACAATAATGGGTAGCAGCAAATTCTTATTTATCCAATTTGCTCGTGCGTTGATAAAGCCGTTTGGCCTTATTTGTTCTTATAGCCATTTCTTTGGAGGATTGTCAAACACTTTAACTCCGCGACATTCAGTAGAAAACGTAACTCCAACTCTATCTCTTTTGACGTTTCTAGAGCAAACAGACAAAAAAAAATTAGTTTGAGTTACACCAGGAACTGAAAGCGATATTTGGTGCAATTTCATGTTGATCAAGCTGCGGTTATGAATACCTTTTGGTAGCGCACTGATATGCACGCTCCATTTTACACACAAACCTTACTGGATATGCTGCGTTGCATAAATAAACAGTGCATGTACAATGCGCGAAAATGCACTGAATGATGTAACATCACATCATGCATACCATTGTAACTGTACGGATCCCAGGTCACCAACTGATCTGAAACCTCTATCCTAATTACAGCAGTGGCATATACAAGACGTCTTATTGGAAACATAGATCATAAGAATTGCTGTTTCAGTCACAAACGGCAAGCCGATGCATTTAGGTATTCAAGCAAACAACGTTAGCCCTTGATAGATATGCTGCTTAATCAGTAAGAGAGAACCTGCCTACAATAGGTATGATGGATGGCTTCACAAGTGACAGCGAATCGTGTATGCAGCATCTAGATTTAGTTTCAAGGGAAATATTTACAATTATAATATCATAATTTCGGAAGCACTTGCTTGCTAAAAGTAATACATCAAGTTGATGGGCTACACAACAGTGTGGGTCATCACACACACACACACACACACACACACACACACACACACACACACACACACACACACACACACACACACACACACACACACACACACACACACATATATATATATATATATATATATATATATATATATATATATATATATATATATATATATATATATATAT
Organism: Urechis unicinctus; assembly: GCA_034190875.2. NCBI lineage: Eukaryota > Metazoa > Annelida > Polychaeta > Xenopneusta > Urechidae > Urechis > Urechis unicinctus. Next base: position 58,634,525 of record CM067343.1, on the reverse strand, counting down.
ATATATATATATATATATATATATATATATATATATATATATAATATATATATGCTATATTTATGTTATATATATATCTCTATATTGTCTACTATATAATCTCTCTATATATATGATCTATAGTATATATATGTATCTATATATCTATATATATCTCTATATCTATATATATATATATATCTCTCTATCTATCTATATATATCTATTATATATATATATATATGCACCAATTAAAGAGACCCATTGCTTCGGTGTATTCGTGTTAACGCTGACGAGCTTCCATTGTTTACTTAGCAATAAGGTTTTGCTTAAATGACTAAAAGTATCCGCATGTAAAGTAAAGCAACGGATGTTGCCTCTAAAATTCTAAAACATTGCGTGCATTATGAAGATAGTAAGCCACGTGTTATCCTTAGAATAATATTGCCCATCTGGGTAGCGACACGAAGTTTATGTGCGGTCTCGGTTCATCCTTCACGACGTCTTGAGCTGACGATTAAGAAAGCCATTTGGTGCTACGACAAACAGTGAAATGCGATTGCACACAGGCTGGTATAACATTAAGCCATGCTTGGTGCATTTGCCACACAAAACATCTATCTATAGTGAAAAATGTGGTCCTCATGTGCCTTACCTTACTGACATCGCCCCTTTGACAACAAAGACACAAGCGTAATAACTGTCGCCGTAAATATAATTGCCTTTGTCCTCACGTATATGACAGCGTGAAATGCGTTGTTAATGGATTATAACAAAAGAAGATGAAGGAAATGACATGCATGGCTATGGTTTAGAAATGGGACAGCCTTTGAATATAATAATGACGTCAGCAATTATACCTCAAGTAACGCGTGGCGTAGTTGAATCGCTCTCATTAAGGTTGGGATTGCAATCTAATCACTATTCCCCAACAAACGCTTGGTCGCCACTTCATTAGCGGCTAATAAGGTTCTTAATCGTTTGATGCGACAACGTTATATAAGCGACACAATGAGAATAAGGACATGACAGTGCTTTTTGATGTGTGCCGCCCCCTGAAATATCAACTCCAGCCACATATTTAGAACGAGTGTTCGTGATCAGTCGGATTAACATGACTTTGGCGGACGGTTTATGACATTGCCTCATCGCTTATGGTGTTGCATCAAGCAGATGGCAAGGAGCAATATAAATTGAAATTAATCATGCAGTACTAAACACAAAGTCTATACTGAATTTATACGGACAATAATGTACGAACCTGCTATCGTTAATAAAATGGCACCTTCACGAAAACGATTTCGTAAGCTGCATTTTGGTGGCCCAATACAAGTTTATATTAGCTCATGCGAGTTGATACGGATACAAGGCGGTACATAACCAAAGTGAAATAACTATCCATAAACAGGCAGGTGCATACGCCTTTTTCCCGATTCTTGTAATCAGGGTGGTATACTGGCACCGTTTATATATGCGCATTTGTATATAAGTGTCAGTGTTTACTGGAATGTTGTCCCCTCAATTTAATTATGTATCCAAGTCTTTTCTGCGTAGCATACAACGGACCTGTTGTATGAACACATGGCATGCATATATGTCATATTATATCAAATGAGCCAACAATTCATGATATCCATAATCTATTAACGTTATGAGGTGAGCAACGCGCATTCTTGAATACGTAATTGTATTTTGTTGCGCTTGTGAGAGAAGAACAAATATGTGTGTACAACAAATCAATTGCGCCCCATACATATTGGTTAAATATATGCGCAACGCAACCGCAACGTACTCCATACAAGTCAAGCTTATAATACCACTCCTTCGTAAATGCCGACGGAAGCAGAATATCTCACCCCAACACCCCCCCCCCCCGACCACGTCACATACAGCTTGCTATTTTGTCGTGGGAGAAAATGGCTGTTAGAAAAAAATAGTAGATGACGTAATCGTAGCGATGGCCCACCAGACATAGATCATGCCAAATGGAACCAAGTGGTTAAATTGTGGGCTATATTAAGTAATTTGTTCATTGTTGCCAGGCATGATGCCTAACATCTGATGACAGTGGTTGTCATTTATGTCTGCAACTTCTCGTAAAATGTCTGCTTTGTGCACAAGCCTTGAACAGTTGAAATCTAAAAAAATTTCGTTCACACAAAAAAAATGTTCTCGTTGCGATATACACATGGTATCTGAACACGGTTTCTGAATTCCAGAAGTAAGCTTGGCTTGATATTTTAATGAATAACAATGGAACTCTAGGTTGATTGACATTTGCAGGGTAGAAGATGCAACCGAGATAATAAACCTCTCCCTATTCAGCCCATAGTTTCGAACGTTCCAGTTATGCATATTATCAGTTAAGGCTGACACAACCGCTGTCTATATACAAACCATAAAGATATACACGTCAACAACTGTAATGGCTAAGGAGTCAAATAATAAATGGTTTGGACGAACTTTATTTTGTCTCGCAATATAGCATAATCCAGTAAATCCTCACATCGATAATCTATTATATCAGGATGTATATTCTGAATTATGTGGGGATACACTCGTTCAACATAATGGCCAGGGGCCGCAGGAATTTCAAGTTCCCATTAGAATATTTATCATGACGCTGGGCTATAAAGGATTTCAATCTTTTACCCATTGCTGTTGAGCTCAGTTCTCTAACTCTATTGACACAATCACGTGAGATTAGCATTGGTAACATGTGGATTTATTTGAGAATTGTTATAACTACCAAATTCATATATGTCAGGTATGATCTTATCATTAGTGACCTTGTTTTGTAAATGTTATATATAGAGCGGATCAGGGCGACCCATTTGAAATCACTGCAAAGGCACCTCGGCGTTTTACTGATAGATTACGCATAATGTAATGAACTATACGCCATGCTCATTCCTTAAATTCCACTTTTCGTGTTGCAAATAAGATGTAATCTAATTCTTGATAATAAGGGGGTCAATGAAAATCAGGCAAATTGCTAAATTTACCCAACAATGAGCGCGATTAACTTTATATTATATTCATACTTCATTGTTCGTTAGGCTGAGGCATTTGATGATATTATATAGCGCCGCGGCATGTTCTTAAAGAGTCATTGGTGCCACCGTAATATTAATGTAAATGTTAGTGTACAAGCATAGTACATTATTAAGAATGATGACCGTATCAATAATGTTACGGTGGCACAGCGTACCCGAGCTTTAAACAGTAAAGCAACAGATTGCTTTCCGTAGAGCACCTGAACACAGCTGACGACATCAAGTCACATCTCATATCCTATGAAAAACTCTGGGTTAGATTTGCTGTTGAAGATTCCCGAACATATTGTTATTCGGAATGGACTCAGGTATCGCTAGAATCAGAGGACGAGTAGCAGGATCTATACTAGCACAATCCTTACAAGTGTTAAAAAAAAGCTTTCATTCGTTCCTGAAAAAGAAACATATATCTATAGTGACATCAATAGCGAACAGAAGCGGCTATCGCTTGCCCTGTGGTATCTGGCAAGACACCCCCATGCTAATAAATGGCATCAGCTCATTGGTTGTCGTTAGTGATACAATTGCGATTGTTCCATCACACCCAAAAACAATCTATTCCATATGCATACGTGAAACTACTTTCTGCATTTAACCCGGTAACAGCCTGTATGGAACGTATGTTTGGTCATTTGGCATTTCTTATTTCAACGCCTGTGCTATTTGTTATTCTTGGTGCATCACAAACCGTGACATAACTGTATCAACGTCTCCTTTGATCACACTGAAACCATTATTGATTGATATTTTCGGTCGCATTTTCTTGTTTTCTTTTGAATTGTAAACTATTGGTCATGTTAGGTACCATATATAATTAATGAATAAATATATTGACATTCATAATTTCTGCATCTATCACCACATATCATCATACATAAATATGTGTATGGATTGCTTGTGCGGCCATATCAGGCATCATTTACTTGCAGACCACAGGACACTATTAACCTGATCTTAAAACTATATTGAGACAAATATATTGGCAGGGTCCCGGCAGCCAGCCTGTGCAAATATGGCCACCACATTCTAATCATATAATAACACATTCTAACAATGTTTTGTGAGGAAGCTTATGCTTCTATCGATTGCATTCAACAATGGGAAATGATTTTAATCATATTATATCCATTCATTTATCAAACTAGAATATCCGTCTATAGTGCAAGACTTGACCTATTTGTCAGAGGATATATCGTCATCATTGGACGAACTCATAAACCATGACATTTGCGACCAATAGAACGAGCAGACGAATACTTTAGCCTGGAGAGCCTATATTTGCCAATGTTTGCCGTTCAATGTACACACACACACACACACACACACACACACACACACACACACACACACACACACACACACACACACACACACACACACACACACACACACACACACACACACACACACACACACACACACACGCGCGCGCACACACACACACACACACACACATATATATATATATATATATATATATATATATATATATATATATATATATATATATATATACATATATATATGTACATATATAAATACATGTATATTATCATATAAATATAAATAAATATAAGCATACACGCGGGCACACATACATTCACGCAAACTCTCACCAGCGCACACACAAATATATGAATAAAATAAAACTTTCAATTCCTTGATTTTTGCTGTATTATGTAAACAACATGCGCACATGCGTGGCATGTCCGTACACATATATAGTGCTATGATGCTTATGACTGTATAATTATACAACTCTTAATCCTAAGATATATAATCATTTTGCTTGTTTCATCTGCAAGCATGCTCTGCAAATATTTATTGCTTTAGGCGACCTTGGCGCAAACGAATAGGTTTGTAAGTTTCTTGCTTTGACAATTTCGGAATATTTGCCGGGAGAATGCGCGAATAATGAGTTATATCTGGCACATTCTTGGTGACATCAATCGCTTATGAGGATGACAGACCATTTGGTCATATGTCCCATTTGATTAATATAACACCTCAAGATGTATGGGAAGATTACGCGAATAGCAAATTCGACTAATATTTTCGTGCAAGTGAAATTATGTTTTGGCTGACAATCTCTGTATCGTAACCGCAGTTCTCTTTGGAGATCTTATATATTTCGAAGTTGAAGTTCATTCCGTCTCATTCATGCCTATGTAGTTATGAAAGGGTGTGTATTACAATTAAGCTAACCTACTGGATAATGTAGCAGCATAGCTATGTACTGCAATGTTGCAAATTCCATACACTGACAACATGTTCTCCTCCAGCCGCCGTTTGTGAGACAATGCAATAACTACGTACGATATATCGACAATATCCTATTTCAGAGCTAATAATGAATGTCCGGCGGGGCTGTAAATCAAACAGAGGGTAATTGGATTATTGCCAATAGCATGTATGCTCTCCGTGTCTTTAATTACGCCAAGAAAGCAAGATAACTAGATTCATGCGGTCATAGTAAAAAAGAAAAAAAAGAAACACGAATTAAGATACTGAGTTGTGTCCCAAGAGCTGTAACACAATACGTACAGGCATTACATGGCATTCATAGGGTGTATATGTCCAGTGACATTGAATAAAACATGAATATCAGACTCTAAACTCATGATACAATATTCGCTTTGATGGATCACGCACAAATTTATTCTTCGATCGAAACAATTTCTTGAATTATTATAGGGTGCAAGTTTGAAGGCGAACGGGTCAAAACGCAACATATTTAAAACGAAATTCCACAAGGGCACTGCCATTCAAAAACGATGCTACCATTTGGCTACAGTTGTTATTTTACGTTCCAATCATGTCGCGGATAGGAAATAGAACGTTGATGCTCAATCAGCCTTTCAACATAAAAGAGTTTACTTACATCACAGCTACATATGTTGCTTGATATTCATTGAATGCTTTGTAATCGTCTTAACGAAATCCGTGGCCATAACTTGTTCTTAAATTTTTTGAGCCTGTCTTTGTTTGCTTAATTCATCGACGGATGTATTATTGACTATTGTATTATAATTAAGCCTAACACGCAAATGACATGCAGACAATGATGTTAGCACTCCGTACCCCTGCTTAACTTGTAAGTTATGCCCACAATAAGGTCACATTTATTTTCGTTTGCATTGTGTTTTCCTCTGCTTTCATCGGTAAACCATCTCAGACATTCGCAGCAAATGTTATTCCCTTTTTTCTGCATCGGTATGCTTAATCATAAGAACTAACGATCCAATAAAACATCGTGTTGATGGAAAAGGACAGACTGTTTATGTTTTTAGCGCGAAGAGCAATCTCTGGTAAGCCTCATAATATCTTTCCATAAACATTAAGACTACATCAAGCGCATTAAGCATTCCCAACATAGCAACTAAGGCTATGTCTCGATAGCCGAATGACGTCCAGGATCCAGGAGAGGAGCAAAGCAATTGATCGGACCGCATTATCAATGAATACCCGACCAAAAGCTTTGCTAGTATCATTAATATCGCGTGTTACTATTCGGCTCAATATCGTAATTTTACAAAACCCTATTATTCCTAATTAGATTGCACAACATGTAGTCTGACAACGTTTTGTTGGACGAATTCAACCAATAGCTTCGATATGCGTGGCATTGAAGTGACCCGGACTTTGATGATTAAAGCGGAGGCTGATATATGAAAAGAAACATCAAATCAATCATTTTAGTTAAATATGACCCTGTAGACAGTCATGGGTGAGTGGGAATGTGTGCAGTTACAAAGCCATACGCATATATGCTTAGGTGAGTCCTGTTTCAGATAATTTTCTTGATTTCGTTATATGGAATTTCATTTGCTCATGAAAATCCTAATACTGAAGCAAACCAGCCAAGGTGAAATAATCAGTGACTCAATGAATTACACGTTGATAACAAATTGTAATTCCAAATTAGCTCGATGGATTGCGTCGACGTGGGGTTGGTGGCATAAAAGAACAGGAATAAACTATGACTGCACAATATATGTATATATATACGCGCACAAACACACTTTGAGCGGACAATATTCATATACATATGTACACGTATATACACACATATATATATATATGTACACATATATATATATATATACATATAATAGAACTATTAACACAAATATATATTATATGCACATATAAATATGTATATATATATATATATTTATATATATATATATTTAATTATATATATGTGTGTGTGTGTGTGTGTGTGTGTGTGTGTGTGTGTGTGTGTGTGTGTGTGTGTGCGTGTGCGTGTGTACGTGTGTGTACGTGTGTGTGTGTGGGTGCGAGCATATATACGGAAATGTGTGTTTATGCATGATCGATTTATCAGTATAGTTTTTCAATCTGTTCGGGCAGCTCATCATTCATCTCGATGTCTTACTCTGGCCATGGTGTGAATCGTTATCGTAAGGATATAGTTTGATCGCATGAAGTCAGTTCAGTCGCCTTTCTTGCCTGAGTGAATAATGGAGTTACTACCCTTATTTCGCACCTGAGTCCCCAAAATACCCCTATTTTGGGACATGAGCTGCCGCGGAGCATCTTTTAGTGTGATTAATATATAGTCAGGGGCGTCAACAGCTGCTGCCTAATAGGCAATACCAGCACGGCCTCGACACAAGTATCTTGGACAAACCATGTATGTTGCTAATACCGCCGTGAAGAATTGACAGTAGGACGATTTGGCATACAGATCATCTATCACATTCATATTGCGGACTGAAGTGGCTATTGTGTTGTAGATGACTATAATGATGACGACCTCGCGATTTGTTATGATCTGATTGATACTAAATATAAACATTAAAACGATGACGATTATGATGAGTATCACGACGAGAATGCTGAGGTTGATTGACCCCATACATTAAGAGTAACCTGTATGAAGACAGGCTTGTCTCTTGTCGTTGGTGCACACCAACAATCAATCGATAAATTAAACAATGTAGCTCCTTACAAACCCATGTGAGGCGAAGATGAAACTTAACATACAGCACTGATGCAGACACGCTCAATCAAGAAGACCCAAGAATCTATTCATAAACTTCCTGCGCACTTACTTAAAACTCGCGTATGTTAATTATGCATCTAACGATGAAAGTAAACATGAAAAGCAGTATATACGATACTTAGAGAGTGCATATTGAAAACAAACCCGAACTGATGATTTGCATCACTTGATACTTATGTCTCAATTGCTAAGTGAATAGTCTCACCCATTGGAATATTCTCGCTGGTAACGATGAACATGCAACGATCGTTATTGCCTACCCTCGGAATTTTTCTGTCGATATGCAGTTCGGCATAATTCATTTTGATCACAGAAATCCGACGGTCACATACATGTAACGTCTCCGATGCTTAGAATGCTGACGTCAACAGGACAGATGACGTTAACCACCTGTCCTTTAAGAAGTGATCGGTGTTTTGCATCTCAGTCACATGGAACATATATAATTGTAAACGAGAGAGTGCTGCATACCGGGATAATCTAATTAGATAGCAAAAGAAAACATTGCGTCCTTTATCTATAACATCACAAGTATGATTACAAGAAAGGTGGCGAAAATGTCGCTTGCTCGAAATAAAACTATAGCACAAATACAAACAACGCAGATTACATGCACACAAACGCACACAAACACAAACTCCCCCATGTAAATATATCTGTTTATATATATATGTTTATTTATATGTCAAGATTACCAGTCATAGAATCGCCAGAATTAACAACTTTCTGTTATGTCTTCATTGCATATTCAGCAATATCTTCGTGCTATCCGTCACTTTTTTGTCGAGGCATATATATACTTGTCATCGTTGACATCTTTATAGCTTTTACGATCCCTTATTTGAACCTTCAACTCGTGCATGCTTATGCATAGTATAAATCAACTTCAATCAGGAGTGCCATAACACAAAACGCAGATTGACGACATACGAAGTTACCACTGTCATCCAACTGTATGGGTTTGTCAAAAGTTGTTGTAATATGACACTGGTTAGCGGGCTTTGTGAAATATGACTGTTGTATATTGTTTTCATTAATATTTTCAATAAACACTCCCATACGTAGTAACCTACCACGCGACAAAATGGTATTTCCACAATCCTACTCAGCCGGATATAAATGACAAGTGCTGCAGCCCGGTCTTGGTCATGTAAGAGCCACACCTCTTGCTGTTGGCCGAATTAGACAATGGCCTAGCGCACCAGCAGGTGGACCATGATGCCTGACTCGACCAGGTGGCTATCTACAAAAAATCCCGGTTTGGTGGACGGGTGATATAAGCAGCCTGCCAGCTTTTCGTTATCGCAGCCCTGACCGTGTTTACCGTGTTCGCCATGATCCAGTCACTCTCAGCCTGCTCGGTAAAAAATTTTAACATCAAGAGGTACTCGCAATCTGACCGACCGGGGGGTCTTTTTTCGCCCTAACAGTGTCAAAAATAACATCCAAGTTTAAAGGCTTCCGCAAAGAATAAACAGTAACTGGGCCATTGACCTTAAATTTGACTTCAGCGTTATCCAACATTTCAACCGATGGGTTGTTAGGTGGTTAGACTCCATTCTCGGTATGGATTACATCCGATAGATCCTTCAACAGCTCGTCTAAATCTTCCACCTATTTGGCCGAACGGTTTTTTCTGCATTGAAGTGCAGCCCCTAATCTGCTCAAAGTATCATTCTAAATTTGAATATCTGCCAAGCGCTCTTCAGATGCATGTTGGACCACCCGTGATCTGGGGTAGGGTAAGTTTTCTCCGTTCCTGCCAGGAAAGTGCAACAAAGCTCTTGTGTTCACTGCCAATGTGCTAGACTAATACCTTGTGACAACCAGTCTCTAATTGGAATTTTCTTATACACATATATGGCCTTATCTCTAATTCGTACACTCTTAAATCACCTCATCTCTTGTTGAGATTTTCGTAAATGATATACCAAGCCTGGACCACTTATTAAAGATAGGACTGTACAGTTAACCGTTCACCTATTGTCACTTTTAGTGGGATATAAGAACGGTCCCTAATGATTTGTAATATGTTCTGGAATTTTCTAGACCCACGGCACGGACATAGATGCGGTTTTGTTGTGGGTGCTTACTTTCGATAAGGAACAAGGAGTGATAAATTGTAACGGTTCATGCGTGCTCTATGGCTCCTGTGATGATCATTCTCGCATTTGATACCCTAGCGCGTTGTATTTGCTACAAATTGATCTGTGTAGGAATTAATGGGATGTGCCAATCATACCTGGAATGGAAACATACGGATATCTAATTATGGTAATGTTTGCGGTATTCATTCACATTAAGTAAACTATCTTTGGTTGTTCTACCGATTAAAACCTTTGTTATTTTCAATTAATGACATCCGAATTCTGTGATGCTTTACAGACAAAACTAACTGCGCATTAAGTAGCATATATGAATAATTGGGCTGTGCATGATAACGTGTTCCGGCTTGTTGCTTTGATCCATTTGCACACAGGAATTGTGTACAACTAGCATTTAGTGCATGCATTGGTTGCTGTCGAAGGTTTGTGGATGATTATTCTCTGTTTGAACTAGCTTGAACGATTGTGGTGGAAATAATAGAAGAGATGAGGACTGTTCAGTGATCGTTCCCTTACCTGCTAAGAAATATGCCGAGCCCTGATAGTTACTTACAAAATGCATCTTAGAATATCGTAACTGCTTTTCATTCCGATTAACATGATCCAAGCTACTTTTGCATAACCTATACAACTGAGGTAAATTGATGCGATGCTTTTGGTATGATGGGTTCATGGATCTCTTTGATTAAATTCAACGCATGACGCTATTCTTCAGCATCTTGTTTTCAATCAAAGTGACTGGTAGAGCTACTGCGTAATGGATTTAAACAGCAACACCACCATTACCATTTGCGTGAATGTCATTTTCACCAATGCGAAAGTGTTATGATTTGCAAAGTTAAATAACCTTATGCTTGCTTAATGTCCCAGTCTGAATGGAATAATCTCACCGTCAATCAACATCATACAGATCGGGCTGTGTGAACACATCCACTACCCGCAAGTAACAAGGATTTCAATTCAAAATATTTTGATTGATTTCCATTATCCAATTATTCTGTGCATCTTAGAAGACAAGAGACGTATATGAGTTTAACTCATCAGGTACCTGTATGACAAATTATTAACTTCTAAAGGCGCCTGACATGCACCCTTAGTAATTCGCATACATTCGCAATTTCTGGTGCACCACAGTGTCTAGAATAGGACACATGTTCCAAACGACCTATTAAGTTAATTCATTTTGGAGTGACGCGTGAGTTATTATTGGTTTGAACGATCAACACAGCTATTCGGTTATCCCCGTAGTAGTACAAAGAGGACTTTTGCTATAAACTCAAGCTATATCCTTATACATTGACTTCGGTGCGTGTATATCAACTGACACTCACCAGTCTAGCTAACCGTGTCGCTGCTATTCAGAGAAAAGCACAATCCAAAAAAAGACTATGTAGCTTTATCGCGCACAAAGAATTTATTTGTGAGTGAATATTTAAAATTGACGACTCGTTCCTCAGTTTACTGCGTATCTCATGGTCCAAAATAAACGTCTACCTATAATACATCCTATTATATCCGTTTACTACTGTTCCACAAGCCGCATAATTGTTTTCGCCAACAACTAAAAATAGTATTTGGGACAGCAGGCACCCTACCATGAACCCTCTGAAGTTGATTTCGCTGTGTTATCTTCAAGTGCGTAAATAACCATCACATGCGTTACAGTTAATCTTGCTTATAAGTCAGACCGGTAGTGTGGCAAAACCTACCGAATACTTTGACATCATCTATGACAAAAACGCAATTTGGGTGGACCCGGGAGTTTTGAAGCCTATTTCTCAACGACATTACGCATTACTGGGGGTAGAATTGATTTTGACTTTTATCGATCAGCTTTGTCTGTTATACAGTCTATGGCATTATGTGACCTTATTCATAAATCTTAAAAAGAGCCGCTACTAGCGTATTTTGGAGTGCAGACAGTAGTTACGAAGCATTCAAAAAAGGCAATCAGTCACATCTAAATTGCTAAAAAAATAAAGGGCGCTGTGAAGGCCTGTTGTAAGCTGCGAAACCAATCTCCTTTGTTCTCATAAAAATGTACATTGATAGGATTTTTAAGTGTACAATCTAGTCAGCTGCTTTTTTTATTCGATATCATCTTACGTAAAATATAAGTCTGCATGTGCGTGTAAATGTGTTTGTGTAGGTATTAAACAGTGTGTATCTCGCCGTGCATAGTCATACACTGTCTTGCATTAACTTGAAGATAATTGTACAATTCTGACAGAGTTATGGGTTGAAGCAACCTTGCAGGCCGGCAAGCCACCATGAATAAAAAAATAGAATCATTAACTATTTTTCCCATTTCAGGCAAAGACAAAGTCATGGTCTTTGCTGACATGAGTTATCTTGCATCAGATATATGCGAGATTGCTGGTTTGGAATTGGTCGCAGATGAATGTATTCTAATACTTTCAGCAATTTATTTGTACTTCGGCTGCCTTTGGCCAATATTTTTTATCACATACAGGGTATTGTAAAGATAATCCTATCTATACTGATTATGATGCTGACGATAATTATTAACGCATGTTGTAAATATGGATCATAATGAGGATGATGTTGTTGTTTATGATAAATTGATGTTGGTTAAAACGCATTATAGAGGTTGATGTTATGGGTGGCTATGGTGGTGCAGGGAACATGTTATCTCGTGTTAATACCATGAGAATAGGAGACTAATAAAATCTACCCAGAGCGATATTTGTCAAATACCTCTTCGCATATATCGCTGATTTCGGTCCCGCAAAAAAAGCGAGATGATATGGAACCAATATGACTCTCAGTAGTTGACAGAGACATAAAGTAAATCTGACTGCTGCCTTGCCAGCTCAATCCAATAATCAACGATGGCGGTGATTGCAAGCCAGAATATTGATCGAGGCTTTGCTACTGTCATCGATTAAGACTGTTCAATGAGATTTTATATAATTGCAAGGGAGATTAACCAAGAACAGGGTTCATGGTTCCAGTAGTAATACATCACCATTTTCATATCTTACTGGTCATATTCTTAGTATTTTTAACTTTAGCATTTCTAGCCCGATATTGGCGAAATAGATACATTTAGAAGTATGTTGCGATTGGCACTTGAAATCAAATGCTCCAAAAAACCTCTCTGGTGTCAAACCTAGCTTATGTTTATATTCTACTGCATGATATATATATCGAGCGCGAAACTGATAAAATTTCACGCGGTAACCACGGGTCATTATTGCCCAACAAAGTGACACTTAAGCGTTGCAATGGTCATTAGCATACATCGCGTTGCTAGATATTCCGTTGCGGCTGGAAAAAAAAATTGATGCAAAACCCTAGCACTGTGACCTAACAAGCTCGGTAACCCCCATTTCGCTATCATTCTTCAACTGTCTTCAAATATTAAGATTTACAATAATAAAATACTAACAAATGCCAGCCACAATGCATTTAATATTATGTATTGGTTAAAAACACTACTTATTTTCTTTTTGCCGTAGTAATTGCCTGTCAAGACTGTTAGGCACTCTAAATAATATATATATATCTACTTGTGCCTTGCAATAAAAACAAATGCGTTCTTGCACCTGCTGTATATTGCGTTTTCGTACTAGCTAAATAAGTAAACTGCTGCTGCTCCTGAATATGTAGATTACTTAAAAACGAATAACCTGACTAAAAACGGCATGGGTTACAAACATACTACTTAACTACTTTGTAAGAAGACGTTTTCTATTTGGTAAGTAGGTCTTATATGGCGTGGGTAAAGGTTTGACAACTCCAACAGACATTAGTTATGTTTACAACCTTGATAGGCGAAAGGTTTTAGTGACATTACTTGACATATCAGAGTATCTATTTCACCATGTACAGCACCAAATGCTTTCAGAAATTATGTGCTGCCAAGGGACATGGAATTAAGCCCAATCTCTTGAAGGTGGAAGGGTTTAATATTTTAAACTGGTATGCGAAAAGTACTGGTAAGACGGTACTGTCCGCTCAGATGACGAAGAAACCCCTGAGCTAAACAAATTTACAGAACTATAATTGCACAGTGACGTTGCGTCAATCTCCCATTGCACAGCTTACACGGATTGCGTAGTCAAATACAGGAGCATGTGTTAATATGGCGCATAAGTATATGTATTACCAATTAGTGTAACGTTTGTTGAAAACTGAACCCTTCAAAAACTCCCCTCTCTTACAGCAAGTGTATGAGATACAAAATCACTTTCGCTAAGTATCTGAAAGTAAAGATCACAACACTTTGTAGGTGTTCGCTTCGTCAAAAGGGTATATAGTATTTACTGTATGCACAAAGAAATGTACAGATATTAAGGGATAAGCTTAAGTTTTGCTTCTTACATGCGAATATATATACTTAGGTGTAGGTTCTGAGTGTTTAGTTTAAAAACCGTCACTGCACTGGTTATGCCATCAGTCAATGACATGAGCTTGAGAACATTCCACAATTATTGTCAAACAAAATGCAATGAAGTTTATACCGCCTTTAATAACGAGGCGACAGTATTGACGGATGACATCGATACTAGGCTCTCTAAACAGCACAGATCGCATTCAACGCGTACCTATATGTAGCTATAATTGTTGTACAACACCGCCACTAATTATGCTTCAATTTGAAAGGTGTATTATAATTTCTATTCATCATGTATTTTGTTAAACGAAGAGCATGAAGTGTCTTGAATATTTTTTATTACTTCAAGGCCCGCAACCATATTTTGTTAGCATCGAGCATTGCTTTGTTTTTATCCATTATAATGTTACTAGTGTCTTTTAAAAAGATCATGGCCGTATTAATATTGGAATATACTGGATGCAAATGTATGACACACTGGCTTACTACAATCACGATCAATTTAACCATTCATTGTTTGGAAAGACCTGAAATTGTTTTTACTAAACACAGCTACAGATGAACATAACACATACAATTTATATTCGAGGGAACATGAATTGACAGCCTCTGGGCGGTTTTTTGTTTCAAATAGACCAGTGTTATTTGCTGATAACCGATAAATGTAAGACTACAGAATCAACAATTGCGATGGCTGTGTTTCAGAGGCCGAGAAAATGACGCCGCCCATAAATCACGCTAGTGAGATGAAGGTGTCTATTAAGGATAGTTTTCTACAGCCAATAGACTGGCATTATATTGTATTTTTCGGCTTCATATGTGAAAATTGGCCCATGGAAACAAAACATAAAGAACAAAGATCACCGCAAAAGAAACTAAACCTTTATGGACTATATATAGTCAAGAGTTATGCAAATGCTGCATGGTCGCTGTATTTAATAAATAGTAATGCATGAGTTATATTGCTGGGTGTATCATTGGTGTCTGGTTGGGTCAGAATTGCAGGTACATAGTCCGCTTTTCATTGTTTCACTACACAGAGCTAAATATTTCCTCACTATGTGATGAACGTGGCCCAATGGTTTTGCATTGGCCTTCGGACTAGCAAGGCAAGAGCCAAGTGTATAATGGCGCTGAGGTGACGTTCATGCACACATTATTCTGTGTAGGCTTCTAACTAAAACAGTTATTTGAAACGAAAAGTGAGTGGAATTTATACCGCATTCTACAGACACCGTGACATCGTTTTTGTTTTCCAATTAAATGAACAGCAAATCATAGGCTTACAGCAGATGAGTAGCTCAGGGAAAAAATTCTTTTGTGCCGATTCGAGCTGTGCGGTTGTGATGAGCTACCTGCAAAGCCCAATCGCTGATTGCAGTGGAGCTATTAATAACATGATCAGCAATAAAACAAATGCGGCATAACAGTGACTAAAGGCCTTACAACTTGATCACTTGATTATAATGATGTCATCCACGAATTAATACGTTAAAACTGTACATATATAGGTATCTATATATATGCATGTATATATAGCAACTTTAATATATATAGGTATCTATATATATATAGGTATGTATATATATATATATATATATATATATATATATATATCAATATATATATATATATTTATATATATATATATATGTGTATATATTTATATATATATATATATATAAATGTTAATGTATGTATTAATATATATATTAAATATGTATATATATATCCATCGTTTGTCATATCATTGTTTTGATGAGTGCATGCTCTGCTAATTTAAACATATATATATTCGTTCTCGTTAAACATAATATGAAAATATATAAATGAAGTTGACGTAAATGGTGTGGCTGACTATATATATATATAATGTTGGTTTGTAGGGCTATATTTTTTGTTGTATCATTGTTTTGATATGCTCTGCTCACAAAATCGGTAAATATTTAAAAAATGTAAAATGAGAAGGGCTTTTCAGCTACATTTCAATATTACAGTTGTTTTTTCTCTATTAGAACAAGCTTCCTGTATATCCATGTTTATGTATTGTACGGGAAAAATTACTGCGACCACATGCACTTTGCAAAAAAAAAAGGTCGAGCCTTGGTTTGGTTAAAGACATATATTGAATAAATGATAATGCCGACGATTATATTTTAAACAATAAAACATGAATGCGAATGCAAAGCAATGCAGAAAGCCTGGGTTTGTCTTTCGCATGAGAGAAAACAAATAATGGCGTAACAGCAACTAGCCCCCCGAGACATTTACAGTGCGGTTTATTAGAAAATGAAGGGCGCCCGATGACCCGACATCTATAATATTGGCGTCTGGATTGCTTGTATGTGATGAGTATATTGCTTTGAGGCAAATAATATTGACATCGAGTCCACAAATCTAGATTTTATATTGCGTACTAAAGTGAAGAACAGTATCTATGATACTAAGCATAATCCACGCAGAATCGCCTCGTGACCGGGAGCACATACAGCACAATAAAATCAAGAATTAGTCCGTATTCATTGTGACATAACAGAATAAATGCAAGCTAAACTCCAGAAAGCCTTTAATATATCTTTTAGGTTTCCTTGCTCTATACAAATACCCGGCCTATATCTGTTCAGAAATAAAACCATTTAGATGTGGAACGCAAGACGGTCAGTCTCGACGACGTGCACTTGTACAATGGCAGGGGGCATCGTCATTCGAAACATCGCAAATAATAGCCTTTTATGCCCAGCTCGTTTGGTGATGAAATTGTGAGGATTTAATAAGCTTGCTCTTTATCATAGACCAGTAGGTGTTTCGTCGCATCCCAGGACAACCAATTTAAGTGAAAATTATGTGTATACATTTTGTTTGCCTACCTGTGTCTAACAGAAGGGCTGTTCTCCGCGGTATAAAAAATTACACGTGCCGGTAGATACATACACCAACGGACTGTTGAATGACATAAATCAAACTGATTTGTTAAGTGGTTATGCGATATTGTGGTTCAGTGCGTTCACATTATTAAGATACAGGTAAATGATTTATTGCATGGATATATTGAACGGACCAAAATAAGCATATGCAGTAACTGTGGACACATAATTATTGAGATGGACACCTAAGTCAATCTATTTCTCAGGCGAAGTGCATCTAATACATAAAACTAGATGACCAATAAAGCTCTGAAATGCTTTTCACATTATGTCATTTTGAGTCATGTGTACAAGTTTTATTTCGCAAATCTATTTATCTAGAAATCACTTCTTAGTATTTGTTCATTTATTCTGTTTATTATAAAATGCACAGCGCCTGTCTTAGGTCGAAATCGTCAACCGTGTGAAGACCAACCTACCATCATTTATACTGCCACCGGTTACATGTAATGTGCACAACTTGAGCGGTCGGTACATGATTGAGTAAACTCTTATAAGTTGCATCTTCAACTAGTTTGTTTAAAAGTGTTTATTTCGAAGTATATTGTATTTGTATCATCTAGCGTCTTACCTATACGATCAATTTGTAGCGTATATAATATAAAGCTGCACGAGGGTCATTTCTGCTTTTTACATTCGATTAAGCAAACTTGTGTCGATAATGCATGTAATGTATAACATAGGGTGACTGTCGTCGTCGTGTTTGAGTTAGATGCATATATGTAGGCATTTTACAATGTAGAAACGCGAAACATTGTATTATAACTACGAGACGCATACCCAAGGTGTAAATGTCACTTGTCCCTATCCGAATGTTTTATTTACTGCGTTCGTTTTCATGCAGCAACTTTGGCAGTCCGTCACAGCCCGGGAACATCATTTCCTTCGTGAAACACTCACTTATTGAAAACATTTTAGCTTGCGCAGCAACTGATTGTTTTGCGCTGTACTCTGTAATCCAATTCAATCAACTAAACAAGAGCTGCTGTCGTTATCTCACGCTTTGTGCAATTCAATAATGTCTTAAGATGATAACCATTCATAGGGCTAAAAAGTCTGTGACAACACACTACAAACTAATCCGTGCCTGGTTTCCAGTATTGTTGCCTGTAGAGGATTAAGCGCGCTGAAGGAGAGCTCCTCCTTTGCCATTATTTCAAGATAGTGCGTAATTCGGCTCATTCTTAGTCATACATTTTACACGGTTTAGGTTATTTGATAAAATCCAGTGTTCAGCGGATAGAGGGACTGGGAAGCGTTGAGCTGCTTAATGCACCAGCAATAACCCTGACGTTCTCAAATGTGTACTCAACTTTATATTAAAGTGCCTTTTACTACAGAGTAGCTCATTTACTGACAAAAAAATAGTACTTACACAGGGAGAGTAGTGCCTCAGGCTTGTTAATAAGGTATCGACAACGGAAGTCGGGGGTCAATTAGTCTATGTTACCCCTAGTGACATTCTAGTTGATACTGGGTCCCTTTTAGGAAAAAGCATATTGACGAACTAACGACCAATAGTGCTAAGGTAGCAAGAAACGCGAGTGCAGTAAAAAAGTGTAAATACGTGAACGGTACCGTACTACAATTATTGTGCTGAACACCTAACAAAGTGCCCTGCCTCAGATGCCTCTATTTGTACTAGCTGATTGCTTGGATAGATAGCTGGTTTTTTATTACCGCTTTTCTATAATTGATAGAACAGAAAAATATTAATTAATAAACAAACAACAATAGTCGTATGATATATAAACATACCTGACAGCATTGCTAATAATACTGTTCATACTTACAACTCAACGGTTGCAACCCGGTCTTCTTGTGTTGTTGAACAAGTTGTTTCGACTAAACAATCCAATAACCTCGTACGTAAGAGCCATTAGAGACACAGATTCTCTCTATCCAATATACACCTGCTTGTATGTTGAATTGCGACATGGCAAGTTTAATTGTAGATATTCTACATTGGCGGTTATATCTGGCAAATAAATTGATAGGTGTTTGTCTCGGGCCATATTCGTAACGCCAAATCTATATACGCTGGTTTTTAATCAAATCGTTCAATTTAATGCCGGGTTGTCCCAATTTAGTATTGAAAGTTACTTAACTATGTCAGTTAATCGGTAATGCTCTTGGCATCTCCCATCGGCCTCATGTAACCTCGCACAATTGGCCTCAAAAAACTTTTATTAAAACTTAGCATCGATTATGGAGAGACAGAGTGTATAATACGTTGAGGAGAACAAGCTGACCTCCTTGACCAAGCGACCTCTGAGTTTTCCAACAAGAGCACATTTATGTCAGTTGGTATATGGTTATGATTGACTGGTGATAAGTGATGGTCATGCTAACAATAACCTTTGTATTCGTTCCTATTATTACATGAAATTAAAAGTAACAAATTGAGAGCGAAACATATTTAATTCGAACACGATCTGCATTAATTCGATTACGATCATAGTGAATTCGATCACAAGAAAAATAAACATGACAACGTTTTGCAGAATGTGATAGCGATCATACTAATGTACGGCTGCAAACTTAATCATTATGCGTTGAATCGCGTTTGCCAGACCAAAACAAACATTTAAGTATCATTTGTGGTTATTCCCTCATGCACCGTTACACAACCATTGCATCATTTGACCGAATAAAAACGAAAGTACAGCTTTTATGCGCCACACTTTATATATTGTGAGTGTTATAAATGAGATGGATAATTAAGTTTCGCGTTGTAAGTTATGTTGTCGTATAAAATATCAAAGACCATACCATGACCATAAAACGAGCTTTACCATTTAAATGCAGATTCATTGCACTGTAACTTGTTTTTCAACTAGCACGTCCACATCAAAGAGCTCCTACGTCAAGCGGTTAGTAATCGGACGTTCAGAATAACTGCATTTTAAATCACCACAGGCAGCCATTTGACATAATCTGCCACTGGGGTAAGCGTTGTTAAGCTCCTTCAAAAATTATGTTTAGCACTGATTAACATTAATTTTTACGGTGTTATCAAAATTGCATAATCTGTACATTGTGTGGGCGCTGTTGTATTCTTCAACCATTGTTTATCTAAACTCTTTTAAACATTCAATTTTCGGTGTAACCATCCCTCTCATTGTGTCACTATCAGACACTCAAATTATGCTCATCAATAGTTTATTGAGAGTCGAATGTTTTAGAGGTTTTAGTAAGAGCCGAGACAAGCTTATCTGAAGATTACGGTTGATAAAAACATATCCATAGCATATATGCGGATGTTATTGATATGACTTGATGATATATTTATGGGTTTCATTGTTTAAAAATAAACGCTCACAGAATGTTGATGCTTAAAACGATTCCGACGTACTTTCTGGCAAACATTATTGGGCACGACACACAAAAGTGAGTGTCACACGAATTGTAAATATGCGAGTAAAGAAGTGTCATCGCAAAAAGTCTAGGTCTTCAGGACAACCGATTTCAAGACCAGAATTACAAATCAGTTTTCCTCTAGTTTGAAGCTACCGTTTAGGTATGTTGTATTGGACAGACGAGATACTTCATGTGAGAATAGAATCGCACAATTATGCTCTTTGTCCAATAAACAAAATATATTTAGTTGTTATGTAAAACCTATAGACCCTGTTATATTGACTATCATGATAGCGACAAAACGTCGATTGTTGAAGATTAAATGTACTTTACACAGGGTCGTGAATAATCCATCGGACATCTTGAGTTTGACACTATAAACCGTGATATTAGAGTGGCCTAGTTTCGGGTAGCAATCTAAGTACTGTACATCACTAATGACGTAAAGCATTTCTGTGTCCGCAGAATACCACATCAACGCCATGACCTTAATTTTGGACCTTCAGAAACTCGTTTAGTGTCCTCGATTTTATATGCGCCATCAATTCATTCTTAGCAAAATATGCGTTCATTGATGACTTGTAACCAGATTCAAGTGGCTCCACCCCCCACCCCCGCCCCTCCCTGTAAGATATCTCTTGACATCAAAGACTATGACCCCTCACTTGTTAAATATATTGCACATGTAACTAATACAAGCATATTACCGATAAATTAATTTGAACCATTTCAATACAGGTATTCCGCAATATTCCGAGAAAAAATAGGTCGACATTTAACAGACTATATCTTGTTTCCTTTGTGGAATATCTTTTGCCTTATAATACTGTAAACAGACAATTCTGTTATCACTTCTTTGAAGGCGACGATCTTGCAAACTATAATAAATCCGCGGGTAAGGCTAATGCATTTGCATTCTTTCTTTAGTTTGACAAACGGTAATATTAGTCGACAGGAACATATCATGAAGCGTATCAACTACATACAGAAGAACCACAACACCTCAGTTTGGGCCAATTTAGCTGTCCGCTCCCGAACCATGATCATTTGTTTTTGATAAAAGTGACAGTTAACGTTTCCCTGAAAATTTATGTAATTACATACTCTGTTATAAAATAAGTTATATTGTGTTCTGGCCATGCTTAATTTTTTATTGTCAATATGCAGACTGCATGTCTAATCGGCTTCAAGTATGTATGGTTTCGAATCATATACCACGAGATAGTTATAAGCGCAACAGTGCATGCTCAACCATATCCAACCTAAGATATTACTCTGCACTGGCCCAACTGCATCACATATCAAACGTGTTAATAGGCATCTACGAATGTGACCATGAGTTAACATATCTACGTCAAAATGCCTAACTAGTCTCATACTGTTATCAGAGAAAATTATAATGACGTTTTAACTTACGAGGCATTATGCTATGTATTCTCTATCAGGGGACGTAACACAGCATCAAGCAAGCTTTACCACTTGAAAGCATATTTATTGCGCTGCGACTTTTACTTTATTGCTACATACACTCCTATTTGCAGCCATCAAAACCCCCTAAATGAAATATACATCAAGCGGCAATTGCTTTGTGGAAGCCACAGGGACTTTTACAATCAAGGCAGATGCTGCAGTGGTGACGCACTGGCGGCCACTAGACAAAATCTGTATTATGAGTAGGCGTTGCTGTATATTTATGCCATTATTAATGTTAAGACCGTTTGTTCGATATAGAACATTGACCTAGAGTTATCAGAACATTCTATGTTTCTTGGTTCTTAGCATGCAGCAAAGTATCATAACAACGTTCTGCTAATGTTCCCTTCACTTAAGATTTCACTGTGTCGATTAATTAACCTATTCCACCTAGTCCCTGGCAAACGCCGTGGGCGTTGTAAAAAGGTTTATTCAATGATTGTTGAACATTTTTTGTCCTGGAGAATGGTTATTGCAGAATCAAAACTGAAACCAATATCTTGACCAGCTTTTCAAAACAGTTGCTCACAGGTAGACCAGCTTTGAGTCCGTGGAATGATATATGAGGCAACTTCATATCTCCCCTACAACGTTTAGCCTCGAATCTTGAAATCGAACAAATTTACACCTCATCCGCTGACAAAAGTGACAAATATAGTATTGCATAATGGCTGCTTTAGTTAATTTAACTGACAAAGTCACACAATGCGTGACCTTTGAGGGATATTTAATCAAGGCTCTTATCGTAGCGAGATCGTCCTGTAGCAATCGAAAACCAGATATCGAAATTTCATACATACATTGTCGATCAAATCAATTAAACCACACGTAATTGTACAATAATTCAAGCAAACACATTGAAGAATACAAAACCTAGCGATTAGATATTTACTCATTAACTTTTACATGCGCCTATAATGATCGGCAAATACACTTACTAAAATATGATCGCAAATAGGAAAAACATAACTCAAATCTATGATATATCAACCATTAAGTTATTGAATTATTGCTATTTTACTGATGTAGTGTCATCAAAACTGCATGAGCAACTTTGCCGCAACATTTGCTACGGCTAAACAAGATTTAACGAATATAAACATAACATACGAATGCTTACACGCAAACATACAAGCACATCAAATTTGAATATAAAAGTAGGAAAAGAATTAATTTATAAACAGGCAAGTCTACATGCATCACAATAACTGAAGGGGGTGAACATGGTTACCATATATATATATATATATATATATATATATATATATATATATATATATATATATATATATATATATATATATATATATATATATATATATATATATATATAGATAGAGATATATATATATATATATATATATCTCTATATATATCTCTATATATCTCTCTATATATATATATCTATCTATCTCTATATCTATATATATCTATATATATATATATATATATATATATATATATTTGTAATCATACATATATATTTTTATGTATATGTATACATATATCTATTATTCTCTATATATGTATATATATCTGTATATATATTCTCTATATATATATATATATATATATATATATATATATATATATATATATATTTTATAGATATATTTCACTTATGCCCAACGTTGTTTGTCGTTGGGAAATTTACTTCCAGATTAAAACCTACATGGACTTTGCATAGTGTTTTTTTTTCTACCAACAGCACAAACAATTTACCACTTTAAGGCAAGATTTGTTTGGTATCAATATGAGCGTAAGCAATAAGCCATTGGTGATGTGATGCTAAGTTGACTAAACAATTGCGTGCAAGAAACAATCAAAAGTCTTTTAATATTTACAAATTTCTAGCACCTGAGCCGAGGCACATCTATTACCAATTGCAAACAGTAATATTATTAAAGTGATGAAACAGGCAGAAAATCACTTTATTATAAAGCAGATAACTGCACTTATAAGATTGCTGCAACTCATTTCTGATCACACGCATGGGTTATTAGATTGATAGGTATAATGATATGTACTTTGATTGCAGAGCATAATGTCAACTGCAACTTTTTCTTCAATGCCATTTATGTGTTACTTCAACTAATTTATACTGTGAAGAAATGTCCTGGAGGCTCCTTCATGGCCTGAATGGAAGACTCTATACGCGGAGGTCGTATATTGGTAACGTTAACAGCATTCATGCACCATCTAAAAACATTCTATCCACTGCTCACCATGTCATCACCGGATGATATCGGAATTTTCTGGCACATACAACACAATACTTTCTATGTATTAAGAACACACATTTTGCGTGATTCCCATTATTTAATTGACCGTCTGCTGTAAATTGATGCCAAGTTCGGGCTCTTGTATGATTTACCGTAAAAAACAAAGACAACGTAATTATATTTGCATGCTAAACCCCCTAAACTGTCGGCTCCAACTGACAAGTGTCCGTAACAGATCAATTTTAGTGTTTTTGTAACATGATGGAGTAATTTTGAATCACACAAAGGGGCTCTTTAGATGAGCTAATGTTAAATTTGGAGGTATGGGCGAAGTTTAAGAGCATTAATACCTTTTTGTTGAAATAAATACGTTTTCAATATATCTGACGGTTTGTCGTAACTGGGAATTCAATTAATGTCATGTTGAGATGAAAACGGCTGATACTTGTGTGTAGCGGATTGTACATCAGGTTGAGGGTCTTGCATTGTTACGATGTACATGACATACAGCAGTATTCACAATGCAGCAATGTGTCATAGTACCCACAATCTGTCCCGACTGACTAGAGTTGATTATATTAGCTGCCGTCGTGCATAGTGTGCTAGGCAATGGGACTGGCCTAGTTCGCAGACCCTAAAACAGACAATTGAATATATAAAGATAGACTGCTTCTACTTATCAGAAAGCTATGAATAGTACATGAGTGGACAGACACACTCTATATGAATATCATAACGTTAGACAACAGTTGTTAATACCCATATTTCATGTAAGCAACCGACCATAACCTTGTCATGTTCGGCTTTTTTTCTCGTTTATAGATACAATGGTGTTAAGTTGCTGTAGTTAAGCAGTTTATAACCATCGTTTAATGTACAGTCCAATGCGCCTGCAATATTACCACCAACAATGGTGTGAATGATATTGTCTTTAACGCGAATGATTGCAGACTTAAGTCATCTTTCACTTGCGTTATGATGCAATCTCAATAATAGGACTTTCACTGTCTTTCACTGCTGCAATACGGAGACATTCATAATTGTATTATGTTTACATCAAATATATCAACATAGCGATTGTGCAATCCTATCCGTTTGATGGCAAATTATGGTGTCATGGATCGATATCGTAATTGTTCTGTAAAACCACCAAAGGTCATCTTTGAGGACAAAAGACTTATATGAGATTAACTCGCCAGGTCACGTGTGCGAAATAATAACAATGCTTAAAGGCGACTTACCTGCGCTCTTACGGGTGCTACAGAGATAAGGACAGAAAGCTGTGGTTTAACCAAAGCAGGATTTCAAGCGTTGACACTAGCTGATAGGCTATGTATGAATATACGAATTGCGTTATTACTCAAGGAGCAGTGTCTACTCTTGATGATTATTGAGGATGAGGTGAGTGATAATCGTCCATGTTGGAAGCCTTTTATCCAACAGAATAGCATTTTTCTTCATAACAATGATATCAATACTTAGGCGACATAATGAGCACCGAAACATGCAAAAGTGTCTTAATAATCAAATGACATGATCGTTCGTGTCATAGACCGCCTTTAGATCAATAAATACTCCAATTATAGTGCCATAGTTTTCCAAAGTCTTTGATTTATAAGTGTGTTTGACCGTAAGATTTAGAACCTAATTTAACTAAGGCCGGCATTGTTACAACTCTGACTTTGGATTTAATTGGACAAGTTACTGTTATGACTCGAGGTTAACGGCTACTATTCCACATCTTGTGCTTTCATTCACGATGAAAATTTGGACAGACAACCCCTAGCACAAACAAGTACAAGTAAAGCACGCAGCTGGAGTAATCATGCAAGTCAAGATGTGGACGATTTCAGATGTTGTAAAAACAATGTGCCTCAATGATGTCGAACAATTCCGTACTTTACTTAACATTCAGTAACTTTTGTAGCTTTTACAATGTAAATTCTTTCTTTTACTGTATGTAAATTCATCTAATTAAAGCCTTTTGTAATTATTGCAGAATGAAGGAAAAATTGGGATGGCGAGTCAGCCTTCAAATACAGAGACAAGTTTAATTGCTCCGATGTGCCATACAAATGATAAGTTCACTGTCATTAACAAATGCAGCATTCTTTGAGTCAAATGCTCTCATCAAATTAACACTGGATGCCTTAGACTGAATGACCGTTTAAGACTTTTTGTAGGTATGGACTCCTTAACCGTCTTTATTCATTATCGATCACCCTACTGCCAGATAAAATATTCATCTATTTCTGTATCATCCCGCGGTTTATGACTGATATATGAGTAATCTTCATTAGGACATTAGTATTCTATTAACCAGTGTTTTATAGGTATATATTTGTAGATTGGAATCATCGGCATACGGCAATCTTACAAACCACAGTTAACAATTGAAATCCGCAAATATTTATGTATAAGTCGTCTCCTAGATCGAGAATAGCTCTGTAACACTAAAAAACATGAACGACTTGTTAGAGCAGGTTCCCTTAACGGTAAGCAAGGAAACAGGTGAACCAGGTGCTAAATGTCGACAAAGTCGAATACCCTGTTTACCAATTGACGCGCGGACTGAAACAATCCATGAATACAATTTTGTGATGTTCTGCTTGTTAGCCCATGTAATACAGAAACACCTGTATCACCGCATTTTTGATTATGACCAATAAATTTGATTATTCTAGTTCTGCCCTTTATTAAACAAGCGGTATAACCCACAAAAAGAGCAAATAATATGCAGCTTCCTTCCATGTTTAAATGTAACACGAGAGAACAAGTAAAATATTACCATGACAAGTGTCTGAATCGATAGCAAGAATCATTGAATGAACTATCGGTATTAAAGCGGCGTGTAGGTAGATTGTATTAGTTTACATTTATTTGCATTTGCATGAACTCCTTTATGTGTCTCAATCGGTAAGAGTGAATAATATATGTGTGAGCTTTGATTGCCCACCTGCGTCTAATGGAATGGTTGTGCCCCAGTACATCGTTTGGAATCAAATATCTTACAGATAGTTACAAGCATCGGCAACGCGGTTGCCCTCATTAATAACATTATCATAAGGTACCAGCGCCGATTGTAGATTATCATCGACCTGCATATCGTGCATGCCGACAGAGGCATCTGTATTTATACACTATGCATATCAAGAATATCACCCACGAAATGTCGCTTGTGTAAACAACACAGTCGCTATTTTGTACAAGACGGCAAAGCTTCTAAGGGCTAATATGGGGCTAAGTATAAACACAAAAAAACGGTCATCTCTTTTGTGCAGTTTTCTGTTGAGAGATTATACTCTTGGAAGCAGATCTCCATATATTGCATTGTTAAAAGACAGTGTAACGTTTATCATGGTGATTCACTTTACCTGGTTTAGGTCGGCAGAAAAACGCCGATATATTCGACGGCTGTAGTTATTTGGAAGTAAAGTGCTACTTAGTGCCACACCTAGACTCTCACACACCAACAACATACATATTATTGTATATTTCACTGCATATAAGCTCAATAACAACATATCAAGACCAAAGGTGTTCAAAGAGGTGTTGGGCAAGGATCAAATAAGACGTCCAATGCGCTCTCTTTCGTGTGCAACAAGGCATACTACTAGCGCCTACTGTCGGTATCAGATCATTAAATCATGGCTGCAAGGGGAAGCGTGACAGAGCAAAATTTGTAATTTTAAAAGGACAACACTTTAGTCAATCCAACGAAGCCATTTATTGATTTTGTGGATGACCTGGAACATATGTTTTTGAATATTTTTGACGACATAATGCATTCAAACTGGTGTGCTAATGAAGTTGTGCAAATATGCTGGGTAGTTAGCATTAGTACATTAGCATTATTTGTGGCAAACCATACTGTACGTTTACATTATAGTATTTATGAAACTGTACATGGACGCGCACATGCTTTTTGTCGTCATGCGATCTAATAGGTAAAATAGAAAGGCCGGAATAAAGGGGAAATCACAAAATGCTTGTAATTTATAGAATGTGAGTGAGCTGTTAGTAAATTATTGTAAATATTTAATCAGCTGTGAATAATGTCACCATTTAGTTATCGTCAATATTTGATACACCGTTATTGTTAATTTCAAATTATGTTTTATATGAAGAATCCAACACTAAGAAGACATTGTGAAGATAATGTTGCATATGCTAAACTGTTTTTTTTATTGAAGTTGTTTACTCATAAGGTTGAATAAAATGTCGAGGACTCATTTTACCGGAATGTCATCATTGTATGGTGCTTTAAAACTGTATACGAAAATATGCATGCTCTTTCCCCTTGAGAAGTTGTTTTGTTGTGGCCAAATAGCAAATAAAATAACACCTTTGAAACGCATGTGCTTGTTATCAGTATATGAGTGTGTTGTGAGTACATTTGAATGATATGCTGAATTAATGTATGTGATGTTGAGTGTGACCACTCCATCCTTTCCTCTTGGTGTACTATGCAAATTAAACAAATGATAATAGGTGATTAATCTAAAAGCTAGCATAAAAGTAAGCATAAGCTGACAGCGAAATATGGACCTATTATTATGTCTGAGGTCTTTGGTGCTGATAACGATGAATAGTACTGATACTGGAACCGTAGCTTCTGAGCATCAATTATGTAAGTCAATTCATTGTTACGCATAGAATGCGCCAACATCATTGAGTTGAGATGAAATAAGATAATAAATGAATTACAGTTTGAAAAGAGACTGGACGCAGATGGCGCGTGATAGAAAGTGCATTTACGGCACCATAATATGCAGTTATGGTGTCAAACATTAAATTAAATGATATTTGCAATTTTGGTTAGAGACTAGAATCATGATTGAAAGATACGCTTAAAACAGCAAAATGTAAAAGGGAAGACAGCACGTTAAATCTAACAGCTCATGATCAGTCACCCAATTTTGGTCAGTCGTGGAGACGTGGAGGCCATTTGAGACTCGTTAGTCGGGCACACAATCACGAGTGAATAGCTTTGGATTAAAATATGGCACATACTATATTGGTACAATACTACTATTAGTGTACTAAACAACCTCTATGTTTTACATGATTTGGATAGTAACAATGTTTGTCTAAGATTCTCTCCCAAGATATTGAACTGGAATGGTATGGTTGTCGTATTATAAGTACAGTATAATCAACTAAATGGTGGTTTGAAAAGTCCGTGTGCTGTAAACATTGCTGAATTCACATGTTTGCATTGCTGTAAACCAGACCACCCGTTCTCTTTGGCTGCTTCTAAAGAAATGTTGCTTCTTCCACATCTGCCTCCAGTTGTTTGGTCTAGTTGCCTGTCACTGTGAGGGCTTACTGTTATAAACACACCTTGAAGTATGGATGATGTCACCATGATTTGACACCAGTTTTCCACCTGCCTTTCTCGCGTTGCTTAGCACTTTGCTTCACAAATCTTTATTACGTATATGCCAACAGCGACACATAATCTTGTTTCGACTTTGAAAGCGTGTACTATGACGCTGTATATATTACTGTAAGCCCATTCTTTTTCTAAGCTGCTACTTACCACGGCGGAGCACATCTTAGTAGCGACAGCCTCTTGTGATATGGTCTTTATTGATCGCAATGCCGCGTGCCATGGCCATATATTCACCATGATATCAATAACATAGACAGCTACATAACTTCGTATGCTAAGATATTTAAAGGACGCTCGTTTCTGGACATAATGGATGTTTGTAGCAGCAAAACTTATATAGGATAATGTTTGCTACCTTCCTGTGAAGTAACTTAAAGGTGCTATTTGCTAGCTCTATTTTTTTGTTGCCTTAGCACTGGTAATCATGAGATATAAGTAGGCGACAACGAAAAGTGCAAGAATGGAGCCGGCGATTACATTTATTGTCTAACGGTTTAGTAATGCATATTTTGACAGATTGCGGATGCATCTAGCCACTTCATCATCATCATCATCATCATCATCATCATCATCATCATCATCATCATCATCATCATCATCATCATCATCGTCGTCGTCGTCGTCGTCGTCGTCGTCGTCGTTGTCGCCGTCTTCGTTGTCGTCATAATCATCATAATCACCTTTATCACAGTTTGCATCATAATCATTATCATCACCCTTATCATCGAAATCAGCATCAGTATCAGCATCATTATCATCGCCATCGTAATCTTTATGATGACCATTTCCCATGCAATATTATTATCCATACACATAACGTTCAGAAGAAAATATATACAAATAATACAATTAATCATTTTCACAAATAACCATGCCTTGATAGTATAAGAGAATGCCGCAGATGAATGATCTTATGTAGTAGAACATGCCAACAGAACTGAGCAGATATGGTGTATGAAATAGGATGCATCATGTGGCCAGTGCAATAAAAGATTTGAGAATACACCTGTGTTTGCCGTCCACGTGTGTTGCACTATTGTTTTTATGCATTAATTATATTGGCTTGTTATAAGATAAAACACTCTCTGGGCAATTAAAGCCATGATTAATAATGAAGTCTTTTTCATCGTCATATACTCTTGGGTATCAAACAAAACCAAGCATCAGGAATCAAGAACCCGTTAAACAAATGTGATTATTATTCCGCGGAGAAATGAGTATATATTGGTTTATGAAACTGCACTCTGCAAAATAAGTAACACTGCATCAGAGAGGGAGGTAAAGTAATGCAGTAGCAATGACAACGACAAATAACAATTTTAACCCGGTTTATTCAACTAAACCTTTCATTCATAAGATGCGACCTTAAATATATTTTGTATGCCAATTATTTTATGTTGGTGTTATTCGTGTACAATGATAGTGAAATGCTACTTGTTTACTTTTTATTTGCACAGCCTTATGCATACGTACCTCGAGTAAGCAAATCAACCACATGGCTATTGCTAGCTTACCTGTGAATAATCAACAATAGGTTATCGTCAAAATGACTCACAAATTATGCTGAACATTACTCAGTGATTGATTGTATCTACCCGTTCAGTTCATTTGCAACTTGCCATATTGAGACATATAACGTTAGACTATAACGATGATTTCAATAGATGCAGATAGACTTTTACTATTCGCAAGACAATATACGTATGCTCACTAGTCTCATTGGTCGAAACGAATTGGACATACATTATCATAAACGAAATAGGAGTTGCATTGCCGGACCCATAGACACCCGCTTTACTTCATGCTTGCTGTGTCAGAAAACAGTCTGCAATTTACAACAGAAAATATATAGTTCAGTGTTTGTAATAGAATGGGCTTCCTTTGAGTGAAAAACCAATTAACGATATGACCCCTAAAGTCGCAGTAACGACGCGTTAACTTCAGTTTTCAATCCCGTTTTTTTTCTATTCGTTCGTAGCCGGAAGTGACGCCAGGCACATCCGAGAACTTCTTGCCAATTTTAGCTGTTTTTCCTAAGAAAATTACGCATAATTTGTGCGGTCGTGCGGCCGACGAAATGTTTCTATTTAATAACCTACAAATACATCAAAACATGCGTTCTAACCCGACCCAGTAATAATATATATCAGGGTGTTAATGCTTTTGAAGACAACCTACTGCAAATTATCCATTGTTTTGGTTTCCTATATCGGCTTTTCCCGACGATTGGCTGAAGCGAGTTCCCTGCATTACATTTGCATGGTTGTTATCATACACCGCCTTGATATTAGATTACATGAGCCATGTCATATAAATTTGGCACATGGACTGTTAATAAACTATTGAATACAACTACAGACAACTTGCCAAAACAGACCAATTCGTTCTTATTTTTATTGTGTTAGATATGTTACCCACGTGGACAAGTGGGTACCGATGACAAGACTGGTACAAAAAGTGACAAGCGCGGGACAATGATTAATCTGAAATTTAATAAGCGTGCGGATAATTTACAAAAGTGATTTAAAAGCCACATTTAAAGGCAATATGCAAGTGTAGATGATAAATATATGTACTTTGTCCTCTTAGGCGAGTCAAAGTAAGGTTTGACCCAAAAAAAAATTGCAAGAAAAATTTGTTTTGTCTTTTTGTGTTCAATTAGCTGTACTTAAGCGCATTCTAAAAGTTTACCAAATTTGAGCCACCGGAAAGTGGTGAAATTACATAATATCCAATATGGCCGCCATTGAATTATGAATGTACAGCAAATTTTTTAATGGTTGGTTTTAAACCCTAGAAATGTATGAAAAACATATATAAATGTGATAACTTAGATTCAAATAAGGCCATGATGAATTCATCTGGATGTCCCTATAGCGTAGTATTGCATCATCACGACAGCCAGAACTGGTAGAAAACCAACATTTCGGCTGTTGATAATCAATCAGATGTACATACACAAGGAATCACAACTTGGAAGGGCTATTGAACCATCCATGTCATGGTCATACGCCATACGTCACACATCATAAATTACCAAAATGTCCAAAATAATTGACATAGTACACACCTGAATTTACTTATCAAGTTCAACTGTCATTCACACAATATAATTGTTCAAAACACAGCATGGTTATTATCATCACAATCTTCGTCCTCGGAACCGTCTATGGTAGAATCACTATTATGCGGATTGTAACATGACTCAGCTAGGCAGGGTCCATAAGCAGAAGTACATGGAAGACCGTACTTCCTGCAACTACATCGAGTATTACTACAACCTGTTGTACATTTACAATGGATATCCTTGAGAAGTATTTTGTAGCCGCTTTCTGGTCAGTCATAACAGGTAACAAAATGTTGTCTTCACACTTCCAATCCGTGTTTTCATCCTTACCTATCCACACCATGAACTGATAAAATGAAAGTTGAGAGTGGAACTTTGCCGCAGATTGCGTTGGGGGCAATTTCTCTGGCTTTCACAAATGATTTAGCAGAAGAAACCCTTTTAGCAAGCAATGTATTTCTAAGGTTTACCAGAGATGTGCCAGCTTTTCCTCCAAACAAAGAAACAAAGACTTTGCACCCTGAATCAACTATTGTTGCCACATCCTGACCAGCTGTAGTAAAGGTCTTTTCACAAGCTCTTATCTGAGAATCATTTTTCATCACTTTTTGGAAAAGGGATTTCTTGCCAATACCATAAATCCTGGAAGTGCTATCACAACATGTAAAAGCATGTACAAACAGCAGCATTTCCGAAGAGTTCCTTCAGACGGACAATATCATATACATGTTTTGCTTTCTTTTTGTCCGAAAGAAAGTAGAGTCTCTTGCTGTCTCTTGTTGTTGCTGCCTTCACAATATGAACATCTGCATCTCCATGGGCATTGATGACTTCGCAACTCCTCTGCTTCTGTTTGTCACTGATGAGGAGAATTATTTTCTGTTAATTACAGTCCCTTGATAAGAAATCTTCCATTCTGCCAGAGGAAAAGAAAGAATTCATTTCAAAAGACACAAGCGGGTGTGATTTCGTTTGTCGTCTCTGATGTTCATTGTCCTTGATGCTAGGCTCTTCACTGTATCCGTCAAAAACTACTGTGGCTTTGTCCATACTTAGAAAGGGTGAGATTGGCATACTCCTCGGCAATTTCCCCGTAGGTCATCCCTTTTTTCCAAGACAGACGGTGAAGTAAGGAGCCTCCGTCAAGCACAAAATGTTCGGAATCTGGCGTCGAATCTGTTAGAACAGCCTTGCTGGAGTTGGAGAATTCATTTGCGTAATCCCGTAGAGCATCAGCCAACTGTGGCTTGTCAGTCTTCTGGAACACATGTTTTGCCGCGAATAGGGCAGGAGGATATGGACTAAGTTCGTAGTGTCAAGTCGCCAGCTTGTGAAACTACAAGTAAATCTCTGGAACAGGAGTTCAGAATTTATCATTTGTTCGGTATTCACTTTCACTGACGATGAGTCACCAAGAGTCTTGGCTTTGTCCTTTCGTTTAAAGGAATAAGTGAATATTGGCTGCCCAACCATTTTTTTGTACTATGGCCTTGCCGACAGCTCCATATTCATGTACATTGACATCTGCGTTGGCCACTGCACCAGTCACAACATTTCTTAATGAAGAATCCTCAGCAAATGGATTGCATCAGTTTAGTACTGTCTACATGATCACGTTGCATCCTTGGCACTGTGGCGTCTTTGTGCTGTTCACTTGAGGTAAATGATTGTTTAGAGAACTCTTGCATTGCAAGGTTGTACGCAGATGACACGGATGATTACAGTGTCCAGATGGTCCTTAGTTTCTCTGCCATGTCACTTCCTCTGGTTAGACCACCGCTACTTTTGAGGTAACGCATGAGAGTCTGTTCAATAGTTAGATCCCATCCCAATCCTGCCCAGAACTGGTCTGATTAATGCACGTGCTATTTCCAGCATCTCCTGATATCCGATCCAAAGTTGACTGGTTTTGGATGAAGCTGTCATGCTAACCTTTGCTGACTGGATTTTCTGTTCAATGTGCTTGATTTCTTCTAATGATTTTAACGACTCGTAGGACATTTCACCAGGCTCAATGGAAGAATAAACATTCTCTATCCTTTCAATCGTAGAGCGAAATTCTGGGTTATCCTGGAGGAGCCCACCGAGAATGATCTGATTGAGACACCTGTCAACCAGGAGATGACCACGCAGTGCCCTCTGCACAGCTTGACCGGAAAGAATGTGAACAACTACATTTTCCCCATATATTTCTTCAAATATTGACCCTAGTCCTGATCCTTGCATGAGTGCGCCAATAGCCCCAAGAAGATTCATTAGCGTGTGGAAGCTGCCCAGTAGAATTACAATGTCCCTGAGATGACTGATGGTGTGTGCGTTGTGCTGAATTTCAGAGGCCTTCCAATACAATGGCTGATCTAAGGTAATCACTGCTGGTACATGTTTCTTCCTGGCCAAGTTGCATACGTATTCAAGAGTTGACAAGATGCAAGTTTAGCACCTGGATACATATCAATCATGGGGAGGAAAGTCACAGACGATTTCCCAGGATGTGTAGAGCCTTGATGAATCAAATGCATCATCCCGTGCCAACCAGGTGTAGGTTGTTTAAATGAAAAGGAAAGTTCCCATAGGATATCAACTGGCTGACTGAGAAGCTGCGGGATTTGCAGTTCCTCAAATACAACGGCTCTAGAGACGTGCTTCGCGAAGCGATATTCAATAATGTCAATTTTTGCAAATTCAACAACGTGCAGGTTGGTAGTCTTCTTCCGCGGGACAATGCCGTTAACAAACTGCCCTGGTGTCAATGCAACAACCATCCCCATGCCATGTAATGTCCCTTTCCGATCTATCGTCATAAGGTTATGGTCCACATTATCAGCTGCGAATAGTAGCATGCTTACAACAGCGTTTTCGTGTGAGAAATAACGAATCATGAACCAAGGAGCCATTTCAAACAAATACCCTCCAATTTTAGGGAACCTTTGCTATCTTAATGTTCAGACCTTAAAGAACAATGAAAAACAAGAAAGAAAAGTTCTTGCAATTCCTTAATTAATTGGGAAATATAAGGTTTCCCTAATATTTACCCAAAATACCAGTTTTGGGGTAAGGGTGCCCCTATTGCACCCCATCGGGATGTCGCACATGAAAGAAACCAGGTTCAGGTGAAAGGTGACCTCAAAAACATTAGAAAACATACTTACATAATCAGTTTTGGGTAAAAAATGGCTGAGTTATGGACAGCCAAAAATATTCAAGCATTTTAACAATTTTGGCGGCCATCTTGTAAATTGCCTAATTAACCCATTTTCAGGTCATCCGAGTTTGGTAAACTTTTAGTATGTTAATCTACAGATGTTCAGGAACCAAAAACAACCAAAAAACGTTTTCTTGCATTTTGTGGGGGGTTGACCCCTTTTTTCCATATATTGACCCGACTATCTCAACTGTAGCTGGTCTGCTTTGTATTAATATTGTTGTGTAGATAGTGTACCGAGAAAATAATTTTCTTTAAGTAAACAAGACAAACGAATGATGAATTACAATTCGCACAGCAAAGGCTACAATTAACATCATGCTTCGGTATTATATAAGCTTCAGAGCGTAACGGGGAACGCAAACGCAAAAATTTATATTCTAAACTGCAAAAGAAATTGGCATCATGCGATTTAGGATAGAACACCCTCATTATATATGCCTTAACTGTTTTGCAAGAATGACAATTGTCGCGATGGAGCATGTGTAACAGAATTCTCACTAAAGTGCTATCCTACTAATCTCATTATTTTTGATAAAATTTAGGAACAAATCATATGTGGTTTAAAAATGAACAGCGTTGTCTCATCTCAAGCCTAAAAATTGTGAGATCATTTGAACACTGATTTAGAGAACTTGTTATGCAAACACTATCAAAACTAATAATAATCACAAGATGCAGCAGCAGTAAAATGCTCCTTGATCGCAGAGTGAAGCAAAGTGAAGCGAAGCGAGGCAAAGTGAAGCAAAGTGAAGCGAAATGAAGCGAAGTGAAGTAAATTGAAGCAAAGTGAAGCAAAGTGAAGCGAAGTGAAGCGAAATGAAGCGAAGTGAAGCGAAGTGAAGCAAAGTGAAGCGAAGGGAAACGAAGTGAAGCGAAGTGAAGCGAAGTGAAGCAAAGTGAAGCAAAGTGAAGCGAAGCGAAGTGAAGCGAAGTGAAGCTAAGTGAAGCGAAGTGAAGCGAAGTGAAGCAAGGTGAAGCGAAGTGAAGCAAGGTGAAGCGATGAGATGTAAAAATATATAACTTGACGAGAGTCATACCGCTGATGACATCAACTGATTTTGCAGTGATCGAAACATGTTGCTATTAGCGACGAGTATTAAGGGTGCATTGTCTGCCGATAAGCCAGCGCATGACCATTGATTGACAAGACAAGCAGAGATGTACAAACAGATTTCAGTGATATTAATTTAGTTGAATAATGTGCTTGGAGAGCATTTTGCAAAATTGACTGGCTATCATGAACATTTGTAAAATACATGAACGGTTTCTACACACACCAAGGCATTTTAAAACCCACGTAGGTTAACACAGTATATTCATTTTGCTTGGCACTGTATAAAGCCAACTGACATCTAAGCAATTTCTATGAATCACCAGCAAACCTGCAACTGCTTCCTAATTTTACAGTGGTACTTCCCAGATAACATACCACGCATTATGGTAATTGATGTGCCTTCCTCCTAGGATTTAGTTTGACGGTATGATACATCACCCTCTTGAACAGGACAGCATAATTAAGAAGGCATCTCTCATTGTCAACGTAAAGATTGATCTAATTATTTGATCTGTTGAAATGTAGAAACGACAGGTGATTAAGTAAAATTTTGTTTGCAGTTTATTTGATTTATGGGCACAAATGCCAAATAGTCAGCAAAGTACCTTCTCATAACTGCTGACCAATTGGCAGGCGTGGCAAATCTCTAAAAGTTAGCACGATTCACTCTGGCTCTGGATTGTGATTGTGATTTAGAGAGAATAATATATGCGGAAGACAAAAGTAGGCAGAATCTGCATCCAATCACATGACAAGTTAACTACATATGTTACAGCCAATACATTGAAACTCTTTGTTTTAAATAAATAGGGGTAGATATCAAGAGGCCAGGTACCGCAGGACACTTAAACGACCCTGGTTTATTTACACGTATTAATTATTACTAGCAGATAATTGAGGAATTATCATATGTTATATGTGATTAAAAGCGGACATGCTTTTTATTACATATTTACCACGTGAAGCAGCTAGATAGTTTGTTGCTGTACAATATTTATATTAATGTATCGCATCAATCATCTCCTATCGCAAATGCAATTGTGAACGCCGCCATACCACCAACAAGATAAAGCTGTTAGTTACTAAAAGGAAAGCATCAACTCTTGTCGACTTGCCAACATGTAACGGCTGAGCTATTTGAACACGTCTTACCAAAGTAACTATTCAGGGCACGCACTGATCCACAAGCACACATACACCGTTGTAACTTTGTAATAGCTTATAGTGATAATGTGCTGTTGTAGAATATACCAAAGCCATTTCCATTCCAAGCCACGCGGCACGGACAGTAAAGCACGACGTTTGTTATATGTCACTGGAACTGCATTTAGAATAGACAACAATGCTTAATCATTTGGACGAATATAAGAATGTCATCATCTTAAATTATTTCAAAGTCACAATCTCAACATATTCAAATTTTGCAATTTGTTAACGTAGCAATCTGCAATCTGCTAAATCATTTGCCGATCATCGATCCTCTGTTTGCATATATATATATATATGGGGAAATTAAATTTTTCCAAAAATATACACAAAACCCTATAAGATTATTTATAGTTAAAATTTGGTCATGGCTAACAGAGGCTCAGATTACAATAATTAGACACGATTCGAAATGCAACAAGGCTAACACAATAAATTTGCAAGTTGGGTACTATCGCACATGAACACTATAGCAAACCATTTTCGTTTTTATTTCCTATTGAATTAGAACTATAATCTGTTTGGCTGTGTCCGTCTCTATGCTTATTCAACCACTTTCGTAATCACGTAGATGTTACTAATATCGTACGTTTCTACGTGAAGTAAGAAGCTTACAAAGGCGCACATATTACGTCGATCAAAGACAAGAGCCTC
Source organism: Urechis unicinctus (assembly GCA_034190875.2). NCBI lineage: Eukaryota > Metazoa > Annelida > Polychaeta > Xenopneusta > Urechidae > Urechis > Urechis unicinctus. The sequence goes on along the minus strand of CM067343.1, from coordinate 58,595,436 downwards.
AATTTGGACAATAAGAACTGCGCAAGTGCCGATCAAAAATACTCATGGATAGGTACGTGAACAAGCCACTGTTCCATCTGTTATTAGGTTGCACCATCGCCGCGAAGTGTCTTATATATGGTAGAAGTCTTTTTTAGAGATAAGTCAATGATCTGGGTGTCGATCGAATCAGTCAGTAAAACGGTTGCATGCGTTAGCGGATTTCAAATGCCTCTGAGATGTTTGACAAAGGGGAACAGACAAGAAATCATATATAAACTACTGGTTTATAAATAACGTAATTGAACCAAAAGTACAATGGCTGCCATATGCATTGCTGCTATATAAGGTCGTTCCTGTCATTTTTGTGCATATACATACAAAGAATAGTGTCTGTGACGAATGATTTGCAATAAAAATCAATTACTGCTGTAACGGCACTTGGAAATCCCTGCGTCAATAGAGACCCACTTCTTTAGTCTATTGTTTCTTACAACCATTAGAATACCATTCGGCGTCATCGATCAACTGGTACCGGCTATACTGCTACCACAGATGTCTTTTTGCAAATCCCCCCTTGTACAATTTAACCACAGTTTCGAATTGTTTGCAGTAAACATCAGTTAGCCTTTAGAATCAGATTCGGAGCACATAGTGATGCTTTCAGGTAGAACGGTAATGTGTCTGGATTTTATTAAGAATTAGGACCATGTCGATGCAAATTCGATGAATCATGCGATTATCTGAATACTAACAGGTGAAATGGTTAATAGATTAATCTCACAGGAGCTTGGCTGCGTTTTAGCAGATTATGATGGTTCGATCACTTTAGAAACGCAGAGGTAAGGTATTTAGTTTTCGTGTTAACAGCAATGGGTCTTTCTGAGTGTTATTCACATGATCGATGATTAAATTCAAGCCGAATTCCGTAACCAATTTTGTTCCAATGTTAAAGGGTTTTTTTCGCGGCTCCGATAACTGCACGGAATCACCGCCTAAGGCGTATCAAAAACGGGAATATAACGGATTCACATACATTAACATCGTTTATATAAGATTTGAGCGAACTATTTTCGTGACATGTTGTCAAGATATTCACATACCTAATGAAACTGCACGTGCATAGTTTGCATGGTTTTATGCATATCTCCTTTCGCTTTTTACACTGATGCTTTTGGATATCACTCACATTTTAGATGCCTTAGAATCTCGTAACATTATTGCATTTTCTGCATATTGAATATAATCGTCGTTTTTTGTTAATAGTAACAATAATTTTCCCTTATTGCTGTATCATTGAGTCAAGGATATGCTGATAGAATATAAACAAAGTGATGGAGACTAGATTAATTTGTTTCTTGGTCTTCTTATGTTCGACTGACATCTAAAAATGGTACCATAGCAAGAAGGTAAAGCATTGAAAAGCCGGTAATGTTGTGAAATAATAAGCAAATCATAGGAATAGCAATAACCGTAGATCTAGCTAATTATATGATGTTCATGCGATCACAACTTACTGGATTTTCTTTATCTTAAGCAGAAAATTATGTCCAAGAATACAGATTTCAGCTATATATTATATTTGTTTTCGCAGTCATCGCAACGATCATTAGGCAACACAATAAGCCGATGAGTTAGGTTTGCACATCATCTTTGTTCCCAATCATAGATGATACATATTTCCTTTCCTGAAATACCTTGTTCATATCTAGCTGATATCCATCCTTAATCTACCCCTGAACTAATCTATCCTAGCATATCGTAGTCTACACTATATTTTTACCTCTTGAGAAGCCATATGGTACTACCTTACGTTTTTGCTCCTGTCTCTCCTCTGTTGTCCTTTTGTGACTACCCTGCGCTTTACTCCATCTCACTCCTCTCCTATAACTGACTTTCGCGCTTAAGCTTAACCAAATTCTCGTTCAACCCTTGCGTTTTTGCATGTAACCGTTATGCGGGCACCTAAGGTGGGATGGAGATACTGCTCATTGGTTAGTACATTGTAACCATTAACGCGCGGGTACGTAGCAGGACGGGGGGGTTACTCCTTGCTTGATTACAGCATATGCCCTTAAGTGTTTTTGGTTTCTTGCGTGGTGGTAGGCTACGTCGAAACACAGCCAATATGGAGTAGAATCAAATATCCGTACCAATGCATATAACGATAAAGCTATCTATGAACCCTATTCTAGCACTGTTCTTAACAAGTAAGCTCTTTAAAAGCCGCCTGCTCTTAATGCAGTTTTGTCTTTGTTATCAGATTTGCCAGTGGCAAAAGTCAAAGACAGCAAACTCTTTGTTTATTATATTCAATTCATGATATCCCTAATGATTTGACAGATGTTATGAATGAGTGTAGCTAGCTCTAAATTACGTTGGACCATAATAAAAAGTCATTGTAGATATCAATGGACCAATGCCAACTAGTTGTCATTGATTAGCCCATAACAGCAAGGATATAGCTCATGAATACATGCATGGTTACCCAGACGTGATATAATTCCCGTAAGATATATTCTTAAGGTGGTGATATAACGTCCACTGAATATCGACATTGTTTATTCCACAATATGACAGTTTTTATCATTTGCCATAGGTTAAGTGCATGCCCATACGTACCGCTTAATTGAATCATTCTGCAGTCTTAGGCGAAATGTGGCCATAAGCCCTCATTTTACAGAATGGATCTTGGCGGTGTCAGCGCGTAAATAAAATATCAGTCACGCGCCACCCATCAAGTTAGCTCCCATTTTATGTGATTGCCTACAAATAAGTTTCACCCGTACTTGCTAGAACTACTTCCAATACAATATCATTTGGCACCGTATCAATGAAATAATGCATATTATTCCTATGTTTACCTATGCGCAAGCTCGTGAGCTAAACTGAGATTATTTTTAGGAGAAGACCGGGGTAAGGTAATTTCCAATCCCGTTTCCTTGTCGGGGAACAGCCGACTATAAGGGGCGTCAATAAACGACCAATCGAACAGCGGGAAGAGCATCATTCTGGTCAAAAGCAATGCGTCGTGCTATGCATAGAATATTTGAGTCTCCCATCGTTGTGTATGCATTTACCTCTTTACGACGTTGGAATGGCGCAGGCGTCAATGACTCGCAATGATTTTCGGAAGCGCAAGAAAATATGTTCAGTTTGGCCTCATATGACGAAGTTGCGCGGCGTGGGAGCGACACAACATGCCAGCAGAAGAGGCGTTGGTCAAAAGCAGTGTCTTGCACACATGCGCCATAAGTTAAATCTTTTGTAGGATTGATTGATCCAAACCAACAATGACAGAGAGCACCAATCCCAAATATAGGTAGCAACAGAAGCTGATATGCACTTCAAGGCCGGTTTTTGCGGTAGGGAAAATCGTTAAATATGTTGTGTTGGGTTAAACACCGTGCGACGCCAATTGTAGCACTCGTTCTGTTTTGCCACTGGACACCATTCTATCTTCAAAGCAAACTATCTCGTTCATATGTACTTCGAAAACGCGCAATATTTCTTCTCTCGGGGTGACATTTAACAAGGATGTTACTAAACTAAGTTAAGAAAGAATCTAACGCATATTAAACGTGGTCCTCTTTGATGATTTCTGCATAAAGGTTCGATGCATGGATATCGACAGTGACATGATCATTGAATGTGTTAAGTTGAGTTTGCAACCATGATGAAATAAGGGTTAATTACATAGATTGCCCGGTAACGCGGCAGTATTTTGATATTTTAAAGCTGCTGTTATTGGATTTTTATTTGCAAACTTGTCTCAAGTATTCAAGATAAACTATCCCCTAAGAGGCTTTAACATTTCCCGGAACTACCACGCTCGGGATGTATAATGGTTGCCATAAATAGAGCAACTTTTTTCTGTGGTTCAATTACGGACTACTTAAATATCGCGGAATATGGATGCAACGCATAACATCTCCGCGTGTTTACTATCAAACAATATATATATTTCACGGCCACAGCGGTACTGTACTCTGTTAATTACATTTGCACATACTCGATGAATATCTGTACTGCCATCAACGACATATAATTAGAATTTCGCTTGGCAGGTAAAATCGGATTGCCTTTTGTTACACAAAACGAATGACTACAATACATTAGGGGTGTCTCGGAGCCTCCAACTTCTCGAAATGCCATCGCGATAGCAATAACCGTTGGCCACAAGGCTAAATCAATCATTATAGTTAACTTCTACATGAACAGTTTAAAGGTTACATGGCAGTTTTAAGGAATAAGGACGCAAATAGTTTTTCTACTCAATTATCCTTTAAGCGTGAAAAGTGTTGCTTTGATACATATACGCGAAATCACTGCTTATATGTGGACTTCTGTATGTTTTAGCACAGTGAGGCTTAATTTCATGCTACCAATTTCAACATAAACACCGATATATCCCCTGAGTAATTTAATCTCATATTGCACTGAGAGGAACTGAAAAGAGATTGGGTGCATAGCGGTTCCCATAAAGCAAAAATCTGAAGTTGATCTCGAACATTTGATATATGCATTCGTGCATTTACTTTCACCATGCAAGAGCTATAATCCGTTGAAATCATTTGCTTAATGAATACCATTCCACGTCGCCCGTTCTGCATTTTCAGCGCACTCAATAACCTGAATATGATATCAGCAATGTAGCCAAACTCGTATACGGCATTGCATATTACAAGGTCCATCTGGTACGCCCATTGATCAAAAAGCCTGGCTTGGACAGGAACGAGTTTAAAAACTACAGACCGGTGTCCAATTGTAGCTTCCTAGACAAGTTATTGGAGAAGTGTGCTTTCTCGCAACTGAATGAATATCTTAGCTCTAATAATTCTTTATATGGTAAATTCCAATCTGCTTATCGTGAGGGACATAGCACCGAGACTGCACTCCTTCGAGTGCAGAACGATGTTATGCTCGCTCTCGATGAGCAGAGGGATGTCATCCTGATCATGCTGGATCTTTCAGCTGCCTTCGACACCATTGACCATGACATACTGATGAACAGGTTACGTAAGCGGTTTGGTCGCCGTAGCCTATTATTGCTGTACACTTTTATCATTTCTAATCTTATATTGTATTATTTATTATTGTTGATTGCTATAACTTGTACAGCCTGTTGAGATGTATATGGAATTGGCTTTAAATAAATAATCATTATCATTATCTGCACATTGGACGTGTCATGCGATTTCGGGAATCGGTTGAAGATGCAGAAATATCAGTAGTAAATTAGTCTTAAATCTTTGAGACCAGGGCTTAATTGATTTACTTCAAGACCGATTTGCTGAGACATCTCCCGAGGTTAAGAATTTACTTGTAGGGAAATCAATTTGTGGCTAGATCAATGGTCTCTGATATTGTAGCAATTGGCAAACGGCGACCTTAGTATTAATCCTTCGTTCACAATATGTAAGTCTAATGGTATCAAATAAATGATCTACAACCTTCATAACAGTCCCATGTTCGCAGCAGAAAATTAGTAGCAACAATTGATCGAACATAGTGTTAGTTCTGTAAGTTAACTGTCAATATTGACCTCTTTGATATTAAATGGATAGGAGTTTGCATTCGATATTGTCAAAAATTTCCGTTACGGCTGAAAGTCAAATATTTTCTACTTACGTCACTTGAACGCAGAGTTCATGCGGTTACATGATCAAATTTGATATTGTTGCATGAAAACATTTTTTCGATGTGAATTTCTGATGACAATTAGCATGTTGTTATTAAGGAATGTTTCTTTTGGGCTGAAATGCTGCGTGTTTACCAAATCATAATAAATGCATTTCTTATTGTGTAATATAGCTGATCTGGCAACTTGCTAGACATATTAGCTTTATATAAGTAATTGTCTTTAATTCAACACCCCGCGTTACTAACAGTACTGGTTTTAAATTTTTCTGTTGGTTTCACGGAGCAAAAATCAAAATACATCCGCTCTTTATTAATTGTTGAATCGCATTTACTTGATGCAAATATGGGAGATCAAGGGAATATGTAATTGTGTACTCAAGCAGACTAACGTGGTTTCCCGTATTTGACACCACACATTTTGAATATTTGAAGCGCACCATTGCTTGTAGTATAAATGTAACCGTCCCCCGCGTCTATCACGTAAGGACATGGTTCGTACATTAGGGTGTCAACTAAGATCAATTTAGCTGGACCAACGTGTTGGTGTGAGTCTTGGGGTCCGCTGTTCCTGTTGGGCTATCAGCATATATTAGTCATGCACAGTAATGACCGTTTTTTAAACTCTCGTTATACGCGGGATATATATTAAATGACACGAGTGGCAATTTAGATATAAGGGAAGGTGTTTGTACTGACCGAATGCGAGTGTCTAGATAACATAATATTTGTTTATTTTGGTCGTTTTGTTACCCACAAATACGCTTGTCATGTTGCAATCTAGTCACAATCTAATTTCTGTCTGCGAAGCAATTTGAATATACAAGTATTAGCTGACTAATAATGTTTGGATCCCTTGCACCCAACGATCAGCTTGCTACCCATTAACATAGGCACATGCCGATTTTCCGGCCGTTGCAGATGAATTTAATTCGAAGATTTAAATTAAAAACCGTTTGAAGTCATTTATAATCATAGGAAGCATCACAATATACATCCGGTGTCAGTATAGCTATTCGAACTAAAAGTTGCGTTGCAAGTAGTTCACAAAAATGATATTCACAACAAATAGTATAATTATAAAGCAGTAATTGCATCATATTTTTCTGATTTGTATACTGCGAATATCATTATGTGTAAACGAATATGATTACGTGACTCTCGTAGCCTTCATCTCTTTAAACAAATGGTTCCGGCGTTCTGCGTGATTTTAATGGTTGTTTGGCCAGCACACAACAGTGTACCCTATGAATAATATAGTCTTCCAGCATATCTTGCCAAATGAACTGCATTAAGTTATCCATCTCTAGCTAACAGCACCTTTCTATAGTAGGTCTCACGCAGTAGAGGATAATGGAACGACCTCGCAAAATGAACATCGACAGTTTAACATTCACGTGATAATTGTCGTTACGCCTTTCTACATGATGAAATAAATATACAAGTTAACATCCGTTATCATCGGCTACTTTATGCGTTTCTGTTGGAATTTAATCCAACGCTAACAATATTGTCCCCTATCATCTAAAATACTGCTTTAGAAAGATGCAACAGTTGCTTTGAATCGTTCATGTACCTCTAACAACGATGATAATTATTATCATAGTATTGAGATTATCACCGACAAGTCATGATACGGGTGTTATTTCCTCTCGTAAATTATTACACACTTGAGGGTCAGTGCATCAAATATGTCTGTATAGCGTGCCTCATAATGGTATATGAACAGTCGACGATTGCGCTCATTTTTTGCAATATATATTACTATTACTTATCTAGCGTCACTCTGTCATTTAGTCATGCCTCGGTGAACAAACTGTGTAAATTGCTCGTCTGACTTAAACTTCACATGATGAACATCGCAGTACTGTGTTGCTCTGTGGCTTAAATGGTGTGATAACAGTACAGATGTTCGCCACTATGCAATTATCTGTTATTGATATTCGTCATATTCATCGATGTTGAAATCGCATTCAATGCCCTTTTAGTGATTAACTAATAAACCATTTGATGGAATTTGCCCAATCTCGGTAGAGGCCGTGGTGATGTTGATACTCTTACAATATCGCACGTTTTCTGTTCGTATATAACAGAATAATTTGTGTTAGAGAAGAGCAAGTTTTTATTTTACTTAGACATACGTTATGGCGTATGAAATGCAAAAAATTGTCGGTCTTTGGTGAACTGTGTTAGTGTAATAACCTAACGTTTGTTTAAATAGCTGTCGATTAGTACCAACGCACTTATTAGGGTTTGCAGTAGTCCTTTATCGCTGTTTAGTCAGATACGCTTTCTCATTCTTCATCACATGAGTGCAAACGACAAGTATTAACAAATGATGTGCACCAAACAGCAACATTTGCAGCATACAAATGACAACTGACAGTTATATTAGTTATTACTTGGGACAATTATCATTCGTAAAGTTTAGATAATAACGCCATACCATTTCCTTGCTGTCGTCATTCGTTGCAATTCTACATGCAAACACTGGTTCCCTTGAAAAAAACTTGCTGGTACAAGCTTGTAAAACGTTGAAGCCGAGTTCATGTTTAAATATATTTAGTTGAACAACCTTATATTAGTTTCAACGAAGAGTTGGTTGCTACCATAATCTAGTTCAGCTACCGCATGTGTATTGCAATGTCAGAAATTTCTGAGATGGTTACACCGCAACACGCTTGATGGTGTATTTTTCGCAGACTGCAGGATAGCATTAATCAAACGGCAACAGAATGTTATAAATTGACGTATTGACGAAATGCATTCTGAAAGTGTGGGATGATAGCAAGCTGCGATATTAGAACGAAAAATTGCACAAACATGTTTGTATCTTGTACAGTAGCCCGGAAGTGTATGGGTATTGTAAGCAACGTAAGTTGTTTCAAGGGCCTTGGCCACCACCGAGTGTACCGATGTACCGAATTAACGTATGTAAAGCAAGTCGTCTTCAGTTCATGATATCTTTATTTTTTTCCTCTACATACAGGCACGCTAATACGTTCATGACTGTTGTTCTAGAAGTATGTTGCTTTCTCTCTCAACGATAATAGGTGCCGGAACTCTCGCATTAAACATAGATATTCCTGACGGTGGTGCTCAGTATGTATGTATAAATATATATATATAAATATATAAAAAAAAATATTTATAAATATATATATATATATATATATATATATATATATATACATAAGTATACATATATATATATATATATATACATATATTATGGGTATATATGCATATATATATATATATATATATATATATATATATATATATATATATATATATATATATATATATATATATATATATATATATATATATATATATATATACATGTATGTATTTATAAATATCTCTCCCTACATTTAAATATCTCTCTATATCTATTTATATATATATATATATATGTATATAGATATAGATATTTATATACATACATATAGACAGATATATATACGCTTTTACATATAAATATGTATATATATATAAATCTTTACATCAAAGTAATTATATATATATATATTGTATATATAGGTGTTTATTTGAAAATATGCATGTATATACATATATATATATATATATATATATATATATATATATATATATATATATATATATATGTGTATAAAAATATATATATATATATATAATATATATATATATATGTATATTAATATATATGTAAATATGTATATAAATATATGTATATATATATATGTATATATATATATATGTATATATATCTTATATATATATATATATGTATATATATGTATATCTTATATGTATATATGTATATATATATATATATATCTCTATATATCATATATATGTATATATATATATATATCTGTATATATATATCTTATATATATATATATATATATATCTCTATCTATCTATCTCTATATATATATATATATATCTCTATATATATATATATATATGTAGATGCCATTACGATATTATCGCAAGGTCATAAGTATACAGGTGATAAGTTATATCTTATTACCAATTAAAACTAAAATGGAGTGTTACATTATTCATGTGAGCGGGTGTTACATCAAGTTAAGTATCTCGTAACTCGAAGCGCGCCACCTAGGTAAACTAGGTCTTATGACGCACCGGGGTAGTGATCGATTAGCTGCTGCATCAATTTCGCGCTCACTGCAGCCTCGCTTCTCTTTGCCTTTCCCACACAGAATTCGTGAACTTTATTATTTCTCACAAAATGCGTTAAATAATTGAAAAATATCAAATTCTGTCACATGGAATAAGTAAGATATGTTTCAAAATGTCTTTTTAAACTGTTCATAAAACTACAAATGGCAGAATGGTTTATTGGGTCAATAGGCATTGTCGAAGGGTACTTCTACTGTATTGAATCGGGTATTTTAGGCATTGGCTAGGTATATCAATGTTATTCTTAAAATCTACCATCTACGATTGGCAGGGCCATTTCCGAGATTTGTTTTAATTTAAACAATTGATACGTACCTTATATGCTCTTTATGTTGCCAATATTTACTAGCAATCATATAGCCATTATATAGCTCTTAATATGAGTTGCGCCCTTTGTGTTAGATGGAGATTGATTAAGGCGGTTGCTAATTGTAGCAGATGGCATGAGCCAATCGGCCCTATACATTCTTGGCCATGGTATTGTGATTTAATACCGGTAAATACTGTTGTGTGCATGGTGCAATGACGTTTATTATGTCAAAACAACGACTTAAATAATAGTTGTATTTGCCATGAGGGGGTGCATGTTCATCTTAGTCTTTTACGATGTCAGATATTATTTTCATCCGGTTCTTCACAGGAAGATGTAAATAGTTGCAAAATATATGACATAGCCGCAATGGAATGCCAAATTGTGTCATAACCAGCAGTGATGAGCACTTTTACATATATAATGCAGGAAGTCAAGCTGGAGTTTGTATGCTTCGCAAAATGCATCGGCTCGCAGGAGTTTGTAGTTCATATCCAACCATTTGCCCACGTGACTTACAGCCACTCTGTTGGATCTTATTTCAGAAAATTTAAATGCTCATTCGCGAATCATATGCTATTGTCTATGATAGCTAGGCTTTCCAGCTACAGTCAAAGCCAGGATGTTGCATTGCGTACCACTAGTCATAAAGTCCCCGCTGCAGCTCAGCCCGAATATTTTCCTCATAAAAACAAATGACTATTTAAATATTGCGTGATGTTATTCTTTATGCCATTGTTGTCACATTTAATTTACATAGACGAAAGTGTTGCCATCAAAAAAGCTATCGTCTGATATCCAAACTTTCTAACATAGCCAGAATTATTATAATTCAAAAACCAAATGGTAGTTACGTGGTTGCAATAACTTAGCAGCATGTGGAATATGGCACATATGCCGATGATACGATTTATTAATATATTCATATGCGTTATTATTGAGCGTGGCTGAGGAAATGAGAGTGCAAAACTTTATAATATATGGTAGCAGTCCGCTTTGAGATCCAGTAGATGTAAGTGAGGTACAAAGCAAAAAAATATTCTTTCACTTAGATTTTCTGCTATATTGAAGGCGGTATGGTATTAGGCACCAATGAATTTGGCATATTAAACCACAATCAGTTCATGTGAATTTTAGATGTGGTTAAACTGCTTGGTCAATAAACAATATACGTATCCTCTGCTTTTCTACATAAGGCATCTAGAATATTTGCCTCTTAAATAATACGGTGCTTCTTCCAGTGGGGTGGGCCTATCTAACCGGATGCTAGCGTGAGCGCAGGCATAACGGTTGTCAACAATGAGCTCTACCTAATCTTTTAAATGAAATAGAGGCATCAAAGAATGAAATAATAGCTGCGCGTTTCAAATAACTAGTATTATTTTCATTATTGAAATTAAGAGACCAGCGCTGTGCCTGCAAGTGAAACAAACGTATCTGCTGCCAAAGAAGTGGCAACCCATTGGATTTAACTGTTGTTCTCTGCAACCGAATATACTCTTTTATATATCACTGATTTCTATAAGCAATTCTGAATAATTTACAAATGTGTAATCCAATGGGCGTCTTAGCTACTTCGCGTTTCGTATGACCTGCATCGTTAGGTAGGTTTCGGATGGATAATTTAATTTGATCATAATTGTTAGTAAAATATTTGACTTTTGCATTATCCAGACGCTCACAGTCCCGTAGTTTTTGAATCCGCAAATGCTTAGTCCATCCGATAAACCCTTATATGCAGAAAGGTTACCATTTACTTGCACGCTTTTTACTTGCTTGCCTTTCTATTGAACTAAGCGGGATTACGACAAGTATTTGGTTTTACATCCTCCGATGTTAAGATTGGAACCGTGCCAAATATTTAACGACCATTTCATGCCTATCGATGGCTCCAAAGACAACATTCCCTATTTTTGCAGTCCAAAATGAAGATATGTGTAGTCCTTCTTGGTCTACGTGCGTAACGTAATCTTTGTTCCAGGCCATCGATTATGATTTCGCCAAACCATAGGGTCGAGAAGGCAAGGGCTGTGCACATATATGCTCGGCGACGGACATAAACCAGATGGCTTTCGCGCCTCACTTGCCTCATGAATACTTTCTGTCAAGGAACATCCAAACTTATGTGGGGCAATGTTCTTCTATAATAATCACCATAATTGGTGTTTACTGAATATGCAAAGAAGCTCAGAAGCAGGAGTGTATTTGAAACGTTACAGGGGGCTAATTAGCTAGAGTATGCATCACTTCACACCAGGAAAGACAAATTTCATGGCATGTAGGACTAAAAGAAATATGTGGAATCTGACCGCCTGTATATAGTTGCCTCTTAGATAATAATGCTCCCTACCATAGTTTTCCCACTAATGAGCTCATGAATGTTAATTAGCGTCTTAAAGGTGTTGAGGTCTGCTCTCGAAACTCGAAAGCTGTATGCTCATTCTGGGATTCCGTGCAAGTAGGAATTGTGCCTTGTGCAATTTGGGGTATGGGTGTACATACGTCAGTGTGAATATAACATATTTGTTTTTTAGCAGCAGAAAACGCATGTTGTTTAATCATTTATATTATAATTTACCAATATTCACGCTAAATAAATTCCGCTAAATGATAACAAGTGAGAATAAAAGTCTGTTTAACACGCAGCTCTGAGTTGAATCTCATGTGTATTCCCAGTGTTAAGAAGTCGCTTTTTCTGCCAAATCACAGCAATCCTAGATGGAAGGAAAACTAAACTAGCGTTTTGCATGGAACTCTGACTGATGAAACGCATGTATATCTTGTAGTGTTCGTCCATTCCTTTAACGTATCTGTTGCTACTCAATTTATGGTTATGTCACATTAAATAATCAATGCAGTAAATCTGTTTAATGCTATAACGAACATGGTTATCGTGAATATGCCAATGAATATACAGTCACAGCCATGAATGTAAAAAAATGAGTACAAAGCTGTCATTAAATTATGACAGTGCTGCATTAGTGAAGAATCCTTTGGTTCAACACAGATACATGCAGAGAGCTCGTTGATAATACTAGACTCTTGTCTGCTAGTAAGGTGTTGGCTTTAAGAACTTCGGATCATATGTGTTGTATAGCTTGCGTGCTAAGCATTGCAAACTAACATTTCAAAATGTTCTGACTCATGTAGGAGTAATGGTATCAAAAATGACTAATATGATTTGTTTTTGTCTTCAACTTTACAAATGTTTTATTGGACAAACAAACATATTGATCCATGTCTAAATAAATAAAATTTACCAAGCAGCCGCGAAATTACACGAGTTTGACTAGAGGACGCAGCAGAATAGGTAGATACCGTTGCCTGACGTATATGCCGTACCGTTACATAACTGCTACTGAACGTGTCACCTTTTATTCAAGAGACGACTTGCCCCTAGCGTGCTGTACAGATTACAGCTGCTCAAAAATGTTCAGGAGTGTGCATCCAGTGACGACTACAACTTTAAACGTATTAAGCGTTTAAATCATCGTATAAATAATTACGCTTTATTATGAATCTTTGACATTTAATTGAATATTGTGCCTATGATCATTAATACCTGTGGCCCACAAACAACATTTACCCAATGGACCATCTAACGGAACTATCTTACGGATCATCAATGTAAAGGCATAGAATATGTGAAAAGATAATCCCTTTATAGTTTCAAGCATAAAGGCCATTCCGAAAAACAGATTACCATTTTTCTTGTATGAGTTTTTTGAGTAACACAACACAAGGAATCAAACAGTATATGCAGGTTCTTCTCTTAGGAACATTTTGTTGGAACCGATTTCATCTCGGTACTACTAAATCGCCTCTTAAGGAGCATGCATCCGTTAGGCATTTTTCATAACTGGGGTATCAATTATTGCATAGGTATTCGAACAATTGTATTGACTAATTAGCGGTGGTAGACTTGTATTGTGGGAGGAAAAATATTGAAGTGTTCTGCCTAAACTGGCGTAAAAACTATTCAGTGATTCAGTGTTATGACAAATGAGTACCAAAAATGATTATATTTGTTACTGCTAACTTTATAAGACCCTCGATCAGACGATGCTCACATGATGCTCAAAAGGTTTCGTTAAAGTTAAATAACGATTTTGTTGTACGATAAAATTCAGTTATTGTACCACAAACTGTGAGACATATGGAATTTGATATTACGTCATTAAATAATAACATCGTTTCGTGTAGCACGATACCACCGCATCACACTCGTAGCTCTACATCCTGTGCTCAATGTTACATTTAATCATCAGTTTCTTCGACAACAATAATCATCGCACAGTCCTCGCATCAGGCAATTTATCTTAATCTCATAACACTCTCAGATTTGATTTTGCACAGCTGTTGCACACATATTAAGCATGAATCGCTCTATTGACCAACCAAATGTAGATAACGTTTAGGAAGTTGAAGATATGGATATATTCGGTATCAGATTAGTAGCACATTTATGACGCTGATCTATTATGAAAGAGAACCCTAATCGAAAATGCTCACTCAGTTTAACTTAGCACAGGTACTTAGGCAAACACCGAGATTCTTTCAAAGGGTCTGTTGGGTTGGACGGGAACGACATGTAAGTGATACGAGGAGAGTGTTAAACATTGAATCTCATCGGCTCATAATTTTCTTTAGATCTTTTCAATGTTTTTCACCAAAGCGAAAAGAAGCAAAATATTAAACATGTCGTTGCTCATGATTTTTGTCATTTGCTACATCGTCATGTTTATGCTTTCAATGGCGGTGTAATTGAGAAATTGCCAGCGCGTCATCAGCCTCATGTGTTTCATCAAATGACAATAATTAACAGCACATGCATCCAGTAGTGGAAAGCTGGTGATCCTCGTAAGTAGTAAAACATTGGTTGGCTGTATCAAGTATTGCTGTGAGAACATAGCCGGTGCTATAGATTAAATATGCCATAGAAGCCAACTCACGAAAATCAACTCAAAGTTCTCCCTTGAGGCGAAATCAATCACCAGTAGCCACTAGAACGGTCAACGAATGCTGTTTTTAGATTGCATAACACCCATCCAAAATGAGAGTGCACTTTGCAAAGAAAACATAAAACCCTGTAGAGCAACATAAATGGTATTTACATTGAAGGAGTGGGCTTCTGATAATCTGTTAATAGGAAATATGAAAATCGCTATAACTAATCTCGTCCAGTGGCATTGATTTGATATCATGTGCCATATAAGTTGACTCATTTTCATCTACCGATGTAGTGAACCACTAACATCTGATTTCGTTCTCGCATATCATGCATCGCGGATAGGTAAGGTGGGAATAAGTTTGAAGCTATAGTTTTAGTATTTACCTGCTTATATCTGTGCAATGCACTCTATGAACAAAACCAAGCGTTATTTCTAATCAATTGTGTCGCTGTGCGCAAATGAATTGCTTTTGCTGTTTTGTCGGTTAGTAAGAGTGCATTTAACCACTGCTTAAGCAAACTAAACTACGCATGTTGTTGTATTCACGAGGTCTACATTATATTAATCAGCTCAACTTGGTCCTACTAAATGTAGCCATGTTTCGCTTCAAGAATTTCCATAACAAATGCAAGAACCAACGCTTTACGTAACTAACGCATTCGAAAAGACAAGACAGGCTTTCGGCACTTACTAATTGTTAGTTGATGCATGTAGGCCTTTGAACTTTGAGCTTTCGATTATAACGGCAATTCGTGAATATATGTAAAAATCATTTCCATCTGTATCAGTAATCCTCGAAAAAAGAAGCCTACATGTTGATCCCTTACCCAGCATGACACTTTGATTTGAATTTTACTCACCCATGGGCTCACGCTGTGTAAAAAAAAGCAACTCGAGGCAAAATAATTTCCCCTTGTAGCTGAAGCTATGAACAAAGCTATAAGATTTTGTTAATGGAGAAACTATGGAAGCTTATCTACATCTCAAGACTGACCAGCGTTACTGTTAATTTCCTTTTTCATTACATTAACACCAATGATGTGGCTTATTGTCAGAGTCGTTTGCTTTGGATGTGAAATGCGAGGGCTGTCATCAATTTCATAAATTCCAGGACTGTCAGTGAGCTCGCGGATTAGTTACACCTTGCTAGATAACTTTTATATTATCTGTTTATATAGCCACACTTTGACGTTGTTATAGACATTGTTGCTTTTCCTGGGTTATGGATCTTTTTACATTTGCAATAGTAGTCGGAGAAGCTTCAGCCTATTATTGTTTTAGCCATGATTACGAAGTGTTATGTTGCAGCATAATTTTCATCTGTTGAACCCAGTAAACCGGTTAAGATGGGACATCTCGTTACAGAGTATCTCACATCTATTAACTATTCAGCAAATTGTCTTTAGAATTGCCACATAAAGTCAAAGCATGTAAACTCTGCATATGTAATGTGTATCAAAATATTTTAATTAATTTTTATGTTGCGTTCTTTACTTATATGCTCACCCATTGATGGTGCATCACCATAATCATCCAAAAAAAGTGGCGTAAGCCTTTTTATCAAATGTTAGATCAATCTATTTGTTAACATTGAACATTGTTATTACAGAAGTAAAGATTCAATTGTATCAAAATGTCTAATCATGCCTCATTATTTGGTCATTTGGTTGAAAACATTTACTGTACAATGTGCCCATGTGAAAAAGGTACTAAGACATTCGGTATAATTGTATAGATACTGCACAATGTGCATAAAAGACACGCGACGAAAGTTGATTGCTCTCCCAGCGACACTCCATAACCATATAAATCACTGTCGACAGTAAAAGCGCCATAGTCAGAATAAGTGCGCCGATCAGGTTCCTTTTGTGAGAATCAGTGTTAATGGTTCGTAACGAAATGAGGGTAAAAACAATCAACCCCGTCAGTTGGAAATGAATTAAGTGATGTATATCCTAGTCGTGGGAATGATAAGCATTAGAGATCTAACGTCTATGAACAGTTAGACCAACGTCTGCGGTGTCAGTGCTTGAAATAATACAGCTCGGGACCTTTGGCTTTATGACCTCGCACTAGTCACGTTGCGATGGCGTTAAGTAAAATGTAGTCAAGATTCGCTTAAAACCCACACGAGGCATGGCATATAGCTAGCATATCCGGCGCGGCGTTGTTTCTCTTTATGCTTCCTCCTCTGTAGTTATCATTGTTCTCATAACCATCTTCATCATTCTTAACAGCATTGTCACGTTAAATCCGATCCACATCGCAACGTAAATAACACTATCAATATGCCATATTTAGATATAATACTTTGATAACGATATGCACATGGTATGACTCATCAGCAGCTATAAACTGCTACAAATCAATTTAGTTAAGGCGACCACTTTGTCTACAAATAGAGAATTGATTCCCCCATACATAAAACATCTTTTGTTAAGGGCACAGACACGCCCTTTGAGAAAAACATGAATGAGAGTGCTTCGGCATTGACTTAACGAGGCCTGACTGTCATGATATACGCATACATATATATTCAAATATATGTATATATTCAAATATATAAAAATATATATATATATATATATATAAATATATATATATGATGCATACATATATTTATATATATATATATATATATATATATATATATATATATATATATATATATATATGATATATATTATATATAATTTTGATATATATATATCTCCCATATATATATATATATATATATAAATATTTATATATATATATATCTCTCCCTATATCTCTTTTGCAGTGTGTATAAATATATATCTATATATATTTCTATATGCATATAAATATAAATATCGATACATATATCTATATATATATATATATTATATACATTTGTTTACTATATATAGCACATCAATTATCTATATTTATTTATATATATATATATATTATATATATATATATATATATATATATATATATATATATATATATATATATATATATATGTATATATAGAATATATATATGCGTATATACATATTTATGTTTGGGATAAATATAACTTACTAAACCGTGTGCTGATTAAGCTTCATTATAAATGATGATATTCCTAAATATTTCATGGCTTTGCAGTGTGTTGTAGTTGTATCTGCTAAATATTTTATACGACCTGAGTTAATGTTACATCAAGCAGCCCGGCTGTATATGAAATAAGACAATAATTTAGACTCATTTATATATTTATACTAAGGTAGAGATTTGTCATTAGAATAATCTATTCTGATAATTCTAGCTTAATATCCTGTGTGTTAACGTTGCTTATGTTTATGTTCACCTAAACGTCCTGCCGTCAATATGACTCCCTAATAGTGGATACTTACACAATCACAGTGAATAAGTAGATGGCAGCAGAGCACAGAGAGGCTGGCTGTATATTCACGAAACCTTGTCAAATATTGCTGCAGTTGTAACAAGCTCTTCGTTGCAGAATATTGCTACTATATGAGTAGCCGTTTCAGTCCAAGGAACTAGGAACTATTTATAATGTATACGGCAGCGTGTCCAATGAGTGCTGCTTACTCACGTTTAGGCTCCCTATATGAATCGACGAAATCGCCTTCCCAATACGAACTGCATGGCGTGATTTTGATGCTTATACACAATAAATCATAATTCATTCTACGTAGTGTGCCAATGTGGTTTATTTGCTCAGACGTCTGCCCATGATACTGGGATAATACTATTTTCAGTTGAACATTATAGATATCACGTTACCGCCATGGTATTTGAAGCTGCGGATTCAAGTAACTAGTTGTAGATCATGACGAGCCACGTTGATAGCTGTAATCAATACTACTAAAACATATAAAGTACGGTAACAGATGAAAGTAATCAAATGTGCAGCTCTAACAGACGGTTACATAACAACATTCATTGATAATCTTTGGTGCTACAAAGCAGTACATGCGCAAAAGAGCAGTTGTGATGATGTACTGCGTGCTTAAGATTTAAAGAGGGGGTTTAGAAGTAATCGCGTAGCCCAACTAGATGCACATTTAAGTAAGACTAATTGAATCATAACTCTGATTAGTGAATATAGATATTAATCAGCAATAAGGGCTGAACCAGTTACACTAGTCAATGCCATCGTAAACACAAACTGTCGATATAACTTAGCAATGCATCCGAAACAAAGGACCACGGCTTCGAAACTGAGACTGCTGTGCATAGCCCATGCATCTCCGTCGTGATTGGAAGGTACATAGTCAGGGTGTATCATTGTGACAACTAAACATTATAGGAAACACTTAAATTATCAGCTGTGTACTCTGAGGTCGTAAGTAGGAGGTTACTCTAGACTATTAACTGTTATATTTGCTATGCCACAACCCACAACGCAAATCATAAAACAGATGTATGATGGCAAGAGATGCTGCGTCTCTGGTTATTACCCGTAAAACGAGGATACTGCAGTCGAGGCAATACGCTTGACAAAGTAAGAATGGCTGAGGGAAATCCTGTGAGTTTTTCGTGTGACAAGTACAATACGGTTTTTTTTAAACGCTTATTATACAAAAAAATGATATCATTTATAATGTTGACTGCGTTGTTCTGTCTCTGTTGGGTAATTGGATGCAATATTCCTTTGACAAGACAAGCCACCGACTCCAACAGCTTACAGCAGGTTTCAGATGTATATGGACTGATTTGTCCACAGTATTGACCGAAATGACTGAGACGCATTGTCTACAAAACTAAGCTATTATAAAGTCACTTATGTGCTATCAATTATAAAAGTATGACAGTCAATTACATATACAAACCACCTATTCCATGATTATTTCTATACATTGAGAAAGCATACCTTTCCTGCCACTAATCTTGCAAATGACAGCAAAAACATACGCAAACGTTTTATTGCGATGTGTTGTTGATTACTTAATTTTGTTGTTGTTCTGTCTGTGATATGATTGAGGAAGTTATGACAATTGATCTAGAACAAAAATCAACCCAAATGTCAAGAGGCAGGTGTGAGAGAAGCGATTCTTCACGGGAAGTAAAAGAAATGGCAGAGGCGCTGCATTGTTCTCGGTATCATATATTCACCCATGTATTGCCAGAAAAGCTCAGTTAGCATGATATTCTATAAGGCAATGTAGACCGACTTTATTTATGAATATAAGGATGCAGTTAATAGGTCCAGATTTAAATTACCCAAACATTAAAACATCATGCAGGTTGATATGTTGGCTGATAGCAATATTAGATAAAATTACGCTAGGTCAAAACTAATGCCTCCATGATCAATGCTAACCTTTTTTTGTAACAAACGTCTTCACGGATAATAAAAATTGCAACAACTCGTTATAA
>CM067343.1:58485006-58572506 GCA_034190875.2 Urechis unicinctus | reverse complement strand
CAATGAGTAATATTTCGGGATCCATGTCGTGATCACGTGCTGAGCAAATTTGCTTACATCAGTAATCAACTTTATAATACAATGCTTCAACGTATTTACATTATTGGTATAATTGTCGGACTAGATTAGAAACATTGGGTTTAAATGTAATACAGTTGCATAGAAGAAACACTCTATAACACTTTATATGTCAAATTATTACTCTTACGGTATCAAATAAAAAGTTGGATAACCTCTATAACGGGGAACCATTACAACTTACACAAGATGGACAGCGTGTTCGCTACATAAAGAGATGCGGTGAATATAACGCTGTATTCTTCTGCAAACCATTCGCACTTTTTAACGTAACCTTAGCAGCAGTAAAAAAGATGCTATGCGTCATACGTAGCGTAGCTCAGTGAGCTACCACACCGATAACAGGGTGACAAACAAGCCCGAGGTCTGACTCTATTGGTGCGGTTATAACTATCAATGAAACTGCTGTTTCACTTAACTTTTAACATCAGTTGCGTTTACATGCCGAGAAGAAGTTTAGCTCTCGTACCACATATATCACGCTTTCGTAACAGGCCACACAATTGTATAAAATCAATCCCATCAAATGCTTCCAATGCGGCCAATTACATGCATGAGCTAAGCTCTCTTATGGACAAAATCTGTCAACAAACATCACTGATAAAACGCATTCACTGATTAAGTGGTCGATTTTATCCATGGTCTCTTTCTCTCACAAAATGGTTATTTGTGTATTTCGCCACTTAACCAGTCAAATTTCTGGAGGTGATGAATTAGTTGCATGTGAGTCCACCGTCATTCAACGTCGGTCAATGCTCAGAGCAATGGATTGATTTGAATCACAAACGTCTGCGCAAAACAACTTAGTGTCAGTTTTATTGACTGGCAATAGGGAATATATATACATTGCCAAGCGACATTGCTTTGGTGATGTGCCTAATATGACTCCATGGCAGTTTGGGACGATAGCATGACAACGTTAGTCGGTGGAAGATGATTTCACTTTGCACTTTCTTTTAGGAAGCAATGAAATACTCCCTAGTGGTATAAGAATGACTGTGTTGGTTAAACGCCTTTAGTTCAACAATCAAACTAGATATAGTGCAGACGTGGCTAAAGCGCCACATCCATAATACTGAATTTAGGTCGCCGTGATGACGATGTCCATCTCATTGAAATCCGATCTCGTTTAAGAGGCTATGCAACCAAATGATATATATAAAACATGTAATAAAATAGTAACTAGGCTGAATATTTTCCCTACGAGATGGTCGTTAGTCTTACAGTTGAGATATACGGTTTATTAACGCTAACGCGTCGATCCTGTTTTTACGTGTGTCCAATGGACATTCTGGCGGTGCCTCTCTGTCCTCATTCCATATATCTCCAGCATAATACCCATCTGTAAAATGCTACGTTGTATTGGGTACAAAAGAGGGTTTTCTCTATCTCAGTGCTCTTTGTTATAGGCACTATAGCTTATAAGCTTCAGCTCTTCATAATGCTGACAATAGTGGCTCCATTTGCTTTTTGTGTGCGCCTTTAGTAGCATTGTATGGTGTAATTCAGTAAACAAAGATGTATGTATGATGAGGGGTTTTTAACTGAAATTGATAATCTACAGCAGCAATTATTGCATCATACAATTATATCTGTGCCGCATACCAGTAGCTGTGATGAGTGCCGCCATATTTAACACCAGACAACTTGAAATAACTAGGTGCAAGCATCAGGGTATGTGACTTCTGATTTGCATAAGTGCATTTCGTTGCTCACAAAGCAAATGTATCACCATAATAAGGGGTGGCTCAATGGCTGCTGTACATCGAGTCAGAGACTAAATGGGTCGACACAGCAGCTGCAGCTGCGCAAACACAAGAGTGGCAATGCCCTTGTGCTGTAAACATATATTATTTAAAAGATGATTGGTCTTTCAAAGCAAAGTCAATTTAAAATGAGTATACCAGCGAGGCCTCCGAGGCATGATAGACTCACACGCGTTAACGTCGCTATACGTCAAGAAAGGCATCCAACTGTTACACCACAAAGCTTCTTAAAAATCGCTTGGTTTTACATATAGAAACATTAAATATACGTAGAAAATCCTCAACATAGTCTTTATTTATAAGAAAACCAACCGATATGTATAACCGATAATATATTTTGACAACTCGCCATTCGTTGACACGGTTAATATTTTACATTCAACCATATACACTCTGACCTAGTAATGTTAAAGCACGAGTGTTGAATGTGTAAATTTGAAGTAATAAACATTTGATTGACTTTTAAATTGTATTACCGAAAACTCGTTATTCATCTACACACAACATTATATAAGATCGCAAAATGCTACCAATGGTGCTTAATGATCACATCTACAACTAATATTATTTTTCTAATCCGTAATGATCAAAATATATGTATCACATAATTATGTATACACAAGTTCAGCTTGTGTGCCATAAAACATAGTTTCGTCACTTGTCGGCCACATATCTAATGCAACATTGCTCTACCTCGAATTGATTTAAACCACGCGATAGAATCTGTAATTTCATTCAAATTAGAAAATCGTCTTAAATAGCCTAGCACGTGCAGGAGCCGTGCTCAGTTATTCATTGGATGACATTTACTGGCTGAGTTTGAAAAGACTGCTTGACCAATTTGTCCCGGAGGATGCGTTAGAACCACCGGCTAAATAAGCACACTAAAGCCAGCCTGAAAATCTAATTATATCAAAGGCTTCGCTGCTGAGTAAAGCAGTTTACTAGCCGTACAAAACTGAATGTACCAAAAACATTCGACTTCTATTTAGGTGCCTTATTTGGTACAACATCAGACCTAATGACATGCTCATCTTATAACCTAGAAATAGGTTACGTTGAACTCTCGATAATTGTGCCTTCTCTTACAAAGCGAATTTTGTATTCTAAATAAGTATGCGTTGAAAAAAGAAATCCAGCATTTATAAAATACCACCACGTTTCTCAAAGTGGTTAATATTTATAGCATGCAGACGGATCCAACACCATGAATATTTGCAATAAGTAAAGACATCGTACGATTAGAATAATTATTAAGTGTCAAATTTGATGCATCTAGTTGATGATATATTCTTATGTGTACAATACATCGACCGCAATGGACACTCTTGGTCCCTGATGCCGTCGGTCTGATCACTTTGTAGTAACGTTGTATCCCAAGTGGAACGCTAACTACGTGATTAATCAATGCGCTTTACCATGACATAAGCGGCTGAAAGCTCATAATGACTTTACAGAGCATATGATAATATTTTTGCGCTGTTACATATGTCGAATAACTGCTGTGGCAATATATTTAACCTGTATGCATGATTTTATCTAATATCCCCGCTTGGATATGTACAATATGCTGAGCATTCAGTACCCAAAGATATTGTTGTGTAGGAGTGAGAAGATTTGATGACAGTTCAATAACTAGGCTTCAAAATTTAGTGAAACAATAAACGTGATGCTAATCAGATGAGTCAAACGACATTTATTATAAATTAGATAGCCACAAGCTAAAAGGAGTCGCCCATAAGGTCAAGGTAAATCAAACTGCGCCCGCTCACAATGCGTTGATCTTAATCGCATTTGCCTTCATCACTATCCAGAGTTCGGTCATAAAGTCAGACACCTTTAAAACGAATGTGACATATGTATCGTTTGAAGTGAGGAATATTTTAGTTGTATTTATTAAGCATCGATGAAATCGTTGTATAAGCTGGATTGTAATTGGCGCGATACACCCGAAGCTTAACTAGGAGCATATATCCGAGTCAGCGAAATAGACATGCACGCGCCCTATGCACTTCAAATGCTTCTCTATGCAAAGTTTATCGGGACAAAAATCGGTGTTTGCATACGACAAATATTACCTACTTAAATGATGTGTTGTCGTGTCATATTCAAAACTAATTACCCAACCCATCATTAGTGAATTAATGTTATATGCGAGTCAAATTTAAAGTCCTGTCATTCTTGTTATACCATTCTGCCCGAGCCACGAGGGTCGTTATCTAAACACGGGTCATGAGATATCACGAGCCACGAGCCCTGATAGGGAAATATCTGCCACCGCATGTATATTGCCTGCATCTACCAAAACATTCCGTCACGACGACCGATCTATTAACGACATTGTTGTGGTTATTTTGTATATCAACATTATCCACAATCTCATCTGACTGAAGTAAAAGCTCAAGCAGCAAAGCAACAACGCATTTGAAACTATATAAATTCTTAGTCAGCCTCACTGTATACCTAACACATATTTGAAGCCAACCCTAATGCTGTACCTTCGTAATGGTGTGTGCCTGATTATATAAATGTATTTAACATTCCGCAAGCTGACTAAGAAATCGAATACACAGCCTGTACATAGTCTTTGCCGAGAATATGAATGCAAATTGGTCATTGTTCTTTTTTATCACAGCTCCCGTGCACTAAATTATACACTAAACTGCTTGCAGACTAGCTGGGTGATAGTCTATGCCATGTCCTTTGATACTGTAGAATAATTGTTTTGAATTGTTTGTTGTATTTGGCAGCAGCCAAATGAAGAGAGTCACTAACCGAATGTTGGAATGGTCAGTCATTGGGAACTAGCACTACTACTATTTATATGTCTCCAATTACTGAGACAAAATAAGTACCTTCCAGTTATTAGATAGTGGTCTACATCGTTCCATGGTGGCAGCTCTTGGATTCATTAACTCCATCTATTCATTTTTTGATGTCACTTAATGTGGGCAGAGTGATTTAAAGGCGGTTTTGAAATCGCAACTAGGTAATATGATGCAAAACAATAAGACTATAGGAGCTAAGAGTGGTCCCAAAAGATTATTAAACCCAAACTGTCAATCTAAATCATAGACATAGCAGAAGTGGGCGAGGAAACAATAATCAGAAATTAAAATAACAAGCATGAAAGACAAAGTGCGACCAAGCATAATTATTTTATTAGTGTAAGCGCGATTTTTGATTGCTTCTCCGTTAACCAACATGGGGGTGCCAATCTAGTCCAATTAATTACAGGGCTCAAAAGGGCTCTTCAACGCGTTCAGTGCTACATGGGATGCTGTGAAAACAACAGACTTTAAATTGGCATCACACAGAATGTCTATCGTGCAGTCGCTTGGCAAGAAGCTTTATACAAGCATATGCAGTCTGGGAAATGGTCAACAGCGACACACAAAGAGGTCCTGCGCCTAGATATCGGCACACCGCAAGGACAGGTGCACGGCTAGTGCAGCTCCAGAGTGGCAACCCAGCAAGAGCCACGGCTTACAAACACGGGAACATATACCGTTTATATTATTAGCCTGCCAAATCCCGTGGCACTGTGCATACAGCGCTGCTTACACAGAAGGCATTCAACGCCAAGCAACCATCAATTCCTGTTATGACTTGCTGATATGTACGACCGCCAAAGAGTGTACTGTGCTACGATAAACTTTTAATGCATCGAATATATCACCACCATGGTTAATAACATTTGTTCATCAAGCGTAATAGGCTTGTACAGCTGGTAGATATTAGGTCTGATAATGATCACCTGATGGAAGGAGGTATATATTTGAAGTTGCAATCTATCGAACATCTCAGGGTTTACCTTCATTAGATTGGTATATACTGGGAATGTATGCCTGCTCATATGAATACAAGTTTTGACATAACGATTTTGGATAAGTATTCACATTTTATTCTCTGCACTTAACCATCCATACATTCTTTTTTTTAATTTTTGAATAACATTGACATGAAGCTCACAACTTTTAAATATATTTTCCGAATTCAACCAATACCGTATCCACACTCATAAAAACGTTGGATAACAAGAAAGATGGGGTAATGTAAGCCAATGTTCTGAAAAGATGTTGATGGCTAATTTGAACACAGATTCGGTATCAGAACACATCAAACATATTCAAGCAGGTCTTCATCTTCAATATAGGCGAATATTTACGCGTCTCGCCTTGCCTATTCCAGGCCAATATACACATAAGCAATATAATTATGAATTACAGGTAATGTTCGGCACAGCCGTTTCTAATATAAGTGCTATTATTCATTGAATACACCAACGAAACAATTAAGTTGAGTAATAAAGACTATGGCTGAAATGGATCATTTCGGCAAAATAGAATAGCATACGTTACATTGGTCACGTACAGTGTATTGTAAATTAGCCAGAGAGACAAATGTAATCCGCGTTATAATCACTTATGTTTGTGTAGTTAATGGAAGTCCGCTTTCTTCTTATAGTCATTATGACCATCAATAAAAGCTATGCCGCAATGTGCAGCACGGCTGCGTTGGTTCTCTAATCGTGACTAGTAGAAGTCGAATGGTTAGTTGGATCATTCGTTTGAAATCGGTCTCGGATTTTATCTATTTACGCAATGCATATAGAACAATGCTATGGTGATTGCACAGGTTTGTGCGGACGATTGTTGCTAATTGATTGTTTGTAATTGTATGCTTGTTTAGAATATTCCAATCGAATATCACGGACATGTACTTCATTACAATACGCCTGCACTCTAAAATGCGCTTAAAGAAGTTAGCGACACATGGGATCGTTAACTCATACGCTATTCTTCTGCACATATTCCGCCTGGTGAGGTTATGAGTCAATAACAAATATAGTGGACCACCACAATCTTTTCAAAGATAAGAGCTTTATTACAACATTGACGACTTTCCCTCTGATTTTCTGAATTCTGTGGTACATGCTTCTGTTGACACAAACAAAGCGCTAAATTGTTCTATGAGTCGTTATGAACGACATATAAACTAGTTTATTTGCTTTATACATGGTGATACATTTACAAATACTCTTTTGTAGCATTAGCAGCACCTAAACACAAGGGTGCAACCACACGACAGTTGTTATTATGATATGAGCATTTAATTACAATTCGTCTCCCTGAAATCGAACTTTTGTTGTTTGTCAGTGTTCATTCACGCCCTTGTTACAAAATAGCGAGGCCAACTGGAGCAATGGACACCCAATGGTTGTGTTATTATTCAAACAATATGTGTCGACCTAAAATATGTTTACAGCACCGCACGATGAGTTTGGATTTATACCGATCTTTTCAAGATGTACACTTATGCCAAAAACATGATTTTAATATTATTTGTGCGTTCCACGAACTAATGTGCATGCAAGGATGTCACTTCATATATGCAAGGCAGTTTTGCCTCCGCGATTAGAATTAATCTGTCTGTTAATGGGTAAGGCAGGGTAGTGTCAGTGCCATTGAATGGGGTGCATACTGGGACATCATAGATTTGAGCATGCAGCCAAATATTCATTAACTGATTCAAGGCAAGATAAAGGCCACCATAAACATACCAGGGCATTTATCAATGGAAGTCATTTCCTGATCGGTGAATGGCAGCGCTATTGTAGACTTTATGTGGATATTTGTAGACAATATCAAACTAAATAGGGCATCAGCGAATATTGCGCGGCGGATATCTACCTCACTGGGTGGAATGGACTGCATTACTTGTTTGGAAAGGCATGACACAATTACTAGCTTGAATCAGCAAGTTAACTGCAATTCCATATGTGATGTGAGGTATAAGTGCTTAGATGACTGTTATACTTACTATAATAAACGTGAAGGTAAGGTCACACTCTGCTTTCACCTGCTTAATAAGAAACGGCCAGGTATCTACAAAGTGGTCTGATGGCATAATAACTGTTGTTATAGAGTGTTCTAGAATGCTCACGCTTTAACGTTACGTGTCATTCAACGGGATGCCCTGTAAATATGTAGCGCACTATGGACAGAATACACCTTGTGAATGGTCCATGTGCAGCGCTCAGATCATCGTATTAAATAACCCCTTAGCGGTTATTGCAGCGTGCGCGATAAGATTAACTTCATAGCGACCAGACTGTTATCGTACGAGTCGTATAGGACATTTGTGAGAGTTTCGTATTGATTGCTGTCTTGGGTCGGGCGAAAGGCGATGGACAGCACTAAACATACTGATCCTAGTATTCTGTAGCCGCACTGGTTCTCTTTTGTAATGCCTGCAGAACCTTTGAAACAACCGTGGACAATACGAAAACACACCTATGATAGATGCGTATGGAATAAATAAACGAGCAATCGCTTTGTTTCAGTAAATAGCTCATGTTACTATTTCGCTACTGTTGTGCTCTTAATTGGCATTGCTGCGGACGAGGTTTTGTGTACTTGCGTGGCTGCTGCAAAATAAGCATAGAAGACATTCGGCAAAGGTAGATTGCTCTCCAAGCGTCAGCCAAAAACCATAAAATCACTGTCGGCGGTATAAGCGCCAGCGTCAGTACCAGTGCCTCGACCAGTTTTGTGAGAATCAATGTTAACGGTTCGTAACGATGGGAAAACCAATGAATGCAGTCAGCTGAAAATGAAATAAGTGATGTATATTAATGTCGTGGGAGCGATAAGTATTCAATGTTTTGATGGTTATGCACAGTAAGATTCACTTCTGTTGTGTTAGTGTTTGATAAACTGACATCGCGCAATTCACAATGCAGTAAAATTGAGAATCGTATAATCAAAATCCGCTTAAAAATCCTCATGAGGTTTGGCATATTGCAACCTATCGGCAATGTATCGTTATATTTTTTTCTGTAGTTGTCATTGTTTGAATAACCATCTTCATCATTCTTAACAGCATTGGGACATTAATTCCAATCCACGACGCTACATACATAATACCATTCATCGACGACCTTAATACCATATATATATATATATATATATATATATATATATATATATATATATATATATATATATATATATATATATATATATATATATATATATATATATATATATATATATATATATATATATATAGATGTATTATATATATATATATATATATATATATATATATATATATATATGTGTGTGTGTATAATGTGTGTGTGCTATGTGCATGTATGTGTGTGTGTAAGATCAACTTTTTTAACACGAACGCATTCATCGTGGTGCTAATTAGCTATATGTATTTCTCCTGAGGTTGTGCAACTTTGTGTGGCCAATAAACGTCGTGCGACATAGGGAAGGGACGTTGTAATCTTGCAAACCTAAAGTCTTTTCACGAAGGGTTTCACATCCGATGCACTTTCCTTTAGTACCTACTAGAACCAATCATCAGGTCAACAGAGAGCTAAACGTTCCCAATTCACTTTGACGGAAATACTCCGCACAATCGTCGCAATTGTTTAGTGATCGCTTGTAAATCTTAAAATAACCTTGCACCCGGCTCATCGATAAGATTTGAGAAACCAATGTGTCCTCACATATCTTTCGTGCATAACAAAATGTTTAATCGGACGTGTCATTCTATGTGGTGCACTAGATGTTCTTTACGTCCTATTTTTATAGCACCATTACCAAATATGCGGTCATAAAATCTAAAATAGAGCTAGACAGTTGACCTCATAGAACCATCCCCGATAGACATATACATCTCACTGATGTGATTTACGGCATTGTCTTTATCTCTACGACGCCATTACCGCAGACATTGCGGACTTCTGACATTTATTGGTTAACTACCAATACAAACGTCACAGCTATCACAAGGTTGAAATTTTACGAAGAGTTTGGTGGTGCGAGTAAATTTAAATAATACATAATGTGAACGAAGCATGCTGATACCGCGAAATACCTAAATACGTCACTTCTTCTCATTGTCATTTATAACGTCCATGTAACAAATTATAGCAGTATAAATTTGCGTGCCTCACGTATTGGCTATACTTACGGACAAGAAGAATGTTGCATACTGTGGCTATCAGGTTAGACGATTTCCGATGCCTAGAGTAATCTATACACCCCTTCTCAAATAACTAACATTTGGCATTATCAGGCGCAAACGTATGGATAGCTGAAAGGAATGTGGGAAACATAACGTTTTGCAACACAACGCAAAAAAAACCCTACCGCGCACTCTTGATTTCCTTGATCATCTTAACTTAATCAAATGTCGATCGGTGCTTCTTAATGTTGATCTACGTTTATAGCAAGTCGATTGGTCCACAGTCACGCTTATGTGGTGGTGCGAGTATTGCTTTATGAAGTTCATTACATTGGTCGTACACGCACATGAACACTTCGATATTCACTATCATCATCATCATCATCATCATCATCATCATCATCATCATCATCATCATCATCATCATCATCATCATCATCATCATCACACCCCGAGTGTCAATGTTCTCATTGAGCAAGAGATGAGTAGCTTAGTGAGGTTTATTGTGCAGCATCTATTAGCAGACCGTTTAATTCATAGTGCACATTGTACGTTACAGTGTGTCTGCAATGCAAATTTGATTTACACCTGCTATAGGCAGCTGCCAAGCGTAGCAACCGTATGTATAAATAACTGCTCACTACAATGGACTCTCAGAACACATCGTCAATTACTCTCGACAATAAATTAGATACAAATGAGGCTAAGATGAATCTACCTTATGATAATATTATACATATTGTTTATTTCGTAGTAAATATTGCTTATAAACATGTTGGTAGATAGTCATAAATACACCTTAAGCGCCTTATCTCCTAGACGACCAAGCGTCCTGAGTCTAAGTAATCCAAAAATCTTTATCACAGAGTGTTGCAGTGCCTACTAGCTGATTTATTGACAAGCCCCAAGAATTCTTCTCATACTGCCCGTATCTTTTAATCCCTCACCCGAAACTGGCTTTTGAACGAATATTGATAACACGTTGTGTATAAATCGACATATATGGTACCGTTAAACGGCCTATTATTAAACAGCGAATCTAGTGTATTGGCTATACGTGGCTGCAGAAACGTCCTAAGCAAATATCTATTACAGTAAAAGGGTTGAAACGAATGCTTCAACGAAGAATTTGACTTATATGATCAGCATAACCCCCGCGCGACCTTGTAAAATGCGACATATCCTTGTATGGCTACCATAGCGTCTGTTAAAAAAGGTATTGTCGTTCGGTAACGTCACGGCATTGTAGTTGGCAACAGTGTGAGAAACCGAGGTAATAATAACGCGAAAATGATTTCGAAAATCATAAAGGGTATTGATAATGTCTTGCAACGAAAATAAAATTGCCGAAATACAAGATTGCAAGGCTAGCTATCGTGCATCTGCTGTGCATGCTCAGCATTTAGCAGTTTTTTTAAGCGTACCGTAATTGAAAGTGTGGATTTGTTTGAGCTTTGGTTACACATAACGAAATTGAATTGACTCTCGCTCCCAAATAATGAGACAGGTGTGTTACTTTATCGATTCATGTCGTAAATTATACTACTGTGTTTTTACTATGCACCAGATTTTCGGATATATTAATGCCTTGTGGTTGCTTTTCTGCTTGATCGTTAAATTACTATTAATGTGGTTCTAAATTCCGATATTGTTAACCAGTATAGGTTATACACGGGAAAATGTTGCATGATTTGTGGTGTCTGATGATGCATGGTCGCAAATATTCAACGATCCCATACCTCCAAACACTCAGAAAAGGCATTGTGATTAAATATTCTGTTAAAATTATGCCCCGCATATAGTTGTAGTAGATCGTTAGACACCTACTTGCAGAGGAGAAGAAAATGAGCATTGTTCAGCATATTAACTTTTATCTACATAATTGAGACTAAAGGTTATTACTATGTGTAAAAAGACAGATTAGAAGCAGTACAATGCAAGATTAAAAAGTTAGACGGCGTACGAATCCCTTGAACCTGGATTTGCGTTAATGTCATGGCCTAACGCGAAAGTCGGTAGGTGACAAAGACTGCAAATATTTGCTGCTATAAGCACGTACATCAGTACCAAAAATGAGTTTATTTATCAGTCATCTGTCAACACGTTGCAATAAGCTCAACGACGGATCTGCACATGTTGAATAGCACATATAAAATACGCAAACGACAAAACACTGATATAAAGTCACTTTTTTCATTGGGTTATCATAATATTTACACCACAGGAGTTACTGAATTTGTATTTCTATATGAATATAAAGGTGAGATCAAAGGGATTTAGTTTTAGTGCCTCCCTGCTTTCGAAACAAAATGCAACAAATTCATGTCAATGGATTGACCTGACAAATATATGATTCCGTTTAATGTCAATGTTTTATTCGCATATTACGTAAATTGTTGCATCAAAGACCGATAGATAACGTGTTTTTTTAATAATATAATGCATACAGTCAACCAGTATCCGCCTCACATATTTCAGGTTACAATACCTACAATATAGTGTTATTGTTTGATTGGGACGTGTACGGAAACAGCAGCTCAGGATGTTAATGACCTGTAACTATGCATTTGTCTCCGCCGCATCGAGCAGGTGGAAATTGAGGAGTGGTAACGACTTTATGCATGAACGCATTAAATGAGTCATTGACGGTTCTAGGCTCCCCAACGCACAATGGTGGAATGAATGATCAAAATATCACGTGTCATTTATTTGAATTGAGCACGAAGCCTATTACATGTTTGTAATGCTAACACAGCGTTTACCTGCGGGCGATTAAACTATTAGAAGTGCATTTGCTCATATCTTTACACAATTTGATTACATCGCCGTGTCACACACTTCGGGTCGAATTGATTTTCTGCATTTCTTGACCATCTCAGGCTCTCACGCATTAGAAAGAAAGGATATTTGAAACCGCTTTTGTCGATTATTGGCCATCATTTTGCGTTTTTGAGTTTTGGATCCATAGTTCACTTATTGTCGGCTGAATACATGATTTCTGATAATAATTGTCCCGTACTTGATTATACTTATTTCATCATGGGAGCTTGTGCCTTATTGTCAGAGTTTAATAAGCTGTATTGAGGAAATCATTCAATGCATACTTATTCTTCAAAACGATATGATCGTCCAAATCGATGTCAGAGTACATCGACTCATTTCTAGACGGAAATTGCACGTGGGAGGGGTGGGGGGATCGGGGGTTGTAGATTTTAGGTAATCTATCTGTGAAAGCAATAAACGGCAAAAGTGGTTCTGTCGATGAAATGTATAGTTTAAGAAATGGTTTTAAACGCAAGTTTTGTATTGTTCCAACATTCTTATAACGTAATATTTACCTTATGACATAAGCATATGACGTATTGTGGCGTGAGATAACCACGCATGGCTACCACTATACGGAATTAGCATGATCGTTATATTGATGAATACATCTGTCATAACTCATAAGAATGGAGTCAAATGGTTCATCAGTCCTGGGTTACACGTTGACTGCATAGAGAGATTTATCTTTCCGTCTTGGGCATATCGGTGCTACCAGATACTTCATTTACTTATTTCAAGGTGCATATCATATATCAGTAGCTATATTGTTGATGATTCATATCGCTAACGCGGTCTCAAGAAGTTTATAATCAATCTATTTCAATTTGTCAAGTGGACAGTGTGTATTTCGATATGATAGCTCAATTTATGAACGCTAAAATCTATCGATGACAATCAATATCCTGGAAGAGCTTATGGACGCATTATATCAATAATTGAACCAGGTACTTCTGCACTAAACACATTTGGTAAAAAAATTCTGTTCAGGGATTGAATTGCGAACAATATCGTGAAGTGTTAAAACGAAGGTTTGATAAGAAGTCAAAGATGCAAACCCTGCCGTCTACTCTTACTACAACTGATACTGTCGACACCTCGGACACATAGTTCTGAAAGAGAGAATAGCGATGCACTCTGAATGTAGATGTATAATATAACCAACATCTGTTGTACAATATTTTGAGATGTAGTTGGGCATTGGCGGCTGACATTTGGCGAAAGTATTTCTATGTTGTCCGTTTCTTTGTAACAAGAGAATTGATGACACAGGGCTGTACTAAACAAGTCGTTAGTACATGCGACCATTCCTGACTTGTTTTGCCACAAATATGCCACATACAAATGATCAATGTTTGGACGGAAGAATCGAAGTGCAATGTAAAGTCCAACATTTTTCATTCAATTCAACACTCCTATGTTATCGCTTCCATATTAGGAATACTTCAAAAAACAATAGCTACTCACTTTTGTCCTAAGTTACGGACAAAATGAAACCCCAGATTGTTTT
Organism: Urechis unicinctus; assembly: GCA_034190875.2. Lineage (NCBI taxonomy): Eukaryota > Metazoa > Annelida > Polychaeta > Xenopneusta > Urechidae > Urechis > Urechis unicinctus. Next base: position 58,558,346 of record CM067343.1, on the reverse strand, counting down.
ATGTATTTTAATTTCCGGGCCGCTGAGTGATACAATAAATAATTTTTCATTTGAATCAATAGAACGTGACGCACGGAATCGAACAAAAGAGGACGACACGGCACACCATCAGACTGCAAATTAAACAAAAATAAGGCGGCGGGAATGACTATCCTTAGTATGTAGAACAGAAAATCAAGAGGGGTTAGACTAAAAGCCTCTCATGCTTGCTGTAGCTCAAGGCAAACCCTTATTGTAGTTAAGTAGAAATGTGTACCCTGAGTAACGGTACTTAATGGCGGTATGAATAGAATATGAGCTACTCTTGCAATTTAGATATAGAGCCGTCAGTGTTATACCTGCTTTCCTACTCAAAGATTGCCCTTATATTATGCTATATAATTTCCCTAAATAATCATTTTGCTGTCAATTATTCAGTTGCATTTCACCATAATACTTTACATTGCAAATCCGTGCATCATAACAGGTTGGTTAAACATCACATTGAAACGCTCGCATAATTTCGGAGCATGGACATTGAATGAATATTTGCCACATTAAATATTTATCTACATGACCAGAACATTAAGCATCTGAGCGCTTAGCATGCAGCCAAGTTTATTTCACCTGTGGGTTCGGGGGTACAATTGGCCCTCTGTATTCTTTTGTATGTCGTAAGAGGCGTATGATAGGGGGCAAGCTATGGGCCGTTGGATGCAACTCCTGTCGCTCGGCAACGGGATAGTGGTGCTCGAATAGAGTGGTTCTTAGGACGCACCACTTTCGTCAGGCGGTTACATGCCCTAGGATAATTCTACATTTTCTTCTTTGTCTCCGTATTATATAAGATCAGCACCAACAGCGATTTTCGGTTTCACCATTTATCCTGGAAGAGGGCAGCTTAATCAGGTCAATCTCGTCTGTGTACTTTTGCAGACACCATATGACACATGCCTTTAAACTCCATACTTACTCACAAACGCATTTGGTGGTCCATTGAAAGTGACGAAAAAAGCTCACGGTTCTTACTGTTCTCTATCAGCTTATGGCTATATTTTTTACCGCAAAATATGTAACAAAACGATTCCTCATGCTCTCATTAGTCGCATTGGTCTCTTTTTGTGATAAAATCAAGTATTTTATTGTTTATTGTAGAAATACTGTTATATAGCACTGTGCACTTATCTCAGAAAAGGTCTGAGATATATTCCGGTCCATTCGTACAATCTACCATAGTTGAAGCATATTGATATAGCCAGTGAGGACAATCAGTTCTTACCTTGGAGGCCGTACCTAAAAAGTTTTGTCGTTGCGGCTACCGAAAATAGCCAGTAATGGACTGTCGACTTTCCTCGTTGCTGCTCTTTTGCCGTCAGCTTGAGCTGTTGGTGCGTTTGCAGCAGGAGATCCTCCTAGTCTTGTGAGGCAACCGACGCGGCTGTATAGGCCTTTGTGTCGTGAACATAACGAGTTGTCACAGACGGTAAATGCAGCGCTTTGTGCACATGAGATGATATATGGGTTACCAGTTTACAGCCATGAGTGTTTTGGTCATTGAAACAGGCGTGCATTCTTCGGGAGTGCTGCGCGACAACTTGCTTAAGTTTTGTGCCATCAACAGAACAGACATCACTCAGCTTTGAGGTAGCTTCACACTTTTCATTTTGACTTGCAATAAATCGCTGTCTTAGTACCTTAAGCTGCTGCCCAAGTGGATGGACAGTTTCAAAATCATTAAGTATTTAAACAGCTTTAAGAAAAACATTCCTATTGCTTCATTCATTGTGTTACTTAAGCGCAAAATACTGGAGCAACTACAGCAGCATCATTGTTTGCAAAGAGCACGTTCTTGTACTGAACGATAATGCTATCAGCAAAATAATTTGCGAATTTATATATTTCTGTTAGAAACCTCGAACCTGGTTTTGTTGGACAGAAAGAATTGATGTAGTTGACGTGAATAACTTCCATGCAGCTTGTATTCTGAAAATTACCTGCATGAGTCACATGAACACTTTACTTGAACCATCTGCACCCACACCCGCGCAATAATCCAACGTGTTTAAATTGATTAATTATAATTGAAAACCAAAGTTTAATCCGTGTAGTTCGAAAAATATATCGATAGTTGTCAATGGTGAGTTATTATTAGTCAGTCAAAAATGTATCTGTCGAAATATGCCCTTGATTTTCGAACCCCGTACAAATCTTCTCCCTGTGAAGTGATACACATCTGGCCTCAGTATATTTTACTACCCTAAATGGATTGGATATCAACTGATTTGTCTAACCACTGTTATATTTAGCGAGTATAACATTATACATCACAGTATTAATACAGGAAATATGTTTTACCCGTGGAACACGCTACGCTGATTCAACCGACGTATGTCTTTTTGTATAGATGGACGCTTCCGCAGTAAATAAGCAACAATAAGTGTCCAATTATAAAGTTATCGCATTGTGGCAGCAAATCGACTTATACATGTCCATGTACTGTCAAACGTCGCAAATCGCAGACGGCAAGGGCATATTAACGTTGCCGTTAAAATAGTACCCTCGACACAATTTCAGCAGAACCTTACCAATGGTATACATCCCGTTTATGGAGTTGGTGTACAGTAAATTGGGTAGGGGGACCATGTAAGATCTAGAAGTGAATGTAAAAAGTTCGCAATGATCACGTTTCAGTTGGTGTATCAAAATTGCTTGTCAGCCTCAGCTCTTACAATCCAACACGGGTTTCACGGTTTGTGTGCTAGTTTCGGATCCCACTTGTTAAAACAATGCACAAGCTGTGATGGTGAGTTCAAGCATCTTGGGCTCTAAACTTAAGCGGACCGCAACCAATTACAGTCGATGAATATTGAGACACGAATGAAGTATTATCAGTTCGGTAATGACTGATAGACAGCGACCGATCATAAAAGTCAAGCGAGTTCAGTGACTGCATGTTTTATGCGTTGCTGTGGACACATATATCGACATATTACCTACAATAACTGATACAATATACAATAAATAGCCATTTTATAAATTGCCCGGCTAAACCATTTAAAAAAAGTTACTATCTTCTATATTTATTGTCCGGGCTGCGTATTGTGATATTATATTAGCAAAAACCGTCCGGAGCAAGGGAACTCGCCTGGGGTAGACAATAACATTTGTGAGCTTGCCAAGGACATGCTATATATTGAGCATAGAGTTAATAGATTCAATAAACTGTGCGAGGATGATGAAATTATATAAAATACAACAGGCGACGATACCATGATATCAACAAAAGCAAATGCGATTAATTAAAGTATCCCACGCGGGTTTAAGGGACTCTATAACAACGCAACTACGGCGGCTCACAGGTGGCGGCTTCATATCTTATCTCTTACTGAGTGTTGAGTGAACCCCTTTGAGCGTAGCCATAAGGTCTTTATGCTGACATCTAACCCCAAGTAGAGTTACCTGCCATCCGCACAGATTCCAGGCTTTAAAGGATATTTGAAATTAGAGCGAAGTTAAAGAATAGAATGCTTCTTTAGTAGTCTATTAAATATTCCAGTGTCGAATGTGTCTACTAATGTTAAACTTACCCTAACCCTTTCGTATCGACGCCTTTTGCGCTCACGAACCTACACTTCAACCGGTAAAATTTTAAACATCGACTATGAAACACTCTTTATAGCACTGTGCCTATTTTGAGACGACGCCGGGAAAAGATACAAGCATCAAGCTACAGGGCGAGGCACATAGTACTACTATGATAAATAATAAGTGATGTTTGAGTTTAACAAATGCAGATGAATCAGCTTTGGTGGTAGTTAACGTAGATGCACTTGCAAATGCAGCCAATGCAACCAAATTATTCATACACCTTATACGTACGTATGTGTCTTAACATATCAGAGCAAAGAAAAGCATACAGTCGTAGATATGCTAAACGCAAGCAGATAAGTAATTGTGATCAACGAAGCACGCCCTTGTAGTTAATTACTTGTATATAATGCATTGTCTATTTCAAACAAATCGTTCGACAGTGTATAATCTTCTTAATATATTAATATAGAAAGACAAAAAATATTTTTTTTTCTTCATAATAACTCTCATTCGATGCTGCTCCAATCTTAAGGTACCGGGCGAAACAGGACTGCTGTATATCGTCCATCCAACAAGAAATTCCCAAACAATCTTTCTCATCAGAAACACATCTACAACGACTGTATTTGCCAAGTAAATGCCCCACCATAATCATAGAGTCTGCCATGACACAATTAAATTAACCCGGTAAATACTAATGATGCACTTGAACATACATTTGCTCGCTATTATTGTCATTTATCTCATGCAAATGCGGGTTAGATGATTTTGGCAAAATCGCTCAATGACGTTTATCTGTATCGTATATGCTATTCGTTAAACTCCAATGTTGGACAGTCTTATACTGTGACTAACGTATTAAATGCGTTCAATAAGGCATTCCCTATTGTGTTATATGAACATTAGCGCTGCAGTAAAAGTAATGTCATGCTGTCAAAGGGTTTAATTGTGGAATATGACATAATTGGAATTGGATTATTTTCCAACATGTCCGACTCATTATTTTCACAGCCTGCCGACGACGATATTCCGATAACACACGTAAGCTTGGTTGATTGGAGGCGATTCAGTAGGCCAGTAGGCCACCATGATTAGGCTGCAAAGGCAGAGTAAATGCTCGTCATACTTATTCACACAAACCAATGCAGGGAGTCTCCTACAGCGTTATCTGCATATTGTAGATTCACATGGCAATTACCCAACAGCCTGACCGAAATTCTGACACGAAAAAATTTCATCGTATAGCTGTAGCGATCTGTCCACTTAATTTCGGAGCCAAATATGGTGCGTACCGATATACCGTTGTTCGGAAAGTCTTCTATCGTAATGTTACTCCGCCATTTATATCTTAATGCGTAACTCCAATAATTGTCACCAGGCAATACTGATGTGCATTCTACATCAGTAGGAACTACATTGTACTTCATAGTCAGGCAAAATCTGAAAATATCTGCGTAAACGAATGTCGTGGGAATGTTATCGAGTCAACATTTATTCTACTCTATCACCTACGACAGACGACAATGCAGCTTAGCTTATGGCAAAGTCTGCAGAGAATAAATCAACAAGCTCAGATTTTCCAGACTGATGAACGCAGTATGATGACCGGTACCTTTTAAGAATCCCTGCCTCAAGCCAGTGGATGTAAGTAATGGTGTGTTTTTATATCACGTGTATTTGCCAACGTACATATGACGGATCTTTTTGTTGTGAACAGGCGCAAGCATCCAGCCGAATCCATCATAGCAATCTTGTGGATAAAAACACTCTTATCGCAATATCTGCAAATTGTAGTAATAATTTGTTGATATTGCGATTACAGTATGTGCTAAATTGTAAGAAACAATAGAAAAACACCGAACAATTGGCCGTGATAGTGGATGTTTGTGTGCTCAAACGACACCGAAACCGATCGACTGCTCTCAAAATAGATTCCATAATTCTTTACTAAGCAATGTCATTCTAGTAATCCACAAAACAGTTGTTGAAATGACTACGATTCAATCTTTGTTGTGTAATATGTGTTACTGCTTGGTGTTGGATGCTCTATGCGAGTGCGAAAGAAACATTTGATTCTGTACGAATTGTCAGGTTATATTTAATCGTGAGACTACGAATTATTTACACACCCACGATATAATTGATACGATTTTATGCAATTGTTTATCATTATTTATCCAACTGACTATTAAATGACTTGGTTTAAAGATTTAGGGTTCGGTCGTTGTGCTCATCGTCTCTGAACGGTTGCAAAATGTCAAGTAACCCAGTTGAATATATAAATGAAAGGCATATTTTCGCGGATTACAAGCCGGTTCTCGTGGTGTAGTGGTAAACTGCGTCGCCTTATGACCAACAGGTTGTGGGTTCAATACTAAGGTTTGAAAATCTGAATGGTTCACGGTGACTCGGATGATTACGTTAAATGGTGATCCTGACTCAATAGCACAATAGTACCGTGTTAGACTTACGTACCAGCAGCGTGGGTGTTGCAGCCCGGTATTGATAGGAGGTTTTTGCTAAGCGGGCGCAATCATTCTCATCAATCTCCGCCGCGATATCACCTCGTTGTTGAAGTGACGTTAGACCCCAATATAACAATTACTTCTAGATCATCAAAACGATTCAACTGCTGCTCAATTAACATCATTGATCAACACGAATGGTATTAATGTCTCGGTGCATTAGCATTATTTATAGAAAGACATTTTGAAAGTTTGACATGCACTAAAGAATTATGAACGCGCATTGATGAACAAGATATTACACCAAATCAGCTGTCTTGTTCCTGGCCTTGCCTATAACATCTGAGAGTTTGTGAATCAGAATGCCAAATTTCTCAAAAATGTCTCTCTCTCTCTCTCTCTCTCTCTCTCTCTCTCTCTCTCTCTCTCTCTCTCTCTCTCTCTCTCTCTCTCTCTCTCTCTCTCTCTCTCTCTCTCTCTCTCTCTCTCTCTCTCTCTCTCTCTCTCTCTCTCTCTCTCTCTCTCTCTCGATCTCTCTCTCTCTCTCTCTCTATGTCTCTATATAGATATATATATAGAGATATAAAAATATATATGAGAGAGATATATATAGATATATATATATATATATATATATATATTATATATATATATATATATATACATATATATATATATGTATATATATATATATATATATATATATATATATATATATATATATATATATATATATATATATATATATATATATATATTGAAGTTAATACAAAACCTTAATAGCGAACTATGCACGGATTAAACAACCACTATTTCGTTAAGCAGATTCCAGCAGCAACAAATTTTGGTGCTGTATGGCAACAAAACCATTTGCTGAGTCGACAACCTAAACTACGTGTGCTTTCTTACGAAGTTGCAGATTTATGACGCCAGGTCCAATTAAACCAGTCGCTCATTACACGAGACCAAGGTCGGCTTGACGCAAAAAAAAATTCATTATCGACTGCTCAGTGCTCCGCGTAAAAAATATAACTGAAAGCACCACCAACAAAATTCACTCAGCAAACATTATATATCGGATTAATTGCAAGCATATGTAGTACAGTGTATACAAATATTTCATTTGCTTATCAGCAGATATTTCTCGGGGTGAAGAATTTATGTGAAGGCAGATAAATATAGCTCAGTAAATCGAGCATCATTAGCATGTTTGATGGCATCAGATAAATTATCTCACCAATTTATAACTTGGCCTTGCTTTCAACGTCAAAAGCAGTTTGGTTTTCATAGTTTAAGCTGAATTGTATATAGTAACTGCGTTTAATATTTGATATGTGCGTAGTGTTTTTCAAATAATTAACTTATTGTCCTACGCGAAGCTACCCTTTCTGCGCTGGTGATCATGCATTGAAAATGTAAATCGACTGTTTTACAACCATAGAACGCAAATTTAATAATTTCAAGTAACTAAGCCAATCGACGTATTGCATTTAACCTCATACGCAATATACCACAGGAATAAAGCAACCCGCCCTTTCTTTCAAAGTATTGAAAAATACTAGCAATCGTCACTCATTGCTATCTAATGTCCTAATGGGGATGCACTGTTTTAATGCTATGCAAACTTTGTCGGATTGTGAAACATTTTCTGGATAGTTTGCTGTGATATATTGATTTTTGTGATCGATAAACCCTATGACTGTATATTGCTGTCAATGCTGTTTTATAACATGTATGAATACTGCACCGATGAAGCAGTGTTGCTAATTTGACGCTTTTCCTATGAGCAATCTGGCATAACATTAAAAGAAAATTATGAAAATGTACAAATAATATTGGTAAGACTGACGCGATGTGACGTCACTATATGTATTAGCTGATATTCCAGGATTTCCAACGAATAAAACATCAATTGTACAAATACCAATTTGTCGATTAACTATTCTGTTCCATGTTGGTTAACCCTTGCACATGCCTTTTAAGCCGTTAAGTTCAATCAATGTATGAAGTAACGAGCATAGGTGAACCGGTGTAGCATTTGTAAACGGCAAGCACCAAATGCTATGTATACATTGATACATCAGCATCTAAATATTTTCGTAGTCAGATGAATTGTAACGCTGACAACCTAAAAACATCCTCGATAGTATATATGTACACGACACTCATACGACAAACGAATGGCTTTCAAAATATTCTGTTAAATGTTCCATTGCGCATTATCTATGCAATAGAATTGTAAGCATATACGGCTATTGTAATTTCCACCCCTTTCCATGATATAAAATAATAATAGCATTTATTTCGCACACATGGTACAGATATTTTATGATGATCAAGTTCAAGTGCAATCATTTAACAAAGCGTGGGGTGCCATCATTATGTGCAATTAAAATAATGTATTCACATTTACGGGCCACACAAAGTTATTGTATGAAGTTAATAAAAATGAATCTCTCTTGATCAATGGTCGGTAGACTAAGCTTGCTTGAAATATCATTAAAAGTAATTGTCTGGTCGTAAATCATGGCAGTATCAAGATTAACGATACTCATAATATATCTAATAGTATTTGCATCATTCAAATTACTTAAAGCACATAATCGGCTAACCGCCGATACAGGATGATTCGCACTATTTAGACTATTTAAAAAAACAAATTCATGCATCGCAGCATTAATGGTTCTTTTGGAGGTAGTCTACCAGCTAAAAAAGAAATATACATTGACCTTGTTCTAAAGTGCAGTTTATATATATGTGGGATGCATTTGCGACAAGTAAACCAAAAGCTTTTGAATGAATTGCTCGAAAGCGTCCAAAATGGGGAACCATAAAAATCTTGTGCAATGTTTGTCAAACAGTGTATCACGAACATTTACGCAACAATGACCGAATCTAGACATTATAGGATAACAGTATGTCTCGATATGCACTGAACTGGGCAACAAAAGAATCATAACATTGCGGGGAAATTATTTATCACTTCTCAAATGCTAAATACAGGTATAACAGATTCTGGCACATTGTGTGAATTTTGTCCTGCTGCGTTATACTCATCGTTGGATATAATTTTACCTCAATGGTGATTTTTTTTAGGCTATTAGAAGCTTGAGAGCTGACAAATCTTGGCAACAGCACTCCCAAATATGATAAAAAGTCATTCGTATGTTCTGACTATTTTGCTACACCTTAACTCACTGCTGAATTTTTACCAAAAACGTTTGTTCACAAATGGCGAAAACGGGCACTCAACATAATCAACGAACGTTAAACCATAACAGATCTTGCTCCTTGGACTAGGCACAATAATTATAAGAATTAAATAAACCGTCTCAAATTTCTGTGTCTTATGCCGGTATTTTCATTTACGCAATGTCGACAGTCTTTCGTTGTTTGCATTTCTTTGGCCTATCATCGTGAGGGAAAAAAAGCTTTCAATGATGCCACAAAATTTCACATTTAAATATTCATGCTCATTAAGCATCAGAGTTTTGCACAAAGCAGTTAATCATGAAAAACCGTGTCACATTAATAAATCACAGCGGCGTTTACCAAGCGTTCAATCATTTGGGACAATGTTGAGGTAGGTAGAAAGGCTTATAATCTCATTTTCCAAAATCTCTTGATGACCGGTTAACTACTCAGCTGTTACGTCTAATATCCCTGTATCGTCGCAACAATCATAATAATATTGAAGGATAATTATTACTTTTGTCCGAAGATGTTTTTCCGTTCTTAGGCCAAGGCACAAGCGTAGATGTTAGCATACCACGCGGCGTATGTGCGCTATTTGATATCTTACTAAAAAGCTTTGATAAACGAGCATATAACTCATCGCAGCCATTAAGTATGTGATCAGAAGCAATTTAAAACCAAAACGTCCGTTTATCTCATTTCAGCTTACAAGCTGCCTGCCTAACTTGTGAAATGTCGATAGCATTTAAAGAGCCACCTGTACCGCCAGCACACTGAGGATGTCCATTTTGCCCCAAAGATACATTTAGTGACTCCATTGCAGACTTGCTATACGACAAATTATTGTCAAGTATTTTTACTTATCTTTAACGACACTGCATTTCTCACTTCACCGTTAACGCCATCCATTGCGCCCCGCGGTCGACTTAGTTTCGCAATTCTTATCCCTTATGTTTTCCAGAAGTCGCTACTGATGGATGATATTGGCTGATTTTAAAGCATGCTGTTGGCTTTTAATGAACTTTAAGTACATAATCAAATAATTTAGAGCACTAAAAGGGTTGAGAACAATTTGCACTTTATGTGATTCTATGAATACAATTGACGATTGAAGCCGTACAGTGCATCGAACACCTCCTCATCATTTCTAATATGTTACCTGGTCTATATAGATGATTACGCATGTTATCGGTGTATGTAATAAATACTGATTTAGTAATTGTATTTGTTTGTTCTTTGAAGAGTTTATGAACAGCTCTTAGGACATCTGCAGACCACCCACATGTGACCACAATATTGCTCTGGGGGATGATATTCAAACGCGATTTTGTGCGGCTGTCTATTATGGGATGAACAGATGATCTAACATCGATGAAAGTCTCGGGAAATAAACGACATAAAACCTTTGACTGGATTAGGGACCCGACTGATGGCATGGTATGCAAAAAAAAAGAGAATGATAGCACGAAAAATACAGCGTACATCTGCTTGCCTCTACGCAACAATTAGGCACCAGCACGTGTAAGGTCTTCGCGAATGTTGTTATGAAACTCGAAGTGACCCTTTCAATCTTTGAATTGCTCCCGCATGAATTTGGCCATGGGAATTGCTTGCGCCATAGTGGAATAAGCTTACGAGTAATCCAGCGAGAGTAATACAGGAAGGCAAGATTCTAGATAGATGTTAAGACTTCAGGGCGGCGAGGCATTGTTGTCAGTAGAAAATGAAATACAGTAGATTTGAGCAAACTGCGACAAGCTATCGTAAACTATAAAGCGTACGCAACCCGCACTATAGCGTAACACAATGAAAAATTATGCATGAAATCATCGTCCGACGATCGTTTACTTTCAATAACAATATTGCAGTTTCTACAAGCTACAGCGGAAAATGTGGAGACGCAACAGTACAGTTCACGCAGAAGCCTTGTCGACCAGTCGTAGACTATGTCGCCTTACATATATATATATATATATATATATATATATATATATATATATATATATATATATATATATATATATATATATATATATATATATATATATATGTTATACATATACATATATATATATTATGACATATAAATTTTTATGCATATATTTATATTCATATATATATATATATATAATTATATATTTATATATATATATATTTTGTGGATTAATTACAGGTTTGCGAGTGTGCTTCATGTTGTATTAAATAAATCTTGATGTAGCGTGATTGCTGTATTTTCGTTGGCGATTCGTAACTACTTAAAGCACAAGGCTGTTTCATCTCTAGCCGAAAACTATCGGTTTTGCAGTTTAGATGCTTTTCGATATCGTAGGAAATACAACTATTCCGCATTCTCGCCTATTGATGCGGCCGTTGTTTATAATTTGAAACAACTACAATGCAAAATCACCGTACAATATTTCGTACTTGTATTCTTTTTATGTGCAGTTAATATAAACACATTTATTGCACGAAATTCAGCACTTTGCATGACTTGCGTCAATATCGCAATAACTGGAGATGTGCGGAGATTTCGCCATAGCGCTTAGTGAATCATTCAGCCTGTGGTGAAAGATATCCGTACTGCAATGAGTAGATCATGGAATCACTAGCCGCTACACCATACCGTCGTCACGACTGCCAATGACTCTCGCGGAGTTTTATGATATAATCATCAATACAACTGACAACAAGCGATATTTCTCGACGATATTTCACTGAATATTCACAAGATTTAGTTTATGCAAAACCAATGTCTAAAGTATTCTAGTGTAAAGTATTGTCGTATAATGTGAATAAAAAGCCCATTTATCGCACATAATATCGCACTCAACCTGATATGCTTCAATATCCCAATAAGCTGGCGTTGATTCCGCTTCACTGCTAGGTGAACATTGAAGTGAAGACCTGTGAAGACCAATATCCATGTTGCACAAAACAAAACGCGACATCACTAGCCACCGAAAGATACCTTTGTCACGACTGAAAATTACATTCGTGGTTCATAGGATTATCATAGATAAGTCTGGCATGTAGGTTATTACTATATTTCGAGGAGATATTGAACTATATATTTACAATGCTTGTAAACAGGCTGAACAGAAGGCTTCGCTGGACAAAATACCGTTTGTTTCAACGGTGTGTTTGCCAATGGTTTAGAGTCATTGACTACGAAATGTTCACATCATTACAGTGCTGAGTACATGTGAAGGGGTAGCAACTTATTTGAAAATGCTTTTTCTTCTTTGTTCGGTCCTGCTCGTAGGTTCTGCAAAGGGTTCGTTCCCTATGTCTTACTCATTTCTGGTTCGATTCTATCGCTCGACGTATTGCTAATTCACAAGAAATCATTGATTGCCATAAAATGAAAACGCTGAGAGAATTATACCTATCTTTGATATTATCCACAATATTCCGAAAACTCATTCTCAGCAGCTGATACTGTTTCGGTGAGACAGATTGACCAAGAACCAGCTATATTGATAAGGCAGCCAAGTTAAATGTTGCAGTCATTATGGAAAAGGGTAGGTGTATTGTCGGTCGGAACGAATGTGTGCGGCTCTGCTCACAGAACAGCAAATAACGTTAGTTCTTTAGCCTGTGAGTTCACTGCCACATTTAGGATGATTACTCAAGAAAGTTATGGGCAGCACCAAATTAGATAGGCACTTAGACAGATGCTACGTGCTGTGAAGTTCCGCTGCGAGAAGTAAGAGCTGAATATGCATATTTCATGTTCAATGTATTGTACCGCAATTGGCTGCCATCTTAGATTCGCCTTTGTAATAATGCAAATAAGATAATGCATCCGGGCGTGATTAATTGGTATTACTTGGAATAATTGACCAAACCATATTCAAACGACGCTGCAGATGATGTATTATTGACTTATTTCGTGTATTCACTTCACAGAAGTAGCGCCTAGCTATCATATTGCTTGAGATATTAACATTAGATGTTTGCTATTCTTTGAAGGCCCTTTCAACGCTCGCAATACACACAAGGGAGAGACAGAATGGACAATGATCAATTGGTCACACATAATCAGGACGCGCGCTCAATATAGTGTAGTTAGTTGTATGTCTACATCATATTCATACAACAATGCTAGCTATTCATATTCGTCTCAGCATCATGCACGTATGATTGTGTCTTTTACTAGGAAGAAACCTGTCCAGATATGGAGGCGCGCCACAAATAGACACCAGAACATGTCCTTTAAATGATAGCAAGATGTGCACTCTTACTATATTGTTATATTTCAGTTTTGTTTTTCAGAAATTAAAATTAATAGTATATATAACGTTGTCTTGATGTGGTGGGTTTGCATTATATGCAGTTAATATAACAGTTTCTCAAAAACTTTTCCAAACCAAGTTATCGTTTTATTGGAAAAAAACGCACAATAGTTAGCTGTAAATAAAATTGCTGTTATTACCAATCGTTGAAATCAAATTCATGATTTATACTGCTTCATCTCAATTAGCTATATTGCATTCACACTTAACGCCGATCTCCTGGCAAACATACATGTAGGCGTTCAATTGGCTAATGCAGCATGTCAGTACAAACCAATCAAACAATGTTAGAAGCTTACAATTTCTAACAATGGTCGCTACAAATGACATTGCCTATGCTGTGCACCATCCATTGTACACGTTATAATTAGCAAACGTGATGCAATAATCTTGTGTGATCACGTTGCTCTCCTACTTATTAATTATGGTTTCATTTATGGGAAAAGAAAATCTCACAAACATTGAGGCAAATATTTTACCCCCCAACGTGAATATAAAGAATGTGCTGTAGGGTGTCGTTGGTTCTTATTTACTAATAAAAGTCATATATACTGCAATGCGCAAACACTGAAGATTGCCTCCATGTTTTTGCTGATTCGGTACGGCATAATGCGTAGGGGCTAATATATTCCCCTGACTTTTACTAGAATATATCTGCTTTTATGCTATCTTGTATTCAAAAGGCGTATATAAGGATAACACAACTTTAGATATATGTTGAGAGTGTCGGTCAGAAATAACTTTAATTGAAATATACGACTGAGCTACAGACTGCGGTATAAACTTATATTATATATGCGCATGTGTCAGCTAATCCTCCTGTTGAGAGAATTGTTTGACAAAAGGTTGCGAAATTTCATCTTGCTACACTTAATGACATTCACACGAGCGCCTTTAAATGGGTGGTGAACGTAAGAATTTTGGTTATATGCTTGAGAGAATAGTCTATGCCGATACAATCTTTCACACTTAAAATCAGACAGTGCATCCCACTCATTCTTCTACGGTCATATAGTTTATGGTAGACAATTTTAGAAAAGGATTCCTTGTGTCATAAATTCAGACGTGCCAGTCTCTTGAGAATGACTGGTGCCCTGTTTATGCTGTATACTTGGCAGTCTAATTCCTCTTGCTATTTGATGTTGTTAACGTTCAACCGACTAAAGTTTTATGGCGTGTCTCACATTAAATAAAATGCCGCCTAAGATAAACGCATTGTATAGGTGATTGAGACCTGTAAACTTGAACAACATAAAAACTCATGCAATCGATTTAGTGTAAGCAATAAACTGTTATTTGGACCGATTAAATACCATAGGTGAGCAAATAAATGCAATTTAGATTTAGTGCAGCGTGCGAGTTTGTATGTTCGATCATTTGACGAGTTCAAAAATGTGCGATAATATTGATTTGAGTAAGATTCTCGTCGTCCGAACAAAATTACACTCTATTTGCGAGGTTTGTTACTTGAACTGGGTCCCAATGTGCTGGTTTGGAATATAACGCTATCTCAGATTTAGTAAGCCACATCGAAGTAGAATTATCAAAATTTGCAAGTTGCGTAGATATAAGTAGATTAAAACTTTTAGCGAAGAAATGCTCGAAAGGGGTCGATGAGTTTCTGTTGGGGGTTCGTTGGGCGTTAATATAGACTGTATTTATAACTCAAGTGCTGAAACCAGGTGAACTCTGTATCTGTCTCATACTGAAGCTACCCTGATAGAGGAGGTTTTTGCTGGCAATACAGATACTTGCCATCAGTTGTTATTCTTGTCTTGTAAGCATATAATATGGAGCATTGCGCGTTGCAAGAAAATAGGCATATTACCGTCCGCCTGCTGTTGATAAGCGGTGCGGCTTTTGCTGGGTTTCAATATGATCGATTATAGCCACAAGCCAAACCTACTAAATTCGATTTTACACATGCTCCCTTCGTTTAACTTTATTGACCGAGACTCTATGGATGACTACAGAATATCTTTTCGTAAGTCTACAAAGATTCACAAATAACAACTAAGAAATACAGACAGACAAACACATTCACAAACACACAAACATACATAAATATATGCAAAATAGTTCGGAAGAAGCAGGTAGCACACATTGCTCGGACTGAATATTGACATTTCCAATCATTAAAGCCGATAAAGCTGGATGCTAATATTTTGATGCCCCCCATTGGCCGTCCAATGTATAACTTAACACCCACTAAGTTTATTAAATGCTCCAGACAGTTCTTTTTGAAATGTGCTTTCCCCAAAAGCAGTAGCAATCAAACGCAACTCATCACATACTGGCTTTACAGATGAATGAAAAGGTCATGCCATTACTAAGAACTCACGGTATAGCTGCAAATTCCTGCTATTTATACTTGCAATTTATCAAGTAGGGAATTAAGCTATAACATATGATGGGTGTTCCGAGATGCAATCTGTTATTTTGATGACAACTGTGGTTGGCAATAGTTCGGTGATCGGTTTATTTTGATATTCAATGCAATACCAAGCAATTGGCGCTATCTAGTAGTTAAAGAACATTGATTGTTTCTATCAACTACCTCAGAAAAAACAATGTGGTGAATAGACCGACCAAATAAGTAAGTTCGGTACTGCTATAATGAACTAGATTAGTTGATGTCGGGCGCGTAGTGTAACCCCAATTTATGTATTTGTGCTTTTGCTCCGTAAGTAATTTCAGGGCGAACATTAATCTAAAATGTAAGACGCCAAAAATAAAGTGTATTAAGTGGCATGAAGAGCATACGAATCGAGAATAGAGGAGACGGTGATGGTGTGTGAGGTGGGGGTGAGATGTGGATAAAACACCACACAAGCATAATTAGTAGATCCTAAACTACACAATTGTTATGATACTTGTATGAGCAACATGATTCATAAACATGTTAGGCCTAGATAAAATGGTGCATTTAGCATACATGGAATAAATATGCATAAGCATACATATACGACTACGGCCATTCATTGGAAAAGTTCAAGAGCTAACGTTAATTTTGACTGGCTATAGATCTCAAAATTATTTATTGCAAGTTGGTGTTAGCGGTTTAAAAACCGTGTGCCATAATCTATTTGCATCATGACATCGTGTTTTACTGGCAGCATTTACAACACACGCGTCATGTTAATTTTTCTAATCAGTGTTGAAAAAAACCTTATGTGAGCCTTTGCGCAACAGTAAATTAATCGATGGCTACTAGGCTCCTATATTTGCTGGTAACCGAATACTGACCAAACATTTCTTCCTACTATCTCGATTGGAAGACCCATTTACGTATTTTGCACTAGCATAATTGACATCCCAGGCGTGGTATTCATGGTGCCCACCACGTAATCCTGATAAGCTAATCGTCAAGCTGTTTTGTAAGTGGAAAGATTACGCCATAAGCTTCTGTCGTAATACGTTTTCATCATATTTGCACAATAAGGAATATGGTGATTTAATGGCTGATTCTGCTGCACGTCTTCGATAAACCGCTTGGAGGTAGATTGTCTTTATCAAAATTCATTTGACACTGTTTTTGGCGAGCACTTGTTATGAGATATTCAACTTCGATATAACCTCTTGTCTAATTTGACCCAATAGGGCACCTCCATCACACTAATTGAGATATTCTGCTTGAGCAGCCTTCATACCAGAGGATGGCATTTTATCATCGAGGATAATGGTTTCAGGTGCTATTTCTACGAGGGATCTAGGTAAGCCATGAGGATGAACCCAAGGGTGCATTTTTTATACCTGCCAGCGTCTGTAAGTTTAAGGTTATTTCTGAAAGATACAGATGAGTAATGAGAGTACACCTATGTTGAAATTAGTAGAAAATAGGACCTTCTTGATTCCCGAAAATGGGTCCAGATAAGCCATGAGGTTACTCCCTTGGGTGCACGTTTTATGATATATTGTTCAAGATGTACCTGCCAGTTTCCGTAAGTTTCAGCATACAGATGAGTAATGAGGTTCAACATATGGTTGTATTTCAAATGATATATTGTTCAAGACATACCTGCAAGATTCCGTGAGTATAATTGTATGGCCTGCTGTATCCTCACGCGCATCATTTATTTGATATGCTTTAGCAATTATTTGTAATACGAAAAGCATTATCGTCTTACCCTTATCAATCAACCTGTAGCCCAATGAAACCACTGCGTGCTAGTTCTATTGCTTCCCAAATAATCAAAATGAAAGAAAACGTTGGTTTTTGCTTATACATTGCACAATGAGCAATATAGTATTTCAATTTTTAGATCGTATGATTCCTCACGCTTGCTTGTTATCATCTGCTGAAACCGATTACTACTGAAGTACTCCCCGGCTTACTTGTTTGGCAACGAAAATGCTAATTACTAATTGTTTTGTGGCTTTCCATAAGCAATATCGGTGGCTGAGTCGTTACAATACGTTTCTTAAATGTCACTCCTTATGCGTACCAATGGTAAATATTACTTATTCTTGCTTTCGAAACTATAAGTATTATATTAAATCAATACATCACGCTAGCGGTTCAGCTGTTTTACAGCCAAGATCTGGCCTTAATTATCTGTCAATTTGGTGCGGATACACAAATTAGAGGATTCTTACATCTTTGTTTTGGCTGTCCGGGCAGAACATACCTAATGGCGTGATCGAAATTGTGCCTATTCGAATGGACCATTGACTATAAATTTAATGCTGGAGAATTCCTTTACATGTGTTTGTGCGGATCAGTTCATTTTGCTATTTAATATCACGTTATGACGGTGTTTTCCCCTGCTAAGCATCCACCGTGCATCGACGATTCACGTGCAGAATTTACGCGTTCTTTGTTGTACAGCATAAACATTGATACCCATTCATAAAGATTTGCAACTGCAAAGTCGAAAGATTAGATTAATGCCGCAAATATGTTAGCATCGATAAGTGCTTTTCGGCGAATTCGCTTGTGTGTTTTTCAAAGAACAGATGATTAGAGCATAGGCTACAGGAGTTCATTGGGAGCTGCTTTATTGCTCTAATGCTGGGATGCTATAAACTGAACTTATTCCGTGAGGATACAGGCTTCTAAAATTTCGAAGTAATCATTAAAGCGGCCCTAATGTATGGTAAAAACAGCATCAGCAGTAAATGGATGTTCATACCGCAGTTCATGGCGACCAGCAATTCTGTGAAGTAGGTGGCGTTATTTGTTTGCATTAGCAAAAAGTACAGCTTATCTAACAGTTGATGCTTGTGTTCCTCGACAATTTTGTATTTAACGGGTATATCGTATTCGTTCTGCATTAATGGCGCTCACCTTGATTAATGACTTGTTTTACTCACGCTCTGGAAACTTTGTCTTCATTTTGCAGGATAATATTTTACCTCACCTTTCACAAATATTGAAAGACCGACAAGTCACGTTGATAATTTTACAAAGTTCAGAGACCAATTATGGGATATTGCATTGTGGGAAACAATGTAAGTTGGATAACAACTGATGCATTATATACTACATAGGTGCCAAATGTGAATTATCATACGATGCTTTAATATGCGGCCATCAAACTCATCTACGGTAATAGTGAGCACAGTGCCTCTTGCAAGTGACACTAGCTACGTAAGGTGGCGTAGAAGTGTTGTTTTACTTAGGGCCCGCCAATGGCGTAACTTTGTTAACACAGCATATGTGATTATTTTTGCACATGCCGTTTTTCTGCAGAAATACTCTAAGTGATGGTAATCTTGGTGACACCGATGCATAGAACCGATACGGTATTGGTCATTGACGTCAACTTTGTTTGCAAGCCGTGAATAGGAAATGCTTGAAATATCCGTTTAGTTCCAAACCCCATAAAACCTTGCTTATTGGGAAGCTCAAGTCAGTGTTGCTCCACCACCACCGTTATGTCTTTTACATTGTTAATGAGGTGTGTCTTGTACTCGCATATCAAGAAGGTTTTAGTGCAACAGCTTTTCCTAATGCGTGAACGCTACAGCAGATATCAATTCCAACAATGACAGATCAAGTGGCAACCGATCACAGACGCATGCGACATGGGTGTATGTCGGACACCAATATGTACCTCATTATACACGTAATGCCATGCAGAAAGCAGCTAATAACTAATTGACATGACATGACGTTGCATCTGAGCTTTAACTAGATTCTGACTTATATGCAGTTTTTCAATCTATATGCTGCAAACGCGTCCTTCAAAAACATTCACATGCGAGCGACTAGGTTTAATCATGAGCACACGAACAAACACATTCAATCAGACAAGATAATAATATACTTCCAAACAATGATATATTTCCGCTTCACATTATCAATTTGCCTCAAGTCTGATAGTGGGATATGTGGTGTATGTCCTAATGTTCCATAACTAGATTATATGAGTAACAAAAGTATTGTTACATTAGTCTTCAGGATTGGATGACGCCATGAATTGAAATGGCTGAGTACTGAGTCTGCCAGCACAAATATGCATGGACCGAGTAACCATCTGCGTTTCGGGATTCATTGCTGTTCTTGATATTGATACACTCACTCTGTACTGCTTGGGTTGACTCCAATATATAATATGCTAGTTGCCACATAAAGGCATTAAATGACGATATCCAAAGAAACTGTGAGTTACATGTGACGTCAAATATGCTAAAAGTGAGAGCATATGTATGGTACAACTGAATGACTACTCGCTCGATAATAGATATACACTTTGAAGACCACTCAGGCAAAATTGGACTATAATGATTAAGATGTGTAGGCGTACTTCATGCGACCAATCAATCATTCTTGCCACTGTGCCCCCTTCTATTGCTATATCATTTTGCTAGTTTCCATGTTAGGTTAATTTGCAGGAAACTTTAATATTGTTATTACTGTGCATAGACGTGCATCCGAACAATGCTGCCTGATCTCCATTACGATCTCCTACACAAAGTTAATATTGCTCACCTAATTATGTCACGCATAGGATAGCCACACGAACTTACTATCTGTGCTCTATTATTTATTTTCTTCAAGTTCCCGATATGCAGTTATTGGCCGGTGTTGCATAAGCTTTCATGGCGAAGCATTAGCCAGCATACCCATTTATATCAGTATATTTTGCATGTCTAAGCCCAGTCAAAATAAAGTAATTATTAGCTGTCATGAAGGTGTGAATAATAACGAAAATCATAATCATCGGCAAGGGCGATATAACTTACGATGACACAGTGGTAACAGCATTGGTTAAATAATAGGACATTTGTTGATCGTCAATATTCTAATTGATCGGCCATTTTCTCACCAGTTAGAACGATGCTTAGCTTATTTGAAATATCATATTTTGTGTAGATGACACAGATGAATTGAGCATATATTACGTTGTTTTTAACCTTTAAATATCGAACATTATCAACGTTATCAATGCTGCCAACTGCCATATATGTGTGACTTTTGTCAAAACAAATGCCCCACTAGTATACGATAGGGGGGGGGACTTTAAATATAAGAAACATCAGTCATGCTCATACAGATTCATCATTAAAAGCTGAACCCTTGAATGGAAGGGACATGACTGTGCAATCTGATGGCATCATGCATCCACCATATCCAGGACGGCGAGACGTCCCTTTCCGCTATTTTCCTAATGTCGAATCTGCACCAACATCTTGTTATGCGACATTTCACACGGAGAGCAAACATGTTGGGGTTGGCCTATTTCATTCGATTTTGACAGAGCTCATCAATTATCTAATATCTAATAACAATGTATCCCCCATATTATGCCTAATTCATTCAATTTAACAGAGCTCCTCCATGACCCAATAATAATATATCCCCCGTATTTCAAAGTTTCCTCCATCCAAGAGTCGAAACCGTTCATTGTAACTTCCTAGACGCTCTCGACAAATCCATTACTTTTATTTTCCACACTCTATTTGACGAAAGTTATCTATTTCAGGTCATTATCTGGTACAATTATCACGCAATATCATTCAAATAATCCCACAAAAGACGCCCAAACACACTCAAATAATAAACAATTTAGTTGAATTCGTCGTCTACATGTGCTTGACAATTCACGAAAACACGCCCAGCATGATATCGGTAGTTAAACCCGGACCAAAAGGCATTAAATCAGATTTTTATGGATCACTCGAAGCATCTTATCTTTGTGTCGACTGTATTTGGAGCGCGGTAGATTCACCACAACTGATTCCATCATATACAATAGCTCCATCTTATGCGTTGGCGCCTTCAAGCTGATATCTACTGGTATTTTCACCAGAATATTTAAAACAAATTGGTACCAGATGATTTAACATGTAAGATGCCTATACAATGTAGCGACATCAGTTGTTCTGTCGATCGTCTATACCACAAGTCATTTACCAGTCACAATTTGGCTGCGCTGGACCTCTTGTCGTTGCTGTTGATTCGATACTAAACGTCTGGATATTTTTATGCCATAAATGACACAACATTGCACTGCACGCTGTCTCTATGGGGCTGCTACATATGCTGCGCGAGCTGCATTTATGTGACGCTTGATAGTGGAGGTTAATCGCACCAGGTGCTATAGACGAGGCCAGACTTGGGAGCGAACGGTGCCAAGGGAATGATTGGCGTTTGGCTTATCTGTCATATGCGACTGCAGATGATGTAGATATAATACCAAGTTCCGCTTGATGTGCGCATATGTGCTATGGGGCGCAATTTGCACAATAAGGAATATGGTGATTTAATGGCTGATTCTGCTGCACGTCTTCAATAAACCGCTTGGAGGTAGATTGTCTTTATCAACATTCATTTGACACTGTTTTTGGCGAGCACTTGTTATGAGATATTCAACTTCGATATAACCTCTTGTCTAATTTGACCCAATAGGGCACCTCCATCACACTATTTGAGATACTCTGCTTGAGCAGCCTTCATGCCAGAGGATGGCATTTTATCATCGAGGATAATGGTTTCAGGTGCTATTTCTACGAGGGATCTAGGTAAGCCATGAGGATGAACCCAAGGGTGCATTTTTTATACCTGCCAGCGTCTGTAAGTTTAAGGTTATTTCTGAAAGATACAGATGAGTAATGAGAGTGCACCTATGTCGAAATTAGTAGAAAATGGGACCTTCTTGATTCCCGAAAAGGGGTCCAGATAAGCCATGAGGTTAATCCCTTGGGTGCACGTTTTATGATATATTGTTCAAGATATACCTGCCAGTTTCCGTAAGTTTCAGCATACAGATGAGTAATGAGGTTCAACATATGGTTGTATTTCAAATGATATATTGTTCAAGACATACCTGCAAGATTCTGTGAGTATAATTTTATGGCCTGCTGTATCCTCACGCGCATCATTTATTTGATATGCTTTAGCAATTATTTGTAATACGAAAAGCATTATCGTCTTACCCTTATCAATCAACCTGTAGCCCAATGTAACCACTGCGTGCTAGTTCTATCGCTTCCCAAATAATCAAAATGAAAGAAAACGTTGGTTTTTGCCTATACATTGCACAATGAGCAATATAGTATTTCAATTTTTAGATCGTATGATTCCTCACGCTTGCTTGTTATCATCTGCTGAAACCGATTACTACTGAAGTACTCCCCGGCTTACTTGTTTGGCAACGAAAATGCTAATTACTAATTGTTTTGTGGCTTTCCATAAGCAATATCGGTGGCTGAGTCGTTACAATACGTTTCTTAAATGTCACTCCTTATGCGTACCAATGGTAAATATTACTTATTCTTGCTTTCGAAACTATAAGTATTATATTAAATCAATACATCACGCTAGCGGTTCAGCTGTTTTACAGCCAAGATCTGGCCTTAATTATCTGTCAATTTGGTGCGGATACACAAATTAGAGGATTCTTACATCTTTGTTTTGGCTGTCCGGGCAGAACATACCTAATGGCGTGATCGAAATTGTGCCTATTCGAATGGACCATTGACTATTAATTTAATGCTGGAGAATTCCTTTACATGTGTTTGTGCGGATCAGTTCATTTTGCTATTTAATATCACGTTATGACGGTGTTTTCCCCTGCTAAGCATCCACCGTGCATCGACGATTCACGTGCAGAATTTACGCGTTCTTTGTTGTACAGCATAAACATTGATACCCATTCATAAAGATTTGCAACTGCAAAGTCGAAAGATTAGATTAATGCTGCAAATATGTTAGCATCGATAAGTGCTTTTCGGCGAATTCGCTTGTGTGTTTTTCAAAGAACAGATGATTAGAGCATAGGCTACAGGAGTTCATTGGGAGCTGCTTTATTGCTCTAATGCTGGGATGCTATAAACTGAACTTATTCCGTGAGGATACAGGCTTCTAAAATTTCGTAGTAATCATTAAAGCGGCCCTAATGTATGGTAAAAACAACAGCATCAGCAGTAAATGGATGTTCATACCGCAGTTGTAGATGTCGCTGCAAAATAATGGCGACCAGCAATTCTGTGAAGTAGGTGGCGTTATTTGTTTGCATTAGCAAAAAGTACAGCTTATCTAACAGTTGATGCTTGTCTTCCTCGACAATTTTGTATTTAACGGGTATATCGTATTCGTTCTGCATTAATGGCGCTCACCTTGATTAATGACTTGTTTTACTCACGCTCTGGAAACTTTGTCTTCATTTTGCAGGATAATATTTTACCTCACCTTTCACAAATATTGAAAGACCGACTAGTCACGTTGATAATTTTACAAAGTTCAGAGACCAATTATGGGATATTGCATTGTGGGAAACAATGTGAGTTGGATAACAACTGATGCATTATATACTACATAGGTGCCAAATGTGAATTATCATACGATGCTTTAATATGCGGCCATCAAACTCATCTACGGTAATAGTGAGCACAGTGCCTCTTGCAAGTGACACTAGCTACGTAAGGTGGCGTAGAAGTGTTGTTTTACTTAGGGCCCGCCAATGGCGTAACTTTGTTAACACAGCATATGTGATTATTTTTGCACATGCCGTTTTTCTGCAGAAATGCTCTAAGTGATGTTAATCTTGGTGACACCGATGCATAGAACCGATACGGTATTGGTCATTGACGTCAACTTTGTTTGCAAGCCGTGAATAGGAAATGCTTCTGAAATATCCGTTTAGTTCCAAACCCCATAAAACCTTGCTTATTGGGAAGCTCAAGTCAGTGTTGCTCCACCACCACCGTTATGTCTTTTACATTGTTAATGTGGTGTGCCTTGTACTCGCATATCAAGAAGGTTTTAGTGCAACAGCTTTTCCTAATGCGTGAACGCTACAGCAGATATCAATTCCAACAATGACAGATCAAGTGGCAACCGATCACAGACGCATGCGACATGGGTGTATGTCGGACACCAATATGCACCTCATTATACACGTAATGCCATGCAGAAAGCAGCTAATAACTATTTGACATGACATGACGTTGCATCTGTGCTTTAACTAGATTCTGACTTATATGCAGTTTTTCAATCTATATGCTGCAAACGCGTCATTCAAAAACATTCACATGCGAGCGACTAGGTTTAATCATGAGCACACGAACAAACACATTCAATCAGACAAGATAATAATATACTTCCAAACAATGATATATTTCCGCTTCATATTATCAATTTGATAGTGGGTTATGTGGTGTATGTCCTAATGTTCCATAACTAGATTATATGAGTAACAAAAGTATTGTTACATTAGTCTTCAGGATTGGATGACGCCATGAATTGAAATGGCTGAGTACTGAGTCTGCCAGCACAAATATGCATGGACCGAGTAACCATCTGCGTTTCGGGATTCATTGCTGTTCTTGATATTGATACACTCACTCTGTACTGCTTTGGTTGACTCCAATATATAATATGCTAGTTGCCACATAAAGGCATTAAATGACGATATCCAAAGAAACTGTGAGTTACATGTGACGTCAAATATGCTAAAAAAGTTAAGTGAGAGCATATGTATGGTACAACTGAATGACTACTCGCTCGATAATAGATATACACTTTGAAGACCACTCAGGCAAAATTGGACTATAATGATTAAGATGTGTAGGCGTACTTCATGCGACCAATCAATCATTCTTGCCACTGTGCCCCCTTCTATTGCTATATCATTTTGCTAGTTTCCATGTTAGGTTAATTTGCAGGAAACTTTAATATTGTTATTACTGTGCATAGACGTGCATCCGAACAATGCTGCCTGATCTCCATTACGATCTCCTACACAAAGTTAATATTGCTCACCTAATTATGTCACGCATAGGATAGCCACACGAACTTACTATCTGTGCTCTATTATTTAGATACTTTATTTTCTTCAAGTTCCCGATATGCAGTTATTAGCCCGTGTTGCATAAGCTTTCATGGCGAAGCATTAGCCAGCATACCCATTTATATCAGTATATTTTTGTCTAATGTCAAAATAAGCCTATTAGCTGTCAAAATAAACGAAACTAATCAGCGGCAAGGGCTGTAACTTATGACACAGTGGAAACAGCATTGTTAAATAATATGAATTTGTTGACGAAAATCTAATAATCATTTTCTATTTAGAACGATGCTTAGCTTATTTATATCATATTTTGTGTAGATGACACAGATGAATTGAGCATATATTACGTTGTTTTTAACCTTTAAATATCGAACATTATCAACGTTATCAATGCTGCCAACTGCCATATATGTGTGACTTTTGTCAAAACAAATGCCCCACTAGTATGCGTTAGGGGGGGGGGACTTTAAATATAAGAAACATCAGTCATGCTCATACAGATTCATCATTAAAAGCTGAACCCTTGAATGGAAGGGACATGACTGTGCAATCTGATGGCATCATGCATCCACCATATCCAGGACGGCGAGACGTCCCTTTCCGCTATTTTCCTAATGTCGAATCTGCACTAACATCTTGTTATGCGACATTTCACACGGAGAGCAAACATGTTTGGGTTAGCCTATTTCATTCGATTTTGACAGAGCTCATCAATTATCTAATATCTAATAACAATGTATCCCCCATATTATGCCTAATCCATTCAATTTAACAGAGCTCCTCCATGACCCAATAATAATATATCCCCCGTATTTCAAAGTTGCCTCCATCCAAGAGTCGAAACCGTTCATTGTAACTTCCTAGACGCTCTCGACAAATCCATTACTTTTATTTTCCACACTCTATTTGACGAAAGTTATCTATTTCAGGTCATTATCTGGTACAATTATCACGCAATATCATTCAAATGATCCCACAAAAGACGCCCAAACACACTCAAATAATAAACAATTTAGTTGAATTCGTCGTCTACATGTGCTTGACAATTCACGAAACCCGCCCAGCATGATATCGGTAGTTAAACCCGGACCAAAAGGCATTAAATCAGATTTTTATGGATCACTCGAAGCATCTTATCTTTGTGTCGACTGTATTTGGAACGCGGTAGATTCACCACAACTGATTCCATCATATACAATAGCTCCATCTTATGCATTGGCGCCTTCAAGCTGATATCTACTGGTATTTTCACCAGAATATTTAAAACAAATTGGTGCCAGATGATTTAACATGTAAGAGATACAATGTAGCGTCGTTTTCTGTCGATCGTCTATCAAGATACCAGTCACAATTTGGCTGCGCTGGACCTCTTGTCGTTGCTGTTGATTCGATACTAAACGTCTGGATATTTTTATGCCATAAATGACACAACATTGCACTGCACGCTGTCTCTATGGGGCTGCTACATATGCTGCGCGAGCTGCATTTATGTGACGCTTGATAGTGGAGGTTAATCGCATCAGGTGCTATAGACGAGGCCAGACTTGGCAGCGAACGGTGCCAAGGGAATGATTGGCGTTTGGCTTATCTGTCATATGCGACTGCAGATGATGTAGATATAATACCAAGTTCCGCTTGATGTGCGCATATGTGCTATGGGGCGCACCCAAAAGACACAAGGCGCATCAATACAGGATGTCGACTTATACTGTACAGGTTTGAGAGGTGGTTGACCAACCCCGTTCTTTACATTTGGCAGCACCGCAAACAATGTGTCAGTCTTTGTTGGTCACCTGGCACAACGGACATCTTCGATGGTTATTTGATCTACCTCGGGCTAATATCGGCCATTCTTCCGATTCGCCGCCGCATACTATAGATATATATGAATATATTTATATATATGTATATATATATAGATAAATATATATACATAAATACATACATGCATATACTTATAGATATATACATATATATTCATATATATATAAATATATATATATATATAAATGTATGCATATATATATATGAATATATATATATACATCTATATATTCATAAATATATATATATATAGATGTATGTATATATATATGTATATAAATGTAAATATATATAAATGTATATATATACATATATATATATATATATATTATATATATTTATGTATATTTATATATATATATATGCATATATATTATATGTTTATGCATATATATATATAATATATAATATATATTTACATATATATATATATACGTATATATAAATATAAAAATATATATAGATAATATATATATATACTTACATATATATATATATGCATATATATATATACATTTTATATATATATAAATATATATATAAAAAATATATTTATATATATATATATATATATATATATATATATATATATATATATATATATATATATATATATATATATATATATATATATATATATATATATATATATATATATATATATATATATATATATATATATATATATATATATATATATATATAGCCTCAGTGTCCAATATTTTGCGCTCGATCTATCACCAAGTCCAGAGGCGTAGCTTTGATCGAATCTAGGTGTAGGCCGAATTCTAGTGGGGTCTGGGGGCATGCAGCCCCCGAAAATTTTTTCACTCTAGAATGTCAGAGGTGCGTTTAGGCGTAAATTTGGTACAAATGAGAATGTTTCATAGACCATATATATCTTTTTCTTAGATTTATGTCTCCTGACTGGAATAACCGCTGAGTTTTCGCAGCTTACTACTTGTTCCAAATGCCCTGGGAAAAAACTACAATAATAAACGATGGTATTTAAAATTAAAATTGTTACAAGACAAATAAATTAAAAAACAAAATCAGCCGGACAGATAATCGAACCCGGTACGCCTTGGTGCGAGGCGAGCACTGATCCCCTACACTATTGTCTCTCTGTACAACATTATGTGTATTTTATGTTATTAATGCAATAATTGGAACACGGCCATTTGAGAACTCATGTAGGATTACAAAACAATAACTGGTTCACATAGTAAATTTATCTTAACTGGTTTACATATCTCCCCACTCCGATTTTTATTGCATTTTTTGCATTTTTATTTTTTCGACTTTCTGGGGAAATGTGTAGGTCGCATGGCCTATAGGAAGCTACGCCCCTGAAGTCCTACGTGCGCACTACGTATACTGATTTGTAATGATAACATTAGAAATGAGCATGCGGTCTTGCAGAGATTTATTCACACAGGCCCAATAACCTATTCGGCTCCATGGTTTATCAATATAGAAGACAGTCGGGATTTAGCAGCTTTCTTATACCGTCGTTTTTCTCCACCCTTCGATTATGCCAATGCCAAAAGCACGATGTGCTATCAGGATTTCTGTCATTTGACATTATTGGCACGGGGACGAAGCATGGCGCGCGCTATTTCATATTCTTGCTTCAGTAGTACCACCACGTTAGGTTTAGATTAGATTCTAACTTATATGCTGCAAAGCCAAGAAACGCAAAACCCGACAATAAGTACTTACAAATGCGATAAAATGGACAACATGTGTTTTTAACGCAATGGCATATTGTAGATATCCTTTCTAATAGCCGACGAGCATAATATAAATTGTTTCGGCGGTAACTCTTGTAAATGGTGATAATGCTGGGAACAGAATGCATAATATGAAAAAATCAAATGAGCGTGGCAACAGTCAAAAAAATTTAACTTGGATCTTAAAACCAATCACCAATAATGTAACTTTTGTTAATTTTTTCTGACAAATATTGTCCGTGCTTAGACGGTTCCTGTGCATCGTAAGCAGATGCTAACTTGAGCATCATAACTATTGCCACCATACAATAGACCATCACAGCTGGAGATTAATCATTTACCCAGAACTATTGCCGTTGAAATGTTACCGCTGAATTGTACGTCTCCGCGTCATCGCCAGTCGGAGCAATGCAGCGCCGCAATACAGTGTAGCCTATGGTTACGTTGATGAATAATTAATGAGCGGGACCGCATTTATTGGGCCGTCATTCTACTAACATTGCTTTAGTTCCATAAACACAAATTGTACTGTGACATTTATCTCGATATGTTGTGCTGGGTGGAAAGTGTTGGCGTCATTCAGAGAACGTAGGTTAGTTCATGTTATTTTAATCGTGCGATAACATTGGCTATTATTCATAGCACAAAACACATCAGAAGAAAGAGCTAGCACATTTCAAACGTAGTTTTACATGTGCTGCTGCTGCTGCTGCTGTATCAACCAGTGATGCTGTTATAAAACCATGGTGTTGTGAATGTAGCAGCAAAACGAGCAGCTGACGTGAAATGTGATGCTGCATGTTTCCATCTAATACATAATTTAGCGGGATGAATAACAGCACGCTGCTTCTGTTGAGACTACCTACATCATTAAAGCATTCTACTTGCGCTCAGGGGAATAAGTCGTGATGTATGATGTGATTTTTCTATTACTTGCTGACACACTAAAGCTCAGACTTATTTTTAGTCATCAGCCCTTAAGTAATAAAATTATGCGTTATTCGTTGACCATTTTCATATTGCTAGAAATTCAATAAAGCAATAAAGTTAATTTTGTTCCACAGGGTACTTCATCCGCTCAGTAATTCAATTTGTCTTTCTCAGCTGTAATATGTCAGGGATATTACGATAGTGTAAGATAAACAAAATGATTTCGATCGAAAATAGCACGCAAGGGTTTGGTACGGAGGAGTTGTACTGTATAGATTAGCATATGGGCCCTCGATATGATTAGACGCAAAAAAATATCCACTTCGATCGTTACGTCATAAAAAAGGGCACTACGCGGTGCGGCGTATAAGATTTCTAATCGCTTTGTAGTCGTGTTAAATATATATGAGAGAGAGCAATCGATGCATTTAGAAGTCCATCTATATGTCAGTTCGGCCCCGACTGAGGTTTTGTTTGGATTGTCTTGAACGAATTGAATGATCGAAAACGTCCAAACCCACTCGTCAGGAAGCTCTGTCAGTTTATTCTTTTTTGATAATTTTTCCGGAATTGTGTATGGCTAACTTATACCGTTAAATACTTAAAACAGCTGTAGCGACGAGCATTTTCATCGGATAAGCCACTCAGCTTCGGGTAGTTTGCTGATGACCCAGGTAATGCAGTTGACTTTAATATTTAAATGGTGACCTTGAGACAAGATAGCCCAGTTATTATCCGCTTTATTGCTCGCCTCAGCAACATATGCTCACAAGATGCGTGTACTATGTTCATCATTTATCTGAAAGTTTAGCAGCTACTGTGAAGTCTCAAATCATCAATATTACTTGGCTGATTTCTTTTTTGCTTCGTCATTACGCCTAACTTCAGACAAAGCTATGAGAATGAAGTCCGTTTTATAAATTAACTGGGTCTACGGTTTTTAGCAGTTCATAGGTTTGCTTATCCCCCCTTATACGGATATCATATGAATTTCAATAATAAGAGGTAACATTTTACCTCTGGCCGAATTCTTATTGGATATTTGAACTATTGTACTAATGATGGGCTGCGCTCTAGTACCTCAATATTAAGATACTAAAGTCATACGTAAGACAAATCTTTCCAACAAAACAAGATACACCTAACCTATTGTTTTGAACTATAACATGGGACTTAAAACGGATGTATGGGTTTATTACAAGTTATGTTTACTGCAATGTTAAAAGAATAACCGCTTCCCTTTGAAATGCAAATTCGCTGTACCTGTAGCAATCATGGGTACAATGTGAATATTATCATAATATTTAGATATTCAAACCCCGAGAATTATTCACTGTACAAAACTTAACGCCAGTCAGTGCAAGCGCCAGCAACACTATGCATTATCGCGCTCTGTAAAGCAAATGGAACTATGCGGACGTAGTGCTTATATTTATTAAATATCTGAAGAGTCACCCAAGGGAAGGTTCGCTTGACAGGAAAAATAGGACAGTGTTGCAAGAACGAAAAACTAGAACCAGCATCGCTTCACTGGTTTAGTTGGCAAAGATTACTTTAGAGTTTGATAATGTCCTCACTGCGGATACGTTTTTACTATCGGTAGCAGGTGTCTGAATTTAATCCACAATCGACACCCTAACCCTAACTGCAGACTCTTCAAAACGAACCGGTTCGAATTGCAAAATGTTTGAATATCAGCTATTTGACAACCCCCTTTAGATAGAGTCAGATCTCCGTCTGTCAAAACAGCGCATCTGTTAACATATTTTCAAGGTAACTGTACCATTCAACTATATTGATGTCAGGTATGAAGCAGAAAATAATTCTGGGGTAATTTTATGTAGTACTGCTAGTTTATATCGGTTGAATAACAGCAGATTTTACTGCCGATCCAAGTGACAATGGATGGAAACATTAGCGTTAGATAAGAACAATTCACTTCAATATCGTTTCTATGCATAGCCGGGTTTATTTACGCATTGACACTAAGCTTTCAGTATCTTATGCAGACAAACTGGATTTTAAAAATTGTGTTGAGTGATTGTGTTATTAAAAATGCTCAGTAAATTTGCATGCAGGTCATCATACCAAAACCTTAATGTACTGTACCGAACCGATGCACTGCAGCACAATTCACTGTTAATCATTACATCCCATGGCATTAAGATAGCTATTGTAGTCACCAAATTGCATTGACATGATCGTAATTTAGGTAGACCCCTAGCAACATTAGTATGCTCAGCAAATCTTAATCTGAGTTTACTGAAATTGTTTAAAATTGCAGACGAACTGTACAGAAAGAGATTTAGAGAAGCCATTTGTTGATAGCAGTCCCGGCGGAATCAGCTGATCAATGAAGCCGGGTCGTTCTCAACTTGTCAGCAATCCCACTAGATAAATGTTAGTTAGTGTGGACGCAAATGATCTACTATCAACTACCTAGTATGTGTAGTAACTTTTTATATGAGTGCCATTGAAATACCATCAAGTAATGAAAGGGTAATTCCAATTATACTCAACGCCTATTAACCTTTTATACCATGCACAGAAGCTGTAAATTAAATAATGGCAAGTTTCAATTCGCGCAAGGGCTAAAAAGGGTCTCAACTGCTTTGTGTAACATGACATGGAGCAAAAATGAGTTTGTTATTAAGGGTTTTCTTATACATCTATTCAGCTTATAACGATTCAAATTAATCCATCTGCTAACATGAATACGACAGTTTTATATATATGCACCCACATATATATCTCTATATACATGTATGTTTATATATACATGTTTATATTTATTTATATTTACATTTAGATATATATGCATATCAAATACATGCATGTAAATATGTAATTATTCAAAAGTATATATACATAGATATACATGTATGTATATTCATATAGATATAATTATATATATGTACATATAAAGGTATATATATATACAAAATATATATATATACATATAAATATATATATATGTACATATTTATATTTATATGAATAGATATATATATATGAAATATATATATTTATTTATATATGTAGTTATATGTAGTTATATATATATATATATACATATATAATTATATATATATATATATAGGAGATATATATATATATATATATATATATGAATATATACATATTATCTATATATATATATATATGTAGTAGTAATATATACCTATATATATATATATATATATATATATATATTCATAATATATATATATATGTAGTGAGATATATATATTCAGTAGGGATATATATATATATATATATATATATATATATATATATATATATATATATATATATATATATATATATATATATATATATATATATATATATATATATATATATATATATATATCTATATATATATATATATATATATATATATATATATATATATATATATATATATATATGAATGTATAATTAAAAGGATGCAAGTAAACAATTGCCTATTAGGCACAACAATAAAGAGGTCAAGGGGGTTTATATTGATTACAGACAATTTTCTAACATGCCATCATGTACACGTTGGCATTCTCGTTGGCGCTATTGATACACACGTCACGGTGTGACTGTCGGACAAATTCGTCATTAAAGTAATTGCTTTATGGATTCCTTTGCTGATACGTATTTCTATGCAAACAGATTTACTGGGCCATAATTCTGTCCATCCATAGCCCCAGTCCTAGCTTAAAGCCATGAATCTTGCTGCGCGCATAATCGACATCACTCATTTTCGTAAGCGTCAATTTTATGTTATTGTTGCCCACACGACTCGTGTTGCAATGATTAGATGGGGATGGATCTACTTTCGGCCGCCGATAAACCATGGCGCAGATTAAATTTTGCACATGATATCCTCTTCTACCTATTAATGCCGTGATTAAGTGCTCAGTAGCCAATGCGGAATGTTATGTCGGTGCAACTAAGAATGTCATGACATCAGTCATTTTTTTGCCTTAAATTCTCGAAAACGCAGAGGAGGATTTTCAATTCGTAGCGGTACCAACCGGACAAATATTTGTCTTTAGATATAGATGCAATTGAAGCTTGCTTTTATTATCCAATCAATCTCACGTTGTAAAGCATATATTATTGAAACCACTTGTATTTGGCATTGTTCCAAGCGTTATTTATTTGCTTTACTCGCTGACCTTCGTGATTTGAAAGTACAAACTCTTCTTTGGGTTCTCCTTCTGACATTATTTGCACAACCGTTTCGAAAAACCATACACCAATGTGGTTATATTTATCAATTAGCAGACTATTATTTGCCCCAATGAAATATATAATTCTCTCGACAGATGACCTGACAATGGTATAAAAGGTGAAAAGGCGTTGAGTATAATTGGAATTACCCCTTCATTACTTGATGGTATTTCAATGGCCGGAAAAAATCTGGAATATGTTATGCAGTCGCATACGTAGACAATGATTGCTATACAGACTACTTATATATTTCTCCACAGGCGGCAATATGGTAATTATTAAAGCCTGACACTCATATAAAAAGTTGCTACACATACTAGGTAGTTGATAAAAGAACATTTGCGTCAGCACTAACTAACATTTATCTAGTGGGATTGCTTTTTCTTAATAGCAGAATAGATCAAGCGACTCGGCGACTGGAACTGAGCATTTGCGATCACCTCCGCATTCGAAGCATCTGTACTTGACCGCCAGTGTCGCAAGACCGGCAGGCTGTATCGCCACGCATCCGCCAACTATTTCGCGGGTCCCTCACTCGTCCGCTATGGCAACACCCCTTGTCCAGTGTGGTCCGAATCGACCTGCGCGTCACCGTTTGCAATGCCTAACCTGTAGACATGGAATTGCCATATTTGATCTCGACGGGGAGGTGGAGCGATATTTTAATAAGCAGCGATATTTTAGTTGAAAATACGATGACGTCTTTGCCAACAGTTGAATGATGTACACAACAGTTTGTTGTTGATAATAATGTCACCTCCAGCGAGTCCCGAGTTGATTAATATTTACTAAACAGGAAAATCACTCCCATAGCGCAAATATTTCGCATTTCAGCAATGATACCAAACTTTGGACTGTTATAAACATGGTTGTGCCTCATCTTCACTTAGGAACCATTGATTTGCGGCTTTTGGGAGTGAATTGTTCGGCTTGGATAACTAAACCAGTTACTAAGCTTATAACAAAATCATGTAGGCGTGGATTGGAACACTGTTCGTAAGCCATTCGTTGAATACGATTTTAATACGATACTAAAAAATTCATAACCCACTCGCGTCAAAACCTACTAGCGTCACTGCGACAACATGATGCTAGAAATAAAACGTGTTTGCAGTAGACATTCCCTGACCCAATCACTGAGTTTGGAATTTCGAGAGAGATGCTTAAATACTGTATATTTCTGACGTTGTGATCCAATTAGGGACGTCATTGTCCTTCATATATATATATATATATATATATATATATATATATATATATATATATATATATATATATATATATATATATATATATATATATAGATATATATATATATATATATATATATATATATATATATATATATATATATATATATATATATATATATATATATATATATATATATATATATATATATATATATATATATATATATATATATATATATATATATATATATATATATATATATATATGATATATACCTGGTGAATAACCTGCAATAACCAATTTACGTCTTAGAATGTGATAGTTACAGCGGACTTTTCGAGAAAAGTACCATGACAATCATCTACTGTATAGTATCCGGTTGTTGAGAGGAAGAATGGCTAGTAGTTCGGATTTCTCAGCACTAACGGAAGTGCAGCCTCCGCCAGGAGTGTATTGTAATGGAATGAACTGCAATATCCTTCAAAGTTTCGTCGTCTAACGTAACATTAGCATGTCATGGATAGAGTGGTTCGGTTATGAGCCGGAAGTGCAAGCCGATATCATTTGCCCGTTTCAATAGTAATCATGGTAGTTTTAAATAATTTTGGTTCGAGTCGAGCAAAGTAAACGCTATTCGGTGTTCCGTACAGTCAAAGTATCCTTAAAGTGAATGACTTATTAAATGTTTATAGCTAATCATTTGGATGATGTGACCTTTTCTGTCGAGCACACCAACTGAAGCTCTATATTTCATAACTATGCCACACCTGAACTCAATAAAATGCTGCTAACAGAAACGTTTTTTATAACGAGCCAGACACAAGTTGATAATTCACTGCCGAATAATCAATACAAACACTCTTTTTGGCAACTAAAATACTTAGATTATATATATATTTGTATATATATATTTGTATATATATATATATATATATATATATATATATATATATATATATATATATATATATATATATATATATATATATATATATATATATATATATATATATATCATGAAGCGTAGTCTCTGTTTGATATGTGCAATGTTCGAACCTTCAATGAACAGCTGACTACTGACTATATTTAGGGTAATGCTTCTTGCATACTGTGTTACTGCTTTTCAAATGTAACAATCGTGCATTTATCGCTATCTCTTCGTGACAATTGCTTCCTTGTATATTATCTTGCTTGCATCAGTATTCTTGCAATAACGTATTTTTTGGTACGGCGCATATGGGACAATAACTGCAACTAAGAAGGGCAATAAAATTAATACACATGCTGCTACTAGTGATGTATATTTGAGATCCCAAACTTTTTCGGCATATTTATCTGGATGACCTTCATCATCCTTCAAATGTGATCGTGGACTCTTATTAACCTAATAAACAAATCACAAATAATATGTCCTACGTTGCACCTCGTTAACGTTAACACTAATTCAGTAATCTTCATCAATGCAAACTTCAAAGAATATCTAACGCAGACGGGCTATAGTGTTAAGTGTAAATATAGGTTTTCAACTTGTTATCTCAACAAATCTCAACAAATCTAGTCATGAAATGTACCTCGAGAGAATTTTATAATAAATTTATCAACAGGATATTATTGATTGCCCTGTATTTTAACTTTCGTCGCTAACTACGCTTGATACAAACATGTAATGTTCAATTAACAGCATCCTTAGTTGGCGAGTTACAATCAACAGCGTGGTAGCATTGGTACATAGAGCTAAATCGTTCACCATGAAACAAAGTGCAAAAGCAGGTGCAGAAAATGTTAGTTCATTCCCGACTTGGGTGCAGCGTTTTGTTTAATTGCGACTGGCGGTACTATGAATCATGCATAGCGTTTTGTGTGTCTACAGCAATTACAAAGCTGTCATTAATGACGATGTGGCGGGTGTCTTTTGAAAATTGCACTCTGAGGTAAAGTACTAATAAGTTACATGGAGTTACCATGATATAACGGATAATCCCAATTTAGTTCGTTACTTCGTTCCGTGGATCCTGTAAAACGAGCTAACGTTACGAAGAGAAATATTACAAATCAGATATACAAATTTTGTGCCAGAGATTCACAGCTAGTGGCAATAACCAGGTACCTTTTAGTCCGTCATGTTTCATTTAACATATGTAAAAGGTTTGTTTATTCGATTATGTGTAGGCGTGCTGGCGAGAAGAATACCTGCTTGCCAACTGCTCTCATGGCAAAATAAGACTGCACCAAGGCATCATTACATTTCAAACAGCCAGTGCAATCGTTTCACAAATATATAACTATATATATATACATACGTATATATAGTGTATATATATAAAAAATATATATATACTTATATATATATATATATATAAATATATGTATATATATAAATAAATATATATACATATATATATATATAAATATATATGTACTTATATATATATATTTATATATGAATATATATATATGCATATATATATGTACATGCATCTCTACTTATTTATGTAAGTATTCCTTTCAAATGACGATTCAATCTGACATCGATCGATATATATAAATGTACTACTTTACACACATATATTGATATATATTTACATACATATATGCATATATATACGTATGTAAATATGTGTATATATGTATATAAATATATATATATATATATATATATATATATATATATATATATATATACATATATATGTACATACCTACGTAAACATACATGCATATGTGTATTCATATCTATATGTATTCCTGTCAAATAGAATAATAAAACATATATAATTATATATGTATATGTAAATATATAAATATATTTATATATATGCATATGTTTATATGTATATATATATGTATGCACATATATATATATACACATATTTATATGCTTATGGATATATGTATATATGTGTTTATATATATATATATATATATATATATATATATATATATATATATATATTTTTACGTATATATATATGTATATATATATATATATATATTTATATATATATATATATATATTTTATATATATATATAAATAATTAAATGTATATATATATTTATATATAAATATATTTATACATGTATATATATATATGTATATGTATACATATATATATGCACTGGATGATCTCCTCAGGTCTAACTCGTCATAGACACCATCGGCCAATTCCAATACAATCTGAACTATCATAAAATAATCTGTTTTTCAGACCAATGCACTGGTAAGTGCCGGGAAATGCCTGTCCGTTATATGATGTGATAACACCGCATGACGGCGCGAGTATTCCGCGGAAATCTGCATTTTTAAAGTATCCCATCTGTATATTCAATTTGCTTCTTCGGCACTAAATAATCGTCGTGCGGGGATCGGAATGGTGAATTAAATAGGTGGTTGGGAATTATCTGCAACATTGCTGCTATTACTGTTCATTATTCAACAATCATATAGATCAATGTTGACTGCGTTACCGCAATGATTATTGTGGTGGGCATGTGACAGTAACAACGGACATGCCATGCCCAAACCATGCAAGGGGTTGTCTCAGTTATTAACGGCACGGTATCATGCGATTGCGGTAAGACAATACCAAGGAAAGAAGATCACGAATCAAGCTTGTTATGTTGCGGTGTGAGCTGTTACCCCCAATACTTCAACGTATTCAGTTACCAGGTCAAAGACGACCGCAGAAGGAAGTACGTACCTCGATCGAGGTACGTACCTCGTTCCTAGTACGGCGTACTTGGTTTGAAGTATGCATTCATAAACATTAATTTTCTCAACTGTTTTTCAAATTGTGACATTATTTACTGAGATTTGGTTGGGTTAAATCGTGGAAACCCTCTTAGTAGTCACAGCCTCGATTTGGGACCATATTTAGCGTTGCCCATGTACGAGAAGGCTTTTCTACGCGTTTTCAAACTTTAGTTCGGCGGCCATCGCGTGTCTTTTCCGACGATTGATGAGGCAAAAATCCTTTTTGAATCAGTCTGGCAAAGTAAAGAACTTACTTTTTGCGGAGCATAGTTTGTCTAGATTATATGAAATACAGTTTAGTGAAAATTGTATGGCATATTTGTGACTTATGGATGATAACATCACACCCCATGTCAATCCATTTGCACACCTGATATTTTTGTACTACAATCGAAGTACGCCGCACCATGGTGGTTTCAAACTTCGCTTGTTGTCTACCCGGGTCTGATTGAGAGTGTTCATATACGCATTCAGTTGTGTTCAAAAATGAATGGTCTTCTCAAATAGAATAACAAAGCAGCCAGGTGTTTGATATTGAACAGAATACCCCCAAAAACACCACAACAGTAAGTTTTCATACTTTTGTTGACCTGTTCTGTTTGTGTTTTTGAAAACTTTTGTTTTAATTGGATGTTAGGTTATTATTTAAGGCTTAACAGATGGAAATGAGCATCATTACATATGTAATGAACATTAGAATACTTAAGGTTTACCAGATATCGAATGGAATGTTCACAAAATCACAGGGTCAGCGATCATGTTGTATTGATATTGACTATGCTTTATTACAATTACTTCCATAGCAATGTGGACAGTGGTCATAAGATCATTCCTCATCCGTAAACTTCATGATGGTGTTTATTCTACATGCTGCTAATAATTGAGTTTCTATCAGCCAAATCGTATGCCTTTAACACTATATCATGCAGATCCATATTTTGTGAAGGAGTGGAGGAACAGCAATGTTTGAGTTAATTTTATTTTAGAAATAATTCTCAAGTAGCAAATTGTGTCCAAAATCACATACATACAATATTCGTTATTACATAATAGGATACCGAGTAATCCCGAGTGCAGGTACACTACCAATCAATTACCAGTATCACAATGAGGCAGATAATGATAACAACTATAGAAATGTTATGACTGTTTGACAGCTAAAGGTATATGTATGATGTTGATGCAATAAGTGAGATACAAAACTATGATATGTCTAGGACAGGTTACACAACGCAGGATAAAGCTACTTAAATAGGTCATGACACAGATAGGATTAATTGATATACCTATACATGTACAGACATACATATTACAACAGTGAGTGTTGAATGACATAACTAGAGGAAAGCATGTACAAAAGGTGGGATGGCATTGAAAAACGGAAGGGGGGGGGGAAATGGAAGTGCAAATTGATGTTATCTCGTTGAAATCTAATTGAAAAAGACAAAGAAGTGCTGGTTACCTGACCATATCCGCGTGGGATTTAATTGGGGCAGCCTCTTCCCTTCTAAAGAGAAAAGATAAGGACTTATGCGATAAAGTTTACAAATTCGACAAATTCAACCTATGTTTTCATGAAAATGGAATCCAGAATAAAATATTCTCACTGTCTCTGTTGTTTGGAATGGAATATATTGGAAAAAATTACTTAAACTTTCAGAGATCCCAAGTGGAAACACCACACAGGTTAAAATCATATTGCATACATAGCTGATGAATGCCGCGAGAGCGGAAACGAGAGAGAAGAGGATAATATGCACAAAGTCTTATGAACTTGTTTCAGCGATGTGAGGGCAATATTCTGGTTGAGTATATAGACGAGAACAGGCAAGACCTGGTACACCCCTCACAGGAATAACTTCTTCATTGAGAGAGCTGTAACCAACTTTCAGCGGCTTGGAAGGCGGCTTCATGGACTTATCATTATCACTAACGGCTGAAGGAATGTTCAAGTCTGGATAGATTTCATCCACTTCATCAATGCATGATTGACAGAACTTAGGAGCAGTTTTTGTGTAATGGACAGATTCTGTTTTTCTTTGACACCACTTGGAAATTTTAATTTCAGGTTGGAAATTTTAATTTCAGGTTTCCAGTTTCCAAACATCCTCATTGTGATTGAAGGCTTTCAGAAGAACACCGTCTTGAATATGGCTTGGCCCATAGCTGTTCCATTCTGAAAAAAAACCCAAAGTAAATCAGATACTGGCTAGTCAAATATATAACATTAAATATTATAATCTATGTTTAAGTACACAGCACAAACCAGCAATT
This sequence comes from Urechis unicinctus, assembly GCA_034190875.2. NCBI lineage: Eukaryota > Metazoa > Annelida > Polychaeta > Xenopneusta > Urechidae > Urechis > Urechis unicinctus. The sequence goes on along the minus strand of CM067343.1, from coordinate 58,516,651 downwards.
CCTGTGAGATTGTTTTATATCACCCTCTACTAATAGACTAAATCATATTCGGTTTGAAATATTGACATTGTCACTTCAAGCCGTGCACGACAAATTCCAAAACAAATTATCTTATAACTTGCGATTCGGTCGTATGATTCATAAGTGTCATTCTTTTATCTGTATACGATCTACTATCAGAATATGGCACCAATTCAAAAGGAAGCACACCGTACTTCGATTTAAGTACGATCGCATCACTACGTCATTGTTTCAGAAAAATCATTCAACAGTGGTGTTATTTATTAGCGATAGCTCATTAATATGCCATATAATTTTGAATAACATATAATGTATCATTAGATGATATACTTGTAAATTAGAAAACATAGACCTTACCTCTGCCATGTTGATGTGTGTACAAAATTTAAACCAAAAACGCAGCAGAAAAACTTGAAGTCGCTGTCGAATAATGGAAGTGAAAACTCTTCTTGTGAAGGCCCAATATCGCCCACAACAACAGATTTGGTTTCAAATGTAGGCCATAATATATTTGCATAATTAAATCGTTCAAAGCCAATCACATTTCAGAAAATAATGTCATAAAATGCAAAACAGCAGAGGGCGGTGGCACGACTATCATGCGTACCTCAATCGAGGTGCGCCGTACTGGGAACGAGGTACGTACCTCGATCGAGGTACGTACTTCGTTCTGCGGTCAGTCCGCGACCTGGTTACTCTATCACTAGTCACATCAAAGAGACACAATCATCGTATGTTCACCCAGAAAGTTTTGATTGCCGTAGGGCTTGATGCAGAGTATTTATATTGCACAGATTGTCCGCATATTCATACTGGAAACAGTTATGCAGAATGCGGATCCTTTAAGCTGCGTATTACAACGCATATTGAGTTATACCGAATACGCCAATTTCTTTTTAAACCGGATGGGTTGTCGTATAAAAATAGCCAATTAATGTTTTCGCTATTCTATCTTGCATATTAGTAAGAGTTGTCACTCAGTCAGTTGTCCCTCAGACGACGTGGCAATGTTATTCATATATGCTTCATATATCAGTTATATAAATAGAATACGGCAGGGATGCTGTCTAATCAACAAGTCCGCTTTTATCGTGCCATAACCACTTTGAAGGGATCATCAACACGGGATTACATCTTACTTTGAATAATTAACTAACATATGCGTCATGGTTACAAATAAAAGTTTAACATAATCCCTGCTGCTGTTGTGGGCACTTTCCGTTGGTTTCGACCTTGGTGAGATGACAGTTCTTTAACTAGTAGTGCAAAAGGTGCTGACAACTAGCTTGAATATGTCCATCGAAAAAGGTAGCAAACGATTAGTACTTCATTAAACTGAGATGACCCGCGCCAAGCATTGCCGCCTGACCTTCTTGTGGTGTGCTGCTGGAATGCGCCAAGAAGGTCAGGCCTGCTTCAACTTAAATCTTCGGCTCGTTTAGGATCTGCTCACTTGAAATAAAATACATAAAAAAACATCATGTTCGATTAATCCCCATTTTATATGCATGGTGCTATGCACAGATTAACCAACTGTAAAATGGAATCCCGCCTTCTTGTTGCTTCGGGATCGTTATTAAGTCAATAAAGCATCAGCCAGAAAAAAACCATGGTGACACATGAAATTAAGTACTTCAATATCTGTTGATACTTCAGCCTGTTATTTGATAGCATAACTGCTATAAGATGAAAGTAATTTCAGTGTTTTGATTTAGTACATATCTATTGCGCATGACAATAATGTTACAGCATTTAGTTTGTGTCACAAGATGCCCCGTGAGTCGTCCATATGAAGCTATTGTTGGGTCACGACATATATTGAGAAACATAGTTTAAGCCATACATTAAGTAATTAGCTATATCACATAATACTTTGCTCAGATGGAAATATTATGTTCCTTGGGGAAAAATATTTTGATAAAAATGCGATTTATGAAGTACTGCTACATCATTAAGGTCATCGACGCCGTTATTGGCGTGGACTTGCTCGCTGCTAATCATATATTATCCCTGCCTCGGAAGCCCACCATCATTACATGCACGTTATTGCCTTAATGCAAATGAGTTTCGGTAGTCAAGGCCAATGATATAATTCAACTAATCTGGAATCGGAAAAAGGACAATGAGAAGAGACCATGCTTCCTTGCCATGTATGGACATTTCCGTATGATGCCACGTAGGGAGAACATTTTGGAAGTGCTATTTCAAATCTTCTCATTGCGCTTCGCTATTTTATGACTCAGTCAGTGGCTTTTTAAACATCTCATTGACGCTGCCATTTGGCTTGGCCGCTTGATATGCATTTAATGCCTCTTGACGACAATCAGTCTGATGATATATAATCTAGTTCAACCAATTTGCTTTCGGATATTTGGCAGTCATAGCGATTGTCCTAAAGAGGACAACAAGCGACGGACCACCGTGATTCCTATTCTATCAAAATAACGGTGGGGAAACCTCAGCCAAAAGTGTTATTTCGTTGGATTAACAAAGATAGCACTCGATATGGCAATGCACAGAGCATACTCGCATAACCATGCATAATAGGGCTTAATTATTAGCCAAATTGTTAGAAAGCTAAATTGTCATGTGTATTTGGCGGATCGTATCAGCCCGAATTCTTGTTGCTCATGTTTATAAACTACACCTTTAATTTTGGATTTGAATCCAGCTCAGAAGACGTTGATAGTTGGTGTGCCTTACGGATAATGTCAAAGTATTTTCTAACGTTAAATACGCTGATATTGGAGTCGATCATTACCCAAAAACATGACACGGTCTATAAAACATATCATTCTCACGTATTAACTAATTGATTCTAGTAACGTTCAGAAAACATTTACTTACGTATCGCGTATATCGAAAGAATCCTGCCGAGATACAGCGCCCTAAACAGCACAAAAACGCGCGGTACACACGAAGATGAATCCCAACTAACAGGTGAATGTACATTTTATATTATCAACTAGCATATGTGCTTTGATTATGTATGTATGTATGTATGTATGTATGTATGTATGTATGTATGTATGTATGTATGTATGTATGTATGTATGTATGTATGTATGTATGTATGTATGTCTGTATGTATGTATGTATGTATGTATGTATGTATGTATGTATGTATGTATGTATGTATGTATGTATGTATGTATGTATGTATGTATGTATGTATGTATGTATGTATGTATGTATGTATGTATGTATGTATGTATGTATGTATGTATGTATGTATGTATGTATGTATGTATGTATGTATGTATGTATGTATGTATGTATGTATGTATGTCTATGTATGTATGTATGTATGTATGTATGTGTATGTATGTATATATGTATATGTATGTATGTATGTATGTATGTATGTATGTATGTATGTATGTATGTATGTATGTATGTATGTATGTATGTATGTATGTATGTATGTATGTATGTATGTATGTCTGTATGTATGTATGTGTGTCTGTCTGTGTATGTATGTATATATGTATGTATGTATGTATGTATGTATGTATGTATGTATGTATGTTTGATGTATCAGTTGTGATACTGGAACTGTAAAGCATCCTGTTGTGAAACCAAAAAACTAGGGCAATGCGTTTATAAATTTATAGCTGAAGGCTGCATATACGTCCGTGGTCCCTTGGTGAGTCATAATAAAAGTCAACTTTATACGTGCATACCGTTAATAGTTTGATGCGCTCATTTGAGACGCCTAGCAGCAAATCAATTACGAAAGGCAAGCGTATTAACTAGCCATGTTAGCACTGATAGTGAACATTAGTCATACATAAGGTATGCTCATATAAATTGGTCCCTTACAGCACGTCGTGTTAAATTGTTTTAAATCCGATTTAAATGCATTTTATTTCATACATATAAGTTGCAGCCCACTTGCTGTAACAATTATCGCTAGGAGTACTATATCGGATTCGCCAAACAATCTCGCGTCAAAAAACGCGGTTTTTAAAGTGACCATTTGATGCATTTCACAGTCGCGGATGTAATCGTTTTAGTTACGCATCGATATTAGCAGATAACATAAGAATTGTGTAGTCATATAAGTCATCTACAATCTATGCGGCAACTCTACACCGCCGCCTTTGGGTTTAAGTGGGCGCCGATGGGTGCAAATATTGCGGATCAAGTAGGTACGACGATAGTTAGTTAATTGATGTACAGCAGCAACCAGGGTGCTTTCGTTGCTAAGAGCAGCTGCGTCGCTCAATATAGATGTATTTTTGCAGCCACACTATTTTTCATCGGACTGAGACAAGGTAAGTGCGACACAAATCGGATAAATCTGCCGTTCACGGATATTACTAACAAGCCAAGGCGACAGCTTCAGCATAGCTAAAAGTGACATGGAAACACAATTATAAACACAACCAAATCCCGATTCGCAGCATTTGTAAGTTCGACATTTGAGAATGTTTGTGTTCCCAAGTGATACGGCCAGAGCAGGTCGACTGTTAAAGTGCATTAACAGTATCATGAGCATCTTATCGATCACATATTCCAACTCGGCAGTATGGTCGATATTAACAACTGATCGATGTTTGGCAGCACGTTATACATGCAGTATCAATTCGCTGCGAGGTGCGCATAATCTGTGCACTTTCAGGGGATTAGCTAAAACTTTGATTCCTGAAAAATGAGAAGCTGCTCCTAAATCTTTGCGGAAGTAGCATTCAAAAGCTAGGACTTCTTTTCAAAAAGAGGTGCTCAATCGGTCAACACGCCAGACAAAAATCATGTATTTGAGTCGCACTGCTAACTGCCTCTTCACGAAACTTTCATAACATCTTATTTGGGGCACACAACGCAACCGAATTGTGTGACTAGTAAAGGCCGCATGTGTCTGCAATTCAGATTTCCGTGGGTATGATTAAAGTTATATTTGGGCATGTGCATTTACTGCGGATATTTCAAAACATGCGATGCGCCTGTCATAAACCGCATTGTATCTTGCTGGAGCAGCCATTGGAGAGTAGGACTAACCATACCAGGGAAAGAAGAACTTACATCAAGCATGTTACATTATGGGAAGAACAGGACCATAACTCAATGTTCCAACGTCTGAAATAACACCAGCACTAGATACATCAAAGAGACCCATTCATCACGGTTCACAGAACATCATATATAGAACTCGGATTTACCGTACGGTTTGGAGATTCGAAACGTTGATCTATTCATACTAACACCCCTTGCATTTTAACGACCCGACATTGAATCTAGCGCTACAAACAATCTCTTCTGTATCGATAAATGCAAAGCCTACTTAAAACAAACTGGTAATCAGATCAATATAATCATTGTTAAGCTTAGCTTGTCTATCGAGTATTCCAGTCGGGTATATTTTTCAGAATGCTGCCATTTATGTGCGAATATGCCCGTGTTGATATCTATGATGACGATATATTATTTGTATCTAAAGAACAGTGTCGGGTTGCCTTTCATATCTCACCCTAACTGAGTTGATAGAATCACCAGCAGCCATTAATATGACTAATTAAGTGACTCACGTACCTTTATTTCAATCACCGTCGTCGTCAAATTGGGTAAGATGAAAACCGATTATATTCGCTCCACAGCTGCACACTTATATAGTGGCTGCTCTCAACGGGAAGGAGTCTAGTTGAATAAAACATATGGCGCAATTAGCGGGGCACGTCTAATGAGCAGTTTTCGTGAGCCACCTCCTTTGGGCGTGGGATAATTCCACAAGCAGCGTAGGCATGTTACGAGTCATGTACCTCTCGTCGCTCTATGTCTGCTGCATCGACAACAACCATTGGTTCTTCTTGCAAATGAATCTTATAATGATGCACGTACGGCAAAGCAATGTCAGTTTTCACAAACTGTCATTGACGAAAATACATTATGCAGTAATGTTAAACGTCTTCGTCAGCAGTCGTTCGTATTCAATGCGTACCAGCGAATCGACTAGTTGTCAGCATGAAGTACATCACCGAAAAATAACAACCAAGGCCTATACTATAACTATGTTCATGCGTAGGTGGTAGCATTTAGTTCTCAAGGTGTAGTCATACTCGACAGGTATCTACTTATCATGCTGCTTGTCAACGAGAGATGGAACAATTAGCTAATATATTAAATACATACATAAATTTATGTATTCCTTTCCACATACCGATTACTGCAGTAGTGAGCCCAAATGGCAAACACCGAATGTGCAGAGGTCGGTATATAATTCAGCTAACACACCTTAGAGGACAGAAGCCAAACAAAATAACAGACCAAAATGGCAAAACGTTAGAAAACTGTATAGTAAGCCATTGCATGCTTACAGAACCAACACTATCGATCCCCAAACCCCGCAAAACATAATAAATTCGGTAATGGTCTATACACTAAACATTGCAATGATATGTGTACCTATGTTCGAGTTTCTCTTTAAATCATCATGCAATCTAACAACTGCAGCATGCTCTATCCAAGACTTCACTGAAAATATAAGGAAGCTGAGAATTGTCGGAAAAAGGGTCAAACAGTACTTTCGGCAGATAAGCCGGTCGGCTGTTATGGCAATATTGCAACTCAGTCGAGTCTAATACCTAGCCGTTCGTGATAGAGGTTGGTGCAAATGTGACACATTGTGATGAAGAGCGCTGTCTCTCTATTCGTGATGAGTCCCCATTAATTTAAGCGATGCCATTGGCAATATTGGAAATAGCAATATTGATGTCTAAGCAATCGCCTGAGAGGGCAATATGGCGCTATGATTGTGAACGAATCATTTAGCTACATATTATACCGTGCGCTATCAAACCCACATGGTAAAACGACCAAAAAACCCAAGTGTTTACTGATCGCACTATTTGCCTGCAACCAAGCTGTTGTCAGAAATGTTTCAACTATTATTAGGAGGCAGCGCGCATGAACGCTTCTGCTTTGACATAACACCTCTTTCATCTTAATCTTCTACGCGCAATCATTTCAATAAGGAGGCGTGAGAACTTAGGCCTAAACACAGAGGTATCCCTGATATTCTAAACTACAGCAGCGGCATGACATTTTTGGTGCACAAAGCCCTTATCCATTACCATTTTAGTTGTTACTAACAAGTCAAACTTGAGCAAGAAATGAGCCGCGTTCGTCAAGAGCAGTTTTGTATGTACGCATGTATCTCCACCATTGATTTCCCGTACTAAATGAAAGTAAATTCTTACAACCTAAACGGTTTTGGAAGTTCATTTTCGTGGATTTAGAAACTCTTCAGCCAACAATCTCTATCGATAGAGGAGCTCGATTTATCCTCCCAGCTGGCTTTATAATTTGGAGACGATATGGGAGACTCCATATTCTGTCGCCTCAATACGTCATATCCCTATTTGCGTGTTTTTGTTTATTGCCAGCCCACTTTATACTATTCGATCTTAGCTTTTCATGGGTTTTTGTCAGGTTTTATTACCGGCTATAAGTCCGTACTTGAATGGTACGTGCTGTTTCACACAGTTATTATGGCTCTCCTTTGTAGCTATCATTTTTGCTATCGTAGTGTATCTTCTTTAAGACACCATGGCTGACCGAACAGCTGCTAGTAACCACTCCCAAATCCAGGTCACACTTGCTAGCAACCACTTTCGCGAAACAAACCAACAGGCCTAGGAAACATACTTTCCGACAAATCAGGTGGTCTCCCTTGCATCTCTACTGCCACTGAGAACTGGTTAAGGTAATCCTCAAACTGAATCAGCTCATCAGTTCACTAATCGCTGGGTTGCCAATCCATAGCTACAATCAATGGCCCAATCGAGGCCGTAGCCGTCCACATTTATAGGCGGAGTTTGCGCACGGCTATTATTGTGGACAACGTGTGGAGAATGTTGATTGTCTCTGATTAAATATTCGCTTCCATTCATACACCTAAACCTCAGCCCTACGCCACATGACACCACATTATACAGTTTTCATATTCATCTCTACAGTAGTGGCAACAGAAGGACTTTAACCAATTACTTGCAAAACAGGCGCTGTATTCTGGTCTCTCAGTTGAATATCTCACCAAGTACGTCGGGCTAACAGAGAGAACGAGAAATATATAAATTGAATTGGCTGATGTAATAATCTACTAGGCGACATAATAGAACCGTAAACTATCTGGCTCCATTTGTAACTGATCCCATGGCCAGAGGAAGCTATTTGTACCCGCATATCTATAATCAATGAGGCAGGGGTTGTTATTTACACACAACTTTGCATATGGGAACCAGATTGGTTGTCCTATCAAATTATCTTAATCCGAACGCTCTGATTGTGCAAGATGAATCGTCCAAAGAATATCAACGCATATGAAGAAACAACTGCGAACCCTAAAATTGATGCAGATACAGGGAGAAACACTAACTCTGAGAAATACTTGTCCAGTCGGGCAAGTCCTCCTAATTTTTAATTGACCGATTGAAAAACCTCCTTGCCATGTCATAGTATGAAAATATGACTAACGCGGAATTCACCGGGAATCGCCTATCTCGCAACGCGGTTTGTTTAGACCTTGAGCTCGCATACAGACGATTGGGGTTATCTTTCTCGATTTAATGAGCGCACGTTCCCAGGAATCGCCGATCGTTCATATTATTCTTTGACAAAAACATATAGAATATAAAAAAAACGTCTTGTCCCGTCGGGCAAGTTAGATGGCAACATCACTTGTCCGACGGCTTCACCTACTTGCCAGGGACAATCGGGCGTTCGTTAATGTTTTCCCCTGAGATATACAAATCGGTTTGTCGTCATTCAATGAATGTAGTGCATTACTTCCGGCAGTGAAGCATATTAGTCTGTTAAGTGCAGCATTGCTTTCACACCATTATCGACTTTGTTCGAATAAAAAACATCGGATATTCATCCTTTTTTTCAATCACTGCCGAAATGTTTGCAACAACTTAACTCAAATTATATGTTCGATTGTAATCTTGTTCATATCCAGTAATATCATATAACTACTGTGGTCATTTAAACCCGAACACTGTACTGCATATTTAGTAACATAAGGTCATCTATCCTATTATTGGCAGCACTCCATATCATTGCAGAAAACTATCCCCAGACATCACAAAACGAAGTTCAAGATGCTGGGGCTTTGTATATTGATAGCATAAAATTTCCATACATATGTGTAATCGGGATCATTGTACAACACAATATACCTTAAACTTTAGCACCTATGTATGTTGGCATTCTTGCTGGTTGCGTTGATATACTCGTTACGGGGTAACTTTTGGGGGAAAGGCGTAATTATATTATTGGCTCTATGACCCCTCTACTGATACATATTCTTCAAAGCAAGGATATTTACATGGGCATTTTTCGTAGCAAAGTCTTATCCGTGCATCAGCTTAAAAATTGACCCCCAGCAATTGCCCCCACTACTATTTTAGCCACTGATTCTTCTACGCATAATTATATAATTCACTAGTTTCTTGATGCATCATCGACAGCGTGCAGATTTGTAAGCGTCACCGTTATGCTGTCCTTGTCAAAACGACTTGCTTTGCAATGGTTAGAACTTTTTATATAAAGCACTTGTTCCACTTTCCACGCGCTATCCCTATTAACCTAACACATTTTGTCATTGAATGTGCGTGGGATTTTATATCTTTACAACCACGAATGTAGCAGCATCAGTCATTTTGCAGCGGTTATGCTAGCATTACGTTCCACAGCACGCGTGGGAGGATTTGTTTTTTAGCACTTAACAATAGGTTTTTGAAATATAGATGCAATATTTCTAATAAAGCATGTACCTGCATCTACGTGGATAGACTTTTATCCTTGCCATATAGTGCTTCTTTTATTGATGCATACTGTTATTCAGACCCGATGTTCGTACATGTTTTTGGGGAGTGTGATATATGTAACCCCATGGGTTAATATAAATACATATATATATATATATATATATATATATATATAATATACTGGCCTCATCTTGCGTTAGTAATTAAAAAAGAATGAAAGGGTCACTTAGAAGTTCATAACAACATTCGCGAAGACCTTACACGTGCCAGTGCCTAATTGTTAGTTATTGCGTAGAGACAAGCAGATGTACGCTGTATTTTTATGTTATCATTCTCTTATTCTTTGCCTACCATGCCAACAGGCGAGCTACTAATCCGGTCCAATGTTTTATTTCGCTTATGCTTAGCGGAAAATGGTCAAACCTAAGCCTATGTGAAATAATACCAGGACGTCATAAAAATGCCTGAAATGGATCTCCTTTTATGTTTCTTTGGTCGTAGACCATTCTCAAGATTTTAGTATTTTTCATCTGCATTTAGGCATAAAACTTAACCTTCTATGAGCAAAATGCGTTCATGGATATAGTGAACTAGTGATCCGACTGTCAGTGATGTTTAATCATTGGTTTGGATAAATAAATCATTATGCTTCATTATATCCTTGGTTATATCGTGTGGTCATAGTTACTGCGCATGCCTCTAACAGAAGCGCTGTAGCTGATATAATCGTGCAATCCCTGTGTGATATCCTTCGGTACACTAAAAATGGTTAATGGCGCATACGCATACAACTGTGCGGTGCGTATATATAAGTTGAGAGCGGCTTGAAATTTCTTTTCATATCGGCGCTTCGATATTTGTAGTACTTTTACAAGTTCTTAATGCATTTGTAGCTAAATCATTTTCCTTGGCAAAACTTTATATCGGGCATAACATAGCTCCATACCAATGTCATCAGACTGAATCAAAGTGTTCCTAGCTTATAAATTGCATGTACGCTGCATGTCAACACCATCCTACAATTGGCGATCGGGCTGTAACGCCAGGTTACATGGAAACGGGGAGTTTATGTCAATCGGCAACATTGTGATTGTGTCTAGTGCATATGTATTCTGTTTGCAACGATAATATTATGCTCCCATATCGCTTGAATGTTGCTACCATATTGTGCAAATATTGACAACATTTGGCGAAGCTAATTTCGGAACAACCAAAGTTGCTCCCGTGATATATTCACTCGCATCCAACTTCATGCTGCTCAGAAAAGCTTTTTGGTGTAGCGTATATTCGAATCAACAAACCCCCAATGACTTTTGTAACTAGCAGGAAAGTTACTTGAACACCTTACTCCATAACAAAATTGTTAAGCCGTTGACTGTAGCCCTTCATACGACCATTCGTTCAAATACCGAACTTGATTTTGATGAAATCTCACTAAAGTGCATGCGAAAAGAACCTTTACATACAGCACTATAGTCTGTAGTGTTGCATATATTTTATTCTAGCATGATGAAAACAATGCTTTATGTTCTTTTGTGACTAATGGCAGAATAATGATTGATTCACAGGAAATTAATGACATTCCACTCCCGCACCTAATATAACTATCGGATGGTTCTATTATGTCACAGCGACATTGCGTTTTTGTCGTCCAGGTGATCAGCCAGCTCTTGACAAAAACCTTCCCACACATTGGTCAACGTAAGAATTTGGCAACATGCTTTGGCAAGGCAATGCAATGATTTGATGATTAAGCAACGCTTTGGGTCGGTCGGAGGATAGGGCATGGGTCTAATCGCTATTCAAGTCCTTCATAGCCCATGACTATTGTGAAGTGACACGATGGTTAAAACAAAACACCCTCTCATTATATTCTGCTTTGAATAGTATTTTCATAGGCATCCAGTTATCAATAGTTATTAAGTCTCTTTAATTAGTTCGATGCTTTTCGTCATTCTAGGTGACAGGTTTCTACCCTGAAATTCCGCGTTTGAGCATATTCGTAGGTTCTGAATGGTATTACATGATGGGCAAGTTTTGACAATGCATTTGATACAAACGCTCGTTAATTTTAACAGTCACAAACTTACTGTACGGTTTTGTATAGTCATACGTCGTTACACAGGTGTCGGTTATAATAACACGAGACAAATGCTTGCACAAAAGTATGCTTTACTCCGATACAACGATAGTTGCATCGGTGCAGTAGATGGGCGGAATGGCTTCTAAACTGTAAAACTGTGTTAGATTTCATTTATAGCATGGGGATATGAAGGCTGCTTATAATATGGCATGGAACATCACTTTCATGGTTATTATTTGCTCCTACGACATCCTGGTTTTGCTCAGAGCAGATACCTATCTAAAATACTACCTAATCTTGTCCCTGTTGTCGGTATATGTTACATCGTCAGAGTGTATTATCAGCAGAGCTTTATGGAGATATATGTTGGTCTATGCTACAAAAATACGGTACAATTTGCCAATTGATTCTATACAGAGCTTCCATGGTACTAGCAGGTCTGTGTTCACTAACACAATCATATCACAGGCTTCGGCTGAATTACATATTTTTATTGTGCCTGGTCGATGGCTCGGTGGCATTAATAAGACATAGGACCATATACTGCTATAACGTTAACGCGCTGTTACAGCTTTCTGTCGAAATAGGGCACGGACGATTTCTACTGTCTTGCACAATACATACATGTAAATATCTATGCTGTCCTACAAGAGAGGGACAACATCGGGAACGAATTTTTCTAGCCAGCTGCTTGGTAACCGCATCTTGGAAACCTAAACATTTAAGACTTTTAACCCCTACGCGGCGCTGTGGTTTCTGAAAATAGATCCATAGAACTCATCTTAAATAAAAGTAACCGTAATGATATCCACATTTGAGTTTTAACAGAATCAATAACGTAATTTACTTATTGCTAAAATTGTGCTATCTATTTCGATCTGTTCTGCTCGTTGGCTGTGTCCTGCCCAGTTCCGGAGTTTAATTTACATATTGCTTCTACATTTTTGCGACTAGCAGTGCTGTGCGTAAGCTTGGTATTGGTGCGCTTACTCTGTTTTACTAATTATTTCTACATGTGTTAGAAGCACTGTACGGCTTCAATTGTACTCAGGACATTAATATATTGATCAAAAACAGAAGTTCTTTAGAAACTGACAGCATGAATCAAATCGCTCAATATGGCCCATCAGATGAAAATTATGGAAAAACGAAAGGAGGAGAAAAGTAAAACAAAGTCGACCGCGTCCTCAATGGATGGTGTTTACGGTGACCGTGAGATATGCAGTGTCTTTAAAGATAAATACGAAAAACTTAATAGTAATTAATCATATAGCAAGTCTGCAATGGAGACACAAAATGCATCTGTGGTCCATGATGAATACCCGTAGTATGCCAGCCATTCATGTGGCTCTTTGCGTGCTATCAACATTTCACAAGTTAGACAGGCAACTTTTTTTTCAAATTGCCTCTGATCACAGATACTCTGCGATGAGTTATATGCTCATTTATCAAAGCTTTTAAGTATGATGTGAAATCATGCATATACGCCTCGTTGCATGCCAACATCTATGCTTGTGCCTATTTTTAAGAACGATACTTTGTTGGGGGGGGGGGCAGTAGTGATGATTAGCGATCAATATTATCATTATCATGTGACGATAGAGATATACTAGACAGTGCATCTTAGAAGTTTATCGGTCGCCATGAAATCCTGGAAAGTGCTAGCTATGCGATTAGGAGCCTTTCTACCTGCTTCCACATTGACCCAAGTGTTTGGGCGCCTAGTAAATGGCGCTGTGGTGCAATAAAGCTACACTATTGTGCACGATTAACTGCTTTGCGCACATTTCAGATGCCTCATGAGCCTAGTTATTTATATGTAGAATTTCGTGGCATAATTACAAGCCCTTGTCCCCTTAGAGTTTTATACAAAGAAAATGCAAACAACGCAAGACTGTCCACAGTGCGTAATTTAAAATACCGGCATAAGAAACGCAAATCAGACAGCACATTTTATTTTATTTTATAATCATCATGTCCAATTGCAGCAGCCAGATCTGTGATAGTTTAACTTTAGTTGAATGTGTTGAGTGCCCATTAATTGTGTTGCCGCCTGACGTGTAAAAACTTTGCATGGTAATGCAGCAATGAGTTCAGGCGTAGTATAATGGCCAGGAAATAATAACGCCTTTTCATCATCTTTATTAATGGTGTTGTCAATATCAGTCAGCTCTCAAGCCTCTAATAATCTAGACAAATCACCATTGCGGTTATATTGTAACACAGCATGACAACGTTTGAACGTTGTGCCTGATTCTGTTTTGCCGGTATTAATCAATTGTGGGGTGATAGACAATTTCCCCGCAATGTAATGGATCTTTTGTTGGCCGGTTCAGTGTATATCTAGACATGCTGTAATCCTTTATGACATGGGAGGGGTTTGAGATTTGCAATTTCCTAATATGATTAAAATTCTATTGCAAATGTAATGTTTAATCGAACGTTTAACAGAATATTTTGAAGGCAATTCGTTCGTAGAAAGTCGATTACATGTTCACTATCAAGATTTGTTTATGTTGTCAGTGTTATTATTAATCTTATTACTACAATTGTAAGAGGAAATGTATTCATAGCACCTGTTGCTTTTAATACAAATATTAAACCGGCAAACCCTTGCTCTTTCATTCATGCAATGATTCAGCTTTATGGCTATTAAAACATGTATAGGGATAAAAAAAACTGGAACAGAATATTTAATCGACAAATTCATATTTGTACAATTGATATATTAATCGTTCGGAATCCTAGACTATCTGCTTGCACATATTCTCACAGCACATCCCGTCAGCCTAAATGATATTCCTTCTACAGTTTCCTTAAATTTATTTTTAATATTTGGCCAGGTTGCTCATAGGTAAAGTGTCAAATAAGCAACACTGCGTCTCCGTTGCAATATACATAAATTTGTTACGGCAGCGTTGACAAATATATACTGTCAAAAGGCGCACTGGGTTCTTGCCAATTAATATATCACAACAAACTATCAATACAAATCTCGCACATTCCGATAAAGTTTGCAAAGCCTGAAACAAAAGTGCATCCTCATTGGGCCATTGGATAGCAAAACGTGACGATTGCTAATATTTTTCCCAATTTTCATAAGCATCAATATTAAACGAGGCTACTATTTACAATTCATCTTGACTTGCCTTAACCATGTACACAGAACCGCTTGACGTTGAAAGCAAGGAAAAGTTATAAATAATGCCATCATAAATGCTATTGATGCAAAATATATATTACGATCATTTCGTCAGTAAACTTCATTCCAATTCAAGAGATCTATTCACCGAACTATATATATATCTGCCTTTACATTAATTCTTAACCCCGAGAGAAATCTTGTTACATCTGTGTTGGTGCAAGTCGATGTGACATGTGGGTTGCCCGCATGAATATCGCCAAACGTTATAATTTATCCTCTGCTGATATTGTAGCTTATTCCATCGATTCCCAGCGTCTGATTACCAAATCAACTTGGTAGGATGTACGAGCTGGTTGACTAGCAATATCATTTGCCGATTTCATCATTGCATATCTTATAGAATAAAAAGGTAATAATTGCAAGTGGACAAAGATATCCCGAATGGATTTGTTGACTATTGCTATCACAAATAGAGCCGAAAAATGCTTCCGCTTATATGCCACTTGGTTAGGTTTTGTGACAACCTCACAAGCTTATGCCAGACCGGATCACATAACGGCGAAACAGTGAACTGAACGCGCCATCAAGCCGCATTTTTATTGTCTAAGTGCCTAGGCTTCAGTTATGTCATCTTACAATCGCACTGAGCTCTTTACAAAGTAGATTTGTCCGGCTCTAGAGATTTGTAAGCAATTGTATATATACTGCTAGTTTCCAATTTTAGAAATGACTTGTCTCTGTTTTCGGATTTATTCACACAATATGATCAGCATGTAAAATGACTACGATATGTGATTTGGCCATAGCTGCATTTGTGCTGCTTGCCACCGATTTATTAAACATTTGGTCATATAATTTATCCCCCCCCCCACACCCAGTGATCCATCTACTTATAAGCAAAGGAAATCGTTGAATAAACTATTCTATATATGCTTGCAATTTATCTGACATATAATGTCAGCTGAATGATCGTTTACGTAGTGGTGCATTTCAGTTATATTTTGTACGTGGAGCACTGAGCAGTCGGTAACTGATTTCGAGCGTCAAGCCGACCTTCGTCTCGTGAAATCAGCGACTGGTTTAATGGAATTCGCGTCATAAATCTGCTACTACCAAAGGAAAAACACGTGGGTTAGCTCGTGTACTGAGCACATAGTTTTGTTTGCACCAAAGTTTATCAAGGTTCTATTTAAGCGAGGGATCATTTAAACGCAAATATGATGGGCACGTTTATGGTCCAAAGGCTAATAGATGTAATGTTTAAAATATTATTTATTACTTGCTGCTGGGATCCGCTAAACTAAATGATGATTGTTTAATCGGTGCAAAGTTTGTTATTTACGTTTTGTATTAGCTTCAATATATGAACATGTGCATGATTTACGAGCACAGGTGATTATTAAGTTCCTGCCGAATTCGATTATATAACTGCAATAACAGTAGTGAGCCACTACTTTCGGTACAGAGCAATCGGAAAATTTGACATTCTTATTCACGAACTTACAGGTTGATCCATGCCATAGGCAAGCTCAGAACAAAGACAGCTGATCTTGTTTGACAACATGCTTATCATTACCCCTTCGTTAATTTGTATTACATGTCAAACATTCCAAATTTGCTCTATAAATCAAAATGCACCCAGACATTAATTCCATTCGTATTAATCCAGTGACGTTAATTGAGCCACACTTGAATCGTTCAATAATCCAATAGTATGAATAGTGGGCGGGTAATTCGTTGCGGAGAGATTGTATTGCTGCTTACGAATCAACATACTGTATGCATTGCTGCATATCCGCTTCAAAGTAATTGCTATATTGGATAATTTATATTGATTAATATAAATATAAATTACATTGTCAACATGAATATCTGTTTACAGATGACACATATGGCTATCTCTCATGAATATGTTACTTCCGAAAGTTGATGAAGAGATTGAATTGGACAGTTATTATTGACCAGTCGCTATCTTTAACACGCTGACATGAGCCTAATACCCCGCGACTTATCAATGCATCCTGTATGTGTGTACTTAATCTCGTGGTATTATCGTTTTCCTCAGTTTTGACCGAGTGAGCCTTACACAATATAAGACCCATAAGCTAAACCGGATATTAGTCATCTGTAAAAAGATATTCATGTTGAAAATGTAATTTATATTTAGTTCAAACTATATAAATTATCCACTTTCCACATTGTAGGGTATCTTTTTGCAGAAGATACATATGGGTAGGCTGTTGACCCGTCGGCTAGTTAGCTTATCGCCAAGTATGATTGACACAGTTGTAAACGCACATGTTTTGTTTATTTCTAAGAATCGTGTAAGTCACTTAGACAAGAAAGCAAAGCTTCATCAATGTGAAAAGGAAGGAAAAGACCCCCTCATCCCCTCACCCCAAGATGTTTTTAAGAACATGGACATGTTTATTCACATGAGTTGGAAAATAGCGTCTTGAACCGCATTTCTATTGCAGACAGAAAGTCGTTTCCGTACCTCCGTTGGCAGTTGCCATTATAGCGAGGACGGTGCCATGCTATGTTCTGCCCTCGTGGGGGGGGGGGGGCACTTGGCCTTATTCTGGATAGGGGTGTGCCGCGGGACCTCGAAAACCCGTACCCGTCGTACAAGGTCAAAATGGCTAAAAGCATACCCCGTCGTGCAAGGTATTATGCGAATGTATAACCCGTCGTACAGATTGAAGCTGAAAAACATACCCTGTCGTACAAGTATGAGGCCCAAAAACCCGTCGTACAAGTCGAGAGGCCGAAAAAGCATACCCCGTCGCGCGGCACATATATACTACCTCTATACACTTAAGTGCCCCCCCCCGGGGTTCTGCCCAAGTAACTGGTGATTATATCTGGTATTGAGCACATCATGCAGTGCGGCGTGCGTGATGCGGTTGTATCATGTAAATCTATGCTGACATTTTCAGATACGTTTTGAGCCTAAAACGAGCGCTACCCTCAGACCAAGTTAGGTATCATCCACTTGTAAGCTATCAGAAAATTGTAGTGATGGTGTACAATACTATACCTAGCAGCCGGCTATTAGGCAATGACACTTACTGATAGGCTTCTTTAAAGCTAACAGCAACAGGTATAATCAACTTGGGTACTCATTTTCCATTACGCTGAACTGTTGTTTTTCTATTTAGTCTGATAGGTAATATTCAGTTTGTTTCCTACTAAAATGCTAGTCTACCGCCGCTAATTGGCCAATACTATTGCTATAGTACTTAAGTAATAATTGATAACCTGAAATGATTATGAAATGCAGAATATCAATTTGGTGACTCAAAAGAACTGTTTGACGTGGCGACATAATCAAAGCGTGTAAAGGTATGAGCAAATGCTAATGCTTAATGTTGTCTTTGATGCAGCAGTATGAGTTGAGTGCTAGTTGTATATGCCTGCATTGGGTTAGCAGATATTGACAGTATGATCACCTGCTACGTTTTACTGCAGAAATCACACTAACTTAGCACACGAATTAGCATTGCTTCGCTTAGGGTAACTTACTAATTTGAATGCCCGAGAGCACTGGTAATGTGGGCAACCGAGCATGTACCATTCAATTACTTACTTTTGCTTCTGAATTCTCTTAATCGAATCATGTCTGCACAACACATTAGTTTAGTTTTTGTTCGCAGGTGCTTTCACATGTGTTGACCACAGTATCATCTTCTCAAACATAAGCTGTACAATTAGAGAAAAAGGTCTTTTCGGCTTACTGATATGGGTTTCTGGACTCATTACATTACTTTCCGGGATGAGAAGGAAAAGATTGCATGCTGTTTGTGTGATTATCTTGAATCTTTTAATTACGCACGAAGTACAGCAAATACGCAATGCGGTCATGGAATACTCTTTATATTCACAGTTAGGTGTTACGTTTCACGGAAGTGCAAAATGGAGCACATGCTAATGCAAACTAGCTTGTGTGATCCTCAAAAGCGGAGCATTTTGTAAGTTGTTGTGACATTCAACGGGGTATCAAGTAATCAGACCCAGAGCAATATCAATTAATGTAATGTATTTCAATTACATATGCTCATACATTAAATCATAATTATTTGGGTTGTTCTGTACGCTCGATGCGCTGCAAGTGATGGTTTGAACCCTAATTAGTCCACAGCACAATATCGAGCTCGAATTTGTCCAAAACTGTGATATCAAAAGGACACTTCGCCATTAAATAATTTCCTCCAAAGTAATAGACGCTTTGTACTATACGATATCGGCGATTTTATGCTCCAAAGCAGGAAATCTCTTTACTGCTGATCCTTATATCTAGTTTGATAAATTAAAATGTTTGCCAGTCAATCGCAATGCAAATACAAAGTAGGAACCTTGTAATTCCCTTACCATTTTGGTGGCGATGAAATGAAGACCCCGAGTGAATTGCGTCTAGCAATTATAAGATGTATACACACAGCTATGTCACATTCCAAAGCTTGAAAAGCTTAAAGCTTGGTGAAAGTACATGCGTCAATCAAACGCAGAGGGTTTTTTCTTTTGGGATAAAACATAATAGTTCACTGAAACGCTATAAGCCATTTATAAAACGATGCTGCGTTAGTTTTGTAAAGGAGAGTAATCACCGACACCGTGATATTTTAAGCCAAATGACGAGGATTAAGGCAAGTACTACTCCTTTAGATTTTTACACAAACTTAACACAATTCGTAGAAAATGATGGTTCACAAATATAAGTTCGACCAATGATTGATTAATGTTTTGATATATGAGTGTTTTTGTTGTAAACCCTTTGTAAAGTGTGTTAATCAAAAAGAACCCAAAGAGCTGTCTCGGTCGCTGTGGTATGATCTTGAATATGGTTTTTCCGAACATCAAATCTCATTAGCTCCTGTCAGTAACGAGTCATGATGCGTAAACTTAAAGTAAATCAGCTATTATTCTCACTGTTGTGGCAACTAAGGAAAATAGGTACATCAACGTGAAAAATAAACGGATACGTTTCCTGTGTCGGCAATTTAGTGCTTACCAGCCAAAAAACACCGGTTAGAAATCAAATCATTTTTAATCACGACTATTTAGCGCAATCAATGTTAGTTGATAATCCCCTAATTAAGATATTGCAATTGGAGCTTATGTTTATTCTTACCGAGTTTTTGAGGATGTGTAAAACTGCATTAAATCAACGATTAACCAAAGCGAGATTACCTGGTCTAATTTGGCGTATTACTCACGGCAAACACCAAGTAACCATTAATTATGCGGCGATTAAGCGTGGGAACTTGTCAGGATATTAGGCGCGTTAAAATGATCCGTACAGGTACTATATTTTAAGGCATTCTTACATATAACCAAACGTCAGCGCATAACATGTCTAGATGCGCGATGATGTAGCTCGTTAATGAATTAGGCGAGCAAAATCATTAAGGTTTTTAATCTTTCTAAAATGCTGTGCTTGCAGCTAAAATTGCTTAGCGATTAATCAACAGGATAACACTGTTTGGCTTTTAGTAAGATGAGGAGAGATGGTTCATGCTTGAAGGTCGGATTCTGAACTGCCCCTCTGACCCGCATTACCCCCGCGACGAATCAGGCGTAAACCCGCTAATGGGAGCCAATAAATTATGCGAGGTAGGATGGAGGCTGTTACAGTGCATTCTACAATACCACTCGTAATAAAACCGTACGAGACCCACACAGGCACTGCACGACTGCCTACGGGCCTTATATGGGCATAAGACCGTAAGCAGCTGGTAAAGAGCCCGTTTCTTTAAATGGTATACGTTCAACTTCTGGCCATAGGCGTATCAGCATCCATGCTTTGGTAATGTAAGTGGACGCTGCTTGATTGCTATACTATGGTAGCGTTATAGTAAATATTAATATGACAGATCAATTTAGATATCTAACCATTAGTTTGACCGTGCTTTGCCTGTGTCATTAGCGTATTGGTTTTCAGTGCAATTCAGGTTATTCGTCCACACACAATTTATAACGGCTCCTGCCCCGACACAAAATGCCTATTAAGAATATAATTAGCGAGCACTGCTATCAGCTTAATATATGCAACTTTGTCGGTCAGCCCAAATTTACGGATTAGCAAAAACATATTGATACATGTTTTAGGCGCATTCACTGTATAACGATATATGTGCCAGGTGGTGACAGGACATTGGGGCCTTAAAACAATGTTTCGGCTACGTGAGCTGTTTAGGCTTTTGTAGCAATCAAACTAAGATGTCGTCACACTTGGTAACAAACCTCCTGCAGGGCCAGTGCAAGCAAGAGTGCGCGACAAGAGCCGCCATACAACCACGTGTACTTTGAATGGTTTCACCGGTTCTGCGTAATCATCAAGTAGATTGAAGGGATTAGGATAAGGCATAGGTTAAAAAAGTCTGTTTAGGCGTAGTTTAAAAGAACCACCAGGTTAGAGCTTCAAAAAATCTCATTGTAATGCTCCCATTCTTCGCGTAACCTTGTCTTTAACTCAACTTTTCTTCTACCGCTTAAGCAGTTAGCGCTAACATGAAAACTTCACAAAAAGTTATAAAAATGGGTCCTAAGCTCAATTTTCAGTATTAGTAAACTTAGAGCTCGTAAATGTAGCCCGTTTTTTCCGGTTTTTTTGCAACTGACCATTAGATAAGTGTATAATTGTAAGAATTAGCTTAGAATACATTCACATTTTTCACCAGTGTTATTCCACCGAACTCTTCCATTAAATGATAAGATTGATTAATAAGATGCTTAACACCTATTCTTAATTGTTTCATGTCGAGTGTAACTGTTTACGCCGAGGATCGTGCAGCGGAAACTCATACATATCATATCTCTAGCCTACGCTTTGCCTGAAAATGTTTTCGAGCTTTGTTGCCACTCTTTGTTCTCACTCCATCAATCCCACTGAACCATAGAACCACCAGAACACTTATTGATAAAATCTGCTGCCCTTGGCAGATGATACCAGAAGAGGCATCGATCTCTATTATTGAAGCGGTTAGATAAAGTTTTGTGTATTGTTAGGTTAAAGAGCCTTTACTTTGAGTATCGTAGTCACATTCGAGTGGGTAAAAGGGTATAAGTGGTGCGGTTGGATATTGATGTGTTGTATTGCATTTCGTTATACGGCGTTAGAAATTTGCGGGTTGGGCTATAAGATGTGCAGCTGCTCTGAGCAAAGATGTTTCGTTTTGTATTAAAGTGTTATACTGCTACACAAGAATATTTGAGTGGAGTTACTTAGAGTGTTTGAATGGGGTTAGTAGGTATCGTGGTTTAATGTTCGAGGTATATTCTGGTAGTGTTTGTTTGTAAGTATTTTAGTGCTTATCGGATGGTGTAGTAAATACAAATGCTGTAAGGGGATATTTTTCTGTTTGTTGTGGAGATATAAAGCGTGGTATGACATTTTCATGCTGTTGTGAAATATCTTTTTACTTGGTTTTCGCGCTGACATAACATCTTATGGTGTTTTGATGGGTAGAAGGGTGATGTGGTTGGTTACTAGAGTGGTGATGGTGGGTTTTACAATGTTTAAAGGGTTTGCTTAAGCAGTATATTGTGGCAGTAGAGTGTTTAGTGGATATGACACTGTTGTACGGTGTTTTCTTATTCTTCGAGTGTTTATTGGTTTACTACGAAAACGTACAACCAAGATGAATCAGCCACTTTACAGGTGAATAGAGAGAGAAGACACAGGTTTGTCGAAAAAAAACCATTACATTCTTCTCATCACAAAAAGCTATTCTGCAGCAACTCTTACAACGATTGATTACAAAGCTAGCAATACATAGCAGACAAATTTATATAACTGCCTGCAGGCGGCAGATAATTTTAGGCAGTTAAGAGTGGATCGTAGCCGGTCAGGAACACTGACAGGCATTCAGAGAGGTCGCATAAGATTGATGTGAATCTGGCAAGTTTGGTAAATATGCGTTGTTATACAATTTATCAACCTGATTACTAAGCTACTATAGACCAGAATATTAATACATACACTAACAACATGAGCTTGCGACTTGTAAAGCAGAAATACTGAGGAGAGACTAGGCACCAACTTTTCTGCCAAGAAATTTGTGCCAACACGCTATATGAATAACTGTCGCTAAATGAAACGCGGGGAGTCCACATTTATGTTGACGTTGAACATAAACGTTCGCATATGCACTTTTAAAACCACTGCATACACAGCAAGAACCTTCCATGACAATGATAACATAAACGAATGTGCGTTATAAGAACAAACGCGCATTCTTTCGAACAGCTAGTTTCAATCACATCCATAATGTTGTACATGATAGTGTAAAGGGCACTTCAGCACTTATAATTAATTTGTAAGAGCGGCGAAATTGGAAATAGGAGTTGTATCTTGGATAATACGCATCATGGTGAGGTGTAAGCTCGTAGTAATTGGGTAGCCGGTGTTTATTGTTGGGTACTATAGGGTTTTAATGAGCGTCATAGTGCTGTAATGGGCTGTGGAGTGGCTAGGTGGATTATTTGTATCAGAGAGCAGCGTAGTTGTGCGTTAAAATGTTGTAGTTGGGTGTTTATTTGGATGAACGTGAGTATGATCATGTTTTTAGAGGGCACCAAGGTGTTACAATATCTACATAATGAGTAACCGTTCTGTTGTATGAAGTTTTAGTCAGTAGATCTTACAAAGCAGCATGTTAGCTATTATCTTTGCAGGACATGGTGACATATGCGAAGCTAGCATTCCGAGTATAATTTTACTATCGTGCACATTGATCATGCAAGGCACTTGAAAGCGTAGGTCAGGGCGACCGAATGATTTTGAATACCGGTCGCGCCATGCTGTTCAGTGTTCTAATACAAATAATGGTGCTGTATCTATCTGTTTGTAAACTAATCGTAAATCTGCAATTACGCATCAGCTAATCTAAGGTGAGATTCGATGCACTTGAAAAGATTTCCGTGAAATACTTTTAATGAGACGAGCAGTCGTCACTAGCCTCCACTCAATGACGTATGTACAGGATTATTTTTTTCACAGAGAAAATATTCTTCATTAATTGAAGTGTACACCTGAAATAACCGGCTAATGATGTCGAGTAAAACTTGCATGCACTCAGAAATACTAAAGCGGTTATTGCATGCTTGATAAGATATTAATCATATGCGAAAATAGCCAAGTATGTGTGTATGGTAGTAGGTTGCATTGTGGGCGCCTAACCGAGAATGGATAAGCCACTATTTAAACTTAATCTTGACTATCATCTTAGTTGAGGCTCATAGATTTTCCGCAGAAGAAATGACGGACCTTCCATACTCACCAAAGAGTTAATTAGATTTTCCATCAGGAACTTCAATACGGATGTTTCCAAGAACACCACGCGTCCGCAACAATACTAGTTATAAACAAAACATTAGCAAAAGCAGGTCGGGCTATTTACTGAAACAAAGCGATTGATCGTATATTTAATAAATAAATGCCCTGGAATAACCGCAAATGGCTTATCGAATACAATAATAATCAATCGGGCCATTTACGTGGTGTATTTCCGTGCTTAGTGCAGAGATGATACAGTGCTTGATACATTCACAGATTGGACATCGCGTTGAATGACAAGTAACGTTAAGCTGGGAGCATTCTAGAAAACTCTAGTACAAAAGTTATGACATCATAAGACCACCTTGCAGATACCTGGCAGTATTTTATCAAGCAGGTGCGAGAAGAGTATGATTTCACCTGCACTTTTATTAAGGTTGGGCGCATCTCACTGACCTGTTCGCCAATATCGGTGTGTCTAAGAATGAAGTGCTCAAGCCAGTGTAATTGCTGCTTCTAATGTCGTGGTTGGAGCCGTGATAAGACAATATTCAGGGTGTCATATGCCTAGAGAGGGTTGGTACACCACCTCTTGTGCCTATCATTATTGGGGCTCCACTTCCTGTGAAAGGTAAAGATGATGCCTCGAATAACTCGAACAACGCCCAGTTAATGTCAGTGTCCATTTAATGCCATTCAGCGCAAATGCTTTGCCGAAGCTAGGTTACAAACCTAAATTATGGAAACTGAGCAAGACATTTGTACACAACCGATGGACGGCTGGAGCGATATCTTAGCAAGTCATTGTGCTGTTACCGAACGTCGGAAATTAACACCAGACTAGATATTGTCAATGTATCAGCAATTAACTATTAACACATAAAGTACAGGCAATGTTATATCATCGAAGACCCGTGATTTCCTGGAACACATTGCTTTATCTTGCATTATGCTTATGGTTAGGATTGCAACTGTTCAAATGACGAATTACTAGCCCTGACACTAATCCACAATCCTGCTGGTAGAAGGCTTCAGACACTGTCAAATACGTGTCTACATTATGCTACTTGGGGATAAGTTATATCATTAACTTTTTGTGCGATACAAATTTCGAGTAGAATTAAGATGACATATCTGCATCGATATCTTACAGTAGCTGGATAGATAATGCACAGGACGATGAACAGTGATTTTGTTTCTATTTTGTGTGTAGGGTCTGCATTATCATTGCCCGCCTTTGTGTCTCTCAGGGGCGCGTTAATATTCCTCGCTGTCCAGTAATTATCTGTGCAAACACGCGTCATGTGTTACACAATAAGAAACAAGGGTACTTTACTTTATGTACATATCTTATAGTATCAAGTGATTTGACAGAGAGAATGGATGCTTTTATCACACCATTACATTTAAGAAGTGGCACGGTCCCCTCTGTATCGGGCATACTTAACATATTAATTTTCAACGAGTGATTTTCTATTCATTTCGTACTTTAAGGGAGACTTTGCAAAACGCAAACAATAGACCGGCTTCTCTATAATAGTGTTTTGCAATACATATTTCTTGTCGCTATTTAAAATCCAGGTGAATGGGCAAGACGTGTCTGAAATTTATCAACCAAAATACTTCAGTGTAAACATGTAGAGATGGCAAATTGTAATTGTGCAGCAGTTGTCTGCCATGAAAACCGACCGCCATGTTCAAAATAGACGTAAGCGATCATGTTCATTGTTATCTGTTTTATTTCAGTGATACTAGCACCTAAATGCGTCTACAGCAATTCTTGGAAAATATTGGTGCAAAACAGCCAGTAAGTAAACATAGTTTGAGGACTGTGTAGGACTTTCACAAATCTCGATTATTATTTGTTCGAAAGTAAAACCCTTTTGATTGACAGCAATGAAATTTAAATCATTTCTAGAGAGCCATATAACAGCCGTCAGAGTGTGTGTTAGCTCCCCTATGGATCAATATAAAAGTAAAATGTGTGCACAGTAAACATAGACATCGGCTTTTATTACCCCATATTTGTCATATTGTGACCCGGGTCGCGACTGTCGTAGTTATTGCATAACAATGGTAAGCGAAAGTTTGGATAGTTATACGACTGCATTTTTTTTTCTCATTTGAAACATAAGTTTTATTGGGTTAAGCGTTTATAGGAATGAATGTCTTACAATATCACAACGTCTAAGCTTTGTAAAAAAGTGGTGCACATTAACATTTTTCATCTCAAGACATCAACCTTTTCATAAACAACGGGCATCTATGAAGTCATTCATATATCACCTAAGCATTTATGCCTTACATTACACATGGAATTTCAGTTAACTTGCCGTTTCAAGCTAGTGTTTATGTCATACCTTTCCAAATACTTCATGCAGTCTATTCTATAAGTGAGGTAGATATCCGCCACGCCCTATTTAGTTTGATATTGCCTACAAATATCCACATAAAGTCTGCAATAGCGCTGACATTCATGGTGTGGAAATAACGTTTATCGATGAACGCCCTAGTATGTTTATGGTTGCCCTGATTTAGCCTTGAACCAGTTAATGAATATCGGGCTACATGGTCGTATTTATATTGGCATAGTACACGCACCATATAGTTGCAAAAACGCTACCCTGCCCATAAAAAGACAACGACGCAGACGTGACAAGATTAATGCTGGTCGTGGAGGCAAGATTGCAGTGATAAACTTGCATGCCACTCACTTTCACAATATTTCGTGGAATGCATAACAAATGTGCGAAGCATATAAATGGCATGCAAACTCATCGTTCGGTGATGTAAACCGGTTTCAATTCGACACATAAGACATACTTTGCTGGGTAATGACATCTATTAGATATTCATCGCTCCAGTTGGCCTTATTTATGTTAACAGGGGAGCGAATAAACACTTCAAAGCAACACAAGTTCGATTCGTAGGAAGAATTGCACCGAAGTGCTCATATTATAATAGCAACTGTCGTGTAGTTTCCCATATAAGTTTAGATGCTGCTACTGCTACAAAAGTATCATCACTTATAAAGCCAATCTGCTAATTTACATGTGATTAGCAATTAATTTACATGTGATTAGCATTGTTCGTGTCAACAGAAGCATATACCATGCATATACAGAATTCGGTTAACCAGAAAGAAAAGTCACCCATATAGTAATAGAGCTTTTATCTGTACATTTTAAATTGCAGGCGTATTGTGATAAAATATATATCCGTGATATTCGATAATAATATTCTTAATAATCGTGCAGTTGGGAACAATCAATTAACAACAATCGTCTGCACAAACCTGTGCAATAACCATAGCATTTTTCGGTATGCATTGTGTAAAAAGGTAACATCCGGGAACTGATTCTAATGCATGATCCAACTAAGAATTCCGCTTCTACTACTCACGATCAGAGAACTCACATAGCCATGCTACACAACGCGGCATGGATTTGTAGGCCGGTCATACTGTCTTCAATAAGAAGGCGAGGCGCTGGCTTCCATCAACTACACCGTTTTGCATTTTGCACAAAACAACATTCATGATAACGCGGATTCCATCACTACATTATACACAATAATGCAGAGATTCCTGAGATTGCTATCAGGTACATTTGTGTCTATAGATAATGTTCAACACACTCTGTGTGACCTTCTCGACCAATTTAGCGTATGTTATCACATTTTGCCGAAATTATCCATTTTTACCATATCCAATAGATACTATATATTATGCATGTTATTTGTTTCATTTGTGTATTCAATGAATAATAACGCATTTGTTAGAAGCAACATTACCTGCAACATATAATTATATCGCTCATGTGTATTTCGGCCCGGAATAGGCAGGGAGAGAGGCGTTAATGTTAGCGCATATTGATGATGAGTACCTGCTCAAATGTGTCTATGATTTACATGAAGTAGCTTATGTGTAAGGTGTTCTGATACCACCTCGGTGTCCAATTGAACTACCCATATCATTTGAGAACATTGACCTATATTACCTTGTCTCGTTTGTTACCCAGCGTATTTAACAATACTCCTATGTAAGCTTCGGGTGCATCGCAAACAGTGATTTCATCGATGCATGACAAATACAAAGAAAGTATCCCTCACTTATACGATATTTGTGTCACATGCGTTTTACTGATGACCGAATAATGGATGGAGATGAAGGCAAATAGGATGAGGATCAATGCAATGTGAGCGGGTGCAGTAAGATTTAACTTGACATTATGGCCAACTCATTTGAGCTAGCCGCTGTGGTAAGTGCGCCATAACCTGATTTATGATGAATGACTCACGCTTATTATGTTACTAAGTTTTACGCCTGGTTATTGAACTGTAATCACATCGTCTCACTCCTACACAACAATGTCGTCTTTGAGTACTGAATGCTCAGCATATTTTACATTTCCAAGCGGGGAGATCAGGTAAATCATGCATGCGGATACAATACATTGCCACGGCATTTCTTTGACATATGTAAAAGCGCACAAATGTCATCATATGCTCTGTTAAGTCATAGTGAGCTTTGAGCTGCTTATGTCACTGAATTTGGCATCAGTAAAACACATTGATTAATAACGTAGGTGAGATATCGTTTAGCTTGAGACACAATGATGCAGCGCAGTGACCAGACGGAAGGCACCAGCGACCACGGGTGTCCATTGTAGTCGAGTTACTGTAAATATAGGAATATATCCTTAACTAGTTCGATCTTCAATTAAGATTCTAATTGTAGGCAGTCTTTTCTTACTGCAATAAATCATGGCGTCGGATCCGTCTTCATGCCGTAAGGTAAGAATTTACTACTTTAAGCAAGCTGGTGGTGGTTTATGAATGCAGGATATCTTGCTTTAACGTTTACAGAGCATTCGAGAGAAAAGAGAAGGCACAACTAGTTAATTATCTGTCGAGAGTTCTTACTTTACAAGATATGCATGTCATTTGGTCCGATGTTTTACCAAATGAATGCACATAAATACCAGTCGAATGTTTTTTGTACGTTCCGTTTTGTAAGGCTTACAAACCGTATTACTTAGTAGCTAGGCCTTTAATCAAATTAGATTTTCGAGTTGGATTTAGCGTGTTAATTTAGCTTGCGGCTCGTATGCATCATCTAGGACAAATCGGTCACGTGCATGTGAGAGGATGTTTTAGATGATTATCTAATTTAAATCAAATTATGCATTCCATCGCGTGTTTTCTATTACTTTGAGTTAGAGGTATGTTTTCTTGGACATGTGGTAGAGAAGTGATGAAAACTATTTGTTCCAAGGCGCACATGCTGAACATTTCATTACACTGCATTAGTCTGCTCTTTAGCATAAGTAATTTTCCCATAACAAACATCTCTATGATACCAAATATCTGTGCCCAATTTAACATAGCGGTTAACTAAGGGGTATTATGCTAGTTCATATAAGGAATGGGGACAGAGAGGCATCGCCAGAATGTCCATTGTGCATACGTTATAGCAGCATCCACGCGTTAGCGTGAGGGAAAAGTGCACCTCACCTTGGTCGAGACTATCGAACGTCTCGTAGAGACAATATTCAGCCCAGTTACAATGTGTACGCAAGTTTTATATATCATTGGGTTGTATTGCCTCTTGATCTCTATTTGATTACAATGAGAAGAGAGATGAAAACACAGATCGTTATCAAGGCGACCGCAAATGAGTGCGGTTATGACGAGGCAGTTACCTTGGAAAATCCCCTTGGTGTTTAATCAGCACGAAATTAATTAGTTATCAGTAAAATGTACTGTATCAACATACAGTGCGGAACTCTCCTAATGCTTCTTAGTGGTCGCTAAAGCAAATTGATATCACGACACCACTCTTTTGTAAATACCGCAAGTGACACGCCATCAGAATCGATAGGTCAATGGGTTGCCCCTTTAACTGGACTAAACGAAGACTGCTTAGTAATCGTCAAACGAATAAAAAAACAAATGAAATTGTATATCAACCTGTAGTTTAAAGAACCCTTCTGAATTCCGCAAAAATGAAATGGTTTTATGTAGGGCGAATTGTATCGATCAGCATTTACTTTCGGATGCAACCAATATCCGTAATCGAACTGTGTCAAACGCGACCAAAACACATCCTGTTTTCCTTCTACATCCTTGAATAATCCAGCAATGCATTCAATTCGTCGATAGTACCGTATCATGCAACTTTGGCTTACAGGGCAGCGTGGATAAAACCGCAAGGTTATGTAATTATAAGTTTGTAAACGAACGGGTAAGCTTACATGCGCAGTGGACCGTTCTGCCGTATATATTAACTGATACAGGGTTATTAGATTGTATATACAACAGAACAGTCACGGGCATGATGGTACCAAATAAT
The DNA here is from genome assembly GCA_034190875.2 of Urechis unicinctus. Taxonomy (NCBI): domain Eukaryota; kingdom Metazoa; phylum Annelida; class Polychaeta; order Xenopneusta; family Urechidae; genus Urechis; species Urechis unicinctus. The sequence continues at coordinate 58,486,006 of CM067343.1, read as the reverse complement.
GACTGCACTGTAGCTCAACATATACCACTATTCCCACATAAATTAGAATAAGCTGCTGCCAGTATCAAGGTATATTTATGCCCATGGTATGCACTTTTTGTACAGCTCGAACAAGGTAACATTAAAGAACTTGTTGCTTCAAAAAGAAAACGACCGATAGCTCACTAATAAATGGCTGATTGCTAGATTTTACAGTCTTAAACCTAGTTCTCATCCTTTGACAACGTAGTGAATGCAACTGTATCATTTAGTGAGTAAAACAACTGCCATATTGTATTAAATTGCTTATGCTTTCGTCTTTTACTCGTGTAATCAATTCAAGAAGCAAAGTACACTAGACTTATTCGAATGAGTTAAACACGACTTCTGTATGTACGGCAATGTACTGCTGAACCCTAACGGCAATCAGTACATGCGCGTGTTAACGAAGTGTGTACTTGCCAAAGGCAGGTCTGTGGTAGGTAGTCTGGCTTATATCGAAGAGCTTCTAGTATGTATTTCAACTTACAAACGATCACTCTGAAACTAGTCGCGGTAATGGTTACGATTTAAGTGCCTCAGGCCTCAGGTGTTTTATGTATGGGGAGAAATACACTTGATGTTTATTTATGGTCGAGTGCAACACATTTCAACTTATACATAACACAGATTATATCTCATTACAAGATTTCATATATTAATGGTTTCCTGTGTTCTTGAATATTCTTTAAATTTGGCTGCTTCAGTGGTAATTGTCATTAAAACTATACGGCAATATTTTGGTTATATCGCTCTTGCCACGTCTGCTATACAGAGATGATTGATGTCGGTCCCAAAGGTACAGTTTAATCAAATTTACAATTCATTTATAGTAGTGTTACATGCTTGCTCAAAATAGGCATCATTTCGCTAAAACCCAATAATAAATTATATATGATTTCCGGTTGTAAAGTTTTGTCTCCAAGAAGACATCTCTTGCTATACAAACATTGTGTCATCCACTATCTCCATCACATGATAA
>CM067343.1:58367506-58482506 GCA_034190875.2 Urechis unicinctus | reverse complement strand
AGTGTGATGCCAGTAATCTCGCATGCATTGGGCATCAGACCTCACAGCATTAATAAAATGAACTCAATGAGGCGCTAAATAAATCCGCTGAAGCAATCTGAAAATATTATACATGAAGTGATCCGGCTGATACGATTGCAGTTGATATAGACGCTAAATGTACGTTTTCTGAATCATTACATGAGTAATAGTGCTATGATACCTCGGTACATCGACGGCACCTCACTAAGTAGACGCGCGAAACACATCGACTGACAACCATTAAGAACAATCCACATCCAAGGAATCGAAAACAAATAAGAAGTTGAAGCAGTCCAGGCAAAGCCATGGCACGGTGCGTAGTATAATTTACTCGATCCTTAATCAAATCCAGCAGAAAAAAAAATGTTCCTTCGATTAAAACGATAGCGAGTATACAGATGTTGATCGGTAAATACTTCTGTGGGATTTTCCCTGTCATGAAAAATCCTTTCCCGCCGCATCGCTCTTCTGTATCCTTCTCGTATTATTGGTGGTGCTTGCTGCCGTTGTAACGTTGGATTGGTTTTATAACAGTTCGTCTGCTTTTGTGCCTTGGCCGACTAAACAAAACCTTAGCCAGTTCCGTGGCAGGCTAAGCTTAGTCGACTGCTGATAATCGTCTAATGTGTTCGTGAAATTTAGTTGGATAGTCGGCTAACCATAGTCGGCTAAGCGTGTTAGTCGACCAAGATACGTACGTGAAATAGACCACTTGGATGAAACGCTTCTTTCACACCTGCCGCCAGCCTCTAATCATTTTGTGTAATTTCTCTCGGGATCAATGTACGAACGTTTTGTGCGGAAAACTTCGTGACTAAGACGATATTGTAACTGGTACAGCTCTGGTTGCAGAATGATATCTATATTCAGTAATAAGAGTAATGAGTCTCTCCTACATGTGCTTAAGCACTCAGTTCATCACCACAATTGCTCATCGCACATGTACTGCTTTGAAGCACCAAATATTGTCAATGCATGTTGTGATGCGACCGTCACTAACACTATTAAAGCTGCAACTTTTGTTTGGGTCAATGCACTCTCACCTTTTAATGTACTTTATATGTTTTGTGGTATTGATTCTAGCTATCAACGTGACTCATCATGATCGCCATCTAGTAGCTGCACTCTGCCGAAGTAGGGGCCAATGCGGTACCGTGATATGTATAATGTAAAACTGACAACTATTCATGGGCAGACGCGACAGCAAATAACCACAATGGCGCACCACGTAGAATAAGATATCCTAATATTCTTTTAATAATGGAAACCAAATATGCGAGGGCACCTTAAAAGATTCATCTAGACATTGCAAGGTGCAGGTGCAAGGTTGTCAGAAGATTTGGAAGCAATCACGCAACATTTGCGACGATGGTGCGGAGTATTTGCATCAAATTAAATTGTGAAAGATTTTCTCTCAGTTGAATTGGATTGAATTGGTACTATTGGTGAATCCTGCTTAAAATTGACATTAGTTTGCAAAGCGTTCAGTCTCTGATCAATGTTCGATGGTTTCAAATTTAAGGCGTGGAACCCTACGCCTACTGTGACTATGTGGGTTAATTCTGATTTAGCTTGGTATATTTAAGTCAACTCCCAGTATTGGTAAAGTTTGCTTCCCGTGTAACCAAAAGCAAGATGCCATGAAAACGAAATGAACCCTACATGGTAACAAAATTTAGAGATATATATATATATAGATATATATATATATATATATATAGATATATATAGAGATAGATATATATATATATATATAGATATATATATATATATATATATATATATATAGATATATATATATATATATATATATATATATATATATATATATATATATATATATCTATATATATATATATATATATATAATATACATATGTATATATAATATATATCTATATATATATATATATATATATATATATATATATATATATATATATATATATATATTATTTATAATATGCCACATTTACGGTCCATATCCGACAATTTGGCAATGCCTCATTTACTCAATGACTGATATAGAACAGTGTAAAAGCCCTGGTAATCTTGATACCATGTATCACTATAGGGTTCATTTCGTTTTCATGGCCTCGGTACGTCAAGGCCAGAAATGTTTAAAGCTGATTTTGTGGCATGGATAAATCGCTGTGCTGTAACTGGTTATAGCGGTTAATGAATCATACCTATGCAGATCTTATCCATACTATTATACTCTTAAGATTGTACAAAGATGGTATTATATACCTTGCGATGTTGATTGGAATTAATGTGATAATGCCGTTAGGAATGATGAAAATTGTTATGCAAACAATGATAACTGCAGAAACAATATCAGGAGACAATGTCACGCAGGATAGGCTTGCAATATCTTGAACCAAATGTGGGTTTTTAAGCGGATTTGGATTACACGATACTGAATGCCATAGCATTGTGAATTGCGCTAGTTCATAGAGCCAAACGTCCCTACCTGCATTATTTCAAACACTAGCACTGCGGTACATAACCGAAAGAACTTGAATGCTTATCGTCCCCGCGGCAATAATATACATCACTTATTTCATTTCCAACTGACTGCGTTAATCGATTTTTCCCTCGTTTCGTTACGAACCATTAACACTGATTCTCACAAAAGGAAGCTGGTCGGCGCACGTATACTGACGATAGCGCTTTTACCGCCACAGTGATTTTTATGGTTATGGAGTGTCGCTGGGAGAGCAATCAACTTATGTTGCATCTCTAATGCGAAATTGGCAGTAGCTCTACATTTACACAAAATGTTTCAGTACCTGTCGCACAACGGTTGTATGGTTCACTAATCGTTTCCAGCCGAATGACCAAATTATGAGGCATGATCAGGTGATAAATGATGAAACAAATTAATCCCTGCTCCTGTAATCACAATGTTCAGTGTAAACCAATAGAATAATCTTTTTAATGACAAGCATTACGCCGCTTTTATGAATGATTTTGGACATGCACCATCTTCGGGTGAGCATACAAGTCAGAGTACAGAACACAACTTACAAATTACTTTCAATATTTTGATATATGCTTCGACTTTAAGTGACAATTTGACAGAGAATGAGCTTAATAGCTAGTAGAAATAAGTTACTATGCACACCAGCTGTCCCATCTTAATCAGTTTACTTAGTTAAGCAGATATATATTGTGCTGCAACACAACGCATCGTACTCATGTCTAAAACAATAACAGGCTTAAGCTTCTCCTACTACTATTGGAAATATGATGGGATCCATACCCTATGGAAAGCAACTATGTCTTAGACAAAGCAATACTCTTGGCGTGAATATTGGAACACGTCATATAAAAGTTACCTATCACGGTGTAATAATCAGTAAAGCGCACTTACAGTTCTGAAAGTTTATGAAATTGATAATAGTCCAACGCGTTTTCAGTGATAACGAGTTGGTGAAAAATAGACCAAACGCATTTCTCATCCAAGGCAAACAACACTGACAATAAGCCACAACATTGGTGTTTATATAATGGCAACGGAAATTAACAGGTCTGGAGTCTACATATACAAATAAACTGTCATCGTTTCTAACTTTATGAAACCTTACAGATTTGTATCTTGTTTCAGCCACAACGGGAGCAAATGTTGCCAGTGCGTTGTATTTGTTATTTTTTCAGTACACAGCGAGAGTCCATGGGTGTGTAAAATTCAAATCAAAGTGTCATGCTTGTTAACGGATCAACTTGAAGTTATCTTTTTGAATGGAATTGCTGTAAATTTGTGGACGTAGTTAGATAAAGATAAGAATTGTTTTTATATTTTCAAGTATTGCCGTTTCAATCGAACGTCAACCTTCAAAGGCTAACAAGAATCAAGTAACAATCGATGAGTACCGAAAGCATGCTTTGAATGCTTAAGTTGCCGTTAGCTTTGTTTCTTGCATTTGGTTGTGGAAATTGTGAAGTAAAAGCATGGCCAGTTATGGTACGACCTCATTGAGCTGATTAAAATAATAAATAAATACAACAAAACATACATATTATAGTTTGCTAAAGCAGTTGTAAATGCACTTTTATTAACTTACAGAACATCAAAAGCCATCCATTTGTACCCATCGCAATAGTTTGAGTTGAAATGACGCGTGCTTACGGTAGTTAGTATAGCTCCATGATCATGTTATTCATAGCGTATATCGCACTGATATTAGTAGGTAAATACTAAAACTATTGCTTCAAACTTATTCTTACCTTACGTATCTATGATGCATGTCATACTAGAAAGTGGATGCAAGTTGATCACTTCAATGGTTAATGTAAATGACAATTCGGATAAATTCAATAAAGCACTGAGTCAAATTTCAAATGGTTTAAGATTTCTTATCAATGCCACTAGACGGGATTTATTTTAGCGCTTTCCAATGATTCTTTTTATCAGATTATCAGTAGCCCACTAGTTCAATGTAAATACCATTCATGTTGTTCTATAAGGTATTATGTATTCTTCGCAAAGTGCACTTACAATGTGATTGGCTGTAATGCAACCTGGAGACAGCATTCGTTGACCGTTCCATTGACCACTGGTGATCGATTTCGTCTCAAGGGAGAGTTGTAAGCCAATTTTCGTGAATAAGCTTCATTTGCATATTCAATTTATAACATCGGCTATGTTCTCACAGCAATACTAGATGCAGCCCACAAAAGTGTGATCACTGGAGAGGATTGCTAGCTTTCCACTATCGGATGCATGTGTTATTTGGTTTTTACCTTTTGATGAAACACATGAGGCTAATGACGCACTGTCAATTTCGCAAGCATAGCCAAGACGGCGTTTGATAACAACTGACGAAAGTCAAGAGCGGCGATATGTCTGATATTTGCGTCGCTTCACTTTCTTCAAACAAAACTGAAAATGTGTAATTATATATGCATTTAGGAAGGCATTGCAGATAAATAACCGATGTGATTTCCGGCAAGCATCATGGCAGTTAAACTGTTACAAAGATAAGTTGTAGTAATGGTAACTTAAGATAAAAAATTATCCCGTAAAAACCGCCCCGAAGAGATTCAATTGTTAACACTCTCCATGTGTCACTTAAATGCCGTTCCCGCCAAACCCACTTCCTGTGTTCGCTTGAATACCTGTGTTTTTGATTAGTGACCTCTAACTCAATAGATCAGCAGCTAACATGTGCTACTAATATCATGCCCCATTTAGCCACATTATCAACGTCCTAGCCGTTGTCTACTTATTTTTCTTCCTTGGGGTGATTCATGCCTAATATGTGTGTAACAGCTGTGCAAAATCGGACGGTCGACAATGTTATGAGCTAAAGATAAATTGCCTAACGCGGTTTGGCCAGCAGCAGCTGTTGCGTGTCGTATTATTCATATCGAAGAGGATGCGATGCTCTGTGTCGTCTAAGAAACTGGTGATAAAATCGTTGTACTGAGTAAAGTATGTAGAACGACACGCTTGATGCGGTAGTATCATGCTACATGATTAGATGTGTTCGCTTAATGATGCAATATCAAATTGTAAATGTCAAACATTTTGTGGCACAACAACTTAATGTTCCTTCAATCGTACAACCACATCGTTATTGAACTTCCAACATCATTACCGTCTGACCGAGCTACTGTTAATCCACTTGTAAACAAATGGAATATTTTTGTGGTAGTGTACAATACTGTACCTGTCAGCTAGCCATTTGGCAATGCCCCTTACTCATATGCGCTTGCGAAGTTAGCGGTAACAAATATAATCAACTTCGGTACTCATTTGCCATTGCACTGAATAGTTGTGTTTTTCCTGCTAGTTGAGGCAGAACACTTCAGTATTTTTCCTCCCAAAATGCAAGTCCATCGCCGCTAATTGGCCAATACAATTGTTCCAATACCTTAGCAATAGTTGATACCCCTGTTCAAGCTAGAAATAGTTTAATGAACACTGACTAATGGATGCTTGTTTCACAAGAGGCGATTTATTATTACCGAGTTGAACTCGATTACAACAAAATGCTCCACAGAAAAGAACCTGTATAAATTGTAAGAACCCCCGTGTTTTTTTACTCACAAAAACTCATACAAGAAGGCTGGTAATCTCGGTAGGCTTTCATGCTAGCAATTGTTCTTAACTAGAAGGGATCATCTAATCATGTATTCTATGCCAGTACATTGATGATCTTAGTCACATATTGAACAGCAAATATACAAATGTCATGATCTTGATATCAATGACGTATGCTGATGATCCAGTTGGGCAAACTCCATCCCCCATTGTACCAGAGATGTTAACATACAATATCATAAACAATGATACCTTTTCTACAATTACAAATGATGAATGATTATTGATCAGCGTCATTAGTTAAATATATCAGGGCCACATCATAACAGATGACTGTACAGATATCTATGGTACAGATATACACATGACAAAATGATATGCATGTGAAAATTATGTGGTCGATGCAGTAAAGGACACTTTACAGGTCTTATTGAATATCAATTGCCATTCCCCATATGCGGCGGTTTGACCTGTAGAAACATTGTAGCGTATAATAATGAGTGTAGATACTTGTTGAAAGAGACCACATGCTGTAGTACCTATACTATGCGTTTTTAGATAAAAGTAGTGATAATATCATCGATTTTATACAATCTTTGTAGAGATATGCCATGTTCCAACTGCATTATTTCAAGTATTATAAAAGTGATATTAAATATGTATTCCTCAAATGACATGTATTGTGAGCAGCACTCTTTTAATCTAAATATTTATCATTTAAAACATAGGTTCGTATAAGGTATCACCATCATCATCATCATCATCATCATCATCATCATCATCATCATCATCATCATCATCATCTTGTGGCGAGTCAGCTCTGGAATAAAGGGTGTTCAGTAGCAGCGAAATAACGGTTCGGCATATCAGTAGGGCAATGGGATTCACCAGGTGTGCTGTGTACTCTGGTCGAATTCGTTTATTTATGCCGCTGTTTGGTGAATTTTACTTATTTAGATATCGATAAATATATTTGGGTGTTAAACAGACGTAAATGCTGGGTTGTTACCATTTTGAGGAAAATTATTTAGTGTGAATATCGGTAAATTATAAAATAAATGATCTAACAACATAAATTTCCTGGTGCTTAGTTCGCAGCAAATGTCGAATAAAATCCGAAACGCACTATTTAACATTAGTCACGTATAAACGGCGTACAATATGTTGCCTATTAGATAGGCAGATTACAACTAGACGCAATATCACGTTTTCGGATACAATTTGCTACTGTCAACAATTCTTTCGAGGCATTGATCCATTTGGGGCGGAGTGACTGATGTAAAGCGAGTTTAGCAAGTCGTATATGTGCACGCAACACTTCGTCGTTTTTAGGCCATGTTTAATAGCTGGATTTATCAAATGTTTCCAATGCGCATACAAATACGGAGATGATACGATGGCGAAACGATAGCCACACACAACCAGCAAATCAAACCATCAGATTAGCAAATTGAACCGACCATTCTAGCCGCCATATTTGTATGTAGATAAACTGTTTCTATCTGCCTTCATGTTCCCATTCTTACATGTCCGTGAAAAGCCACATTCGGGAATATAAATTTCATATGACCTCGCCACTGTCGATGTCGATCTTCGGCGATAAGTCGCTATATATTCAATGCAAAAGCAATCATAAGTGCAGCAAGTTTGGTACGTTTATCTCAGGAAGCTGTTCAATGAGCCATACGAGAAGACATTATCTGTCAAGAAGCAATTGAGAGTTACAGCGTGATAAATTAAATTCCCCTTTTCGTTGTAGAACATACTGTGGGAGCTACTGTGGGAGCTACATTCGCCATCAAACAAACGTCCACGCTTGGCTGCATATGCACTCCATGCCAATAGCCAGCATCAAGAAACCGAGGTGCCAATATCGATGTAACCGCCCAATAAGTAGGATTATGCGATACAGGAAAGACATTCTACATTCTTTGGTTTAGTAATATATCATGTGCTCAGCACCGGTTACCATTACCGTTCGCAGCAGCTGTTATATAATATTGCAAGCAGGTCATAACCATTTAAAACCAAAGTTATACGAGAAACGCCTGAAGCTGTGTCCAGTTAAAGATTAATGAAAACTCTCCTTGCAGCATTAATGTTATTAATTAATCGCAACAATTAAGCAACAGTTGATACATTAAACACATTCACACACGGATGTTACCCAATGACCGTTTGAATTCACAAGAATGTTTCTAAATATCACGGAATAAATGCAGTTAAGGAGATACCAATAACAGGATATACCCCAGCCTCTGTACTCAACACTCGTACAGAGCATACATAATGCTGTCGTTTATCCAGCTACATGTTCACTTCACAGGGGAATGACGCATACGTAATCCTAGTTAATTCTAGGTACGAACATGTACAGCCATACTCCAAATTACACAGGACACAATACCTACTTGGTACGGAATCCCATAGTGAGCATTCAGCATAAACAACAAATGGAATGCTCCAGCAGTGTGTAGCTGTGTACGTGGGCGGCAAATGAGCTGTGTCATTGTTATTGTGAGAGCAAACCTTTAAGACACAAATTCACACAATTACATTCATGAGCTCATGTTGTGAGATAACTATAGTAGGGAGCATTATTGTCTTAGAGGCTGCTATATACAGGCGGGCAGACTATATATATTTCTCGCAGTCGTATTTTTTGTGAAATGATGCATACTCTAGCTTATTAGGCCCATTGTACGAACAAAACAGCTAACATTTCTGCTCCTTGGCTTCTTGGCATATTCAGTAAACACTAATTGCAAGTAGAGGAATATAGCACCACATTAGTTTCGAGGTTCCTTGACAAACCCACGATCTTGGTGCGGTGCAAATGCCAACTAAGTTATGTCCATCGCTGATATATGTGCACAGCCCCTCGCCTTCTCGATTCTATGGTCTGGGGAAATCATAATTGATGGCCCGGTGCAAAACAAAGTCACCTAGATTGTCTTATGAAGCTTACTGTGGGCAAGTAGACCATGTAGGACTACACATATCTTCATTTTGGACTGCGTTAATAGGGAGTGTACATTGTTGCCCCTTCGACAGGATAGAAATGGGCGATTCGAAGTTAAGTATTTTGCACGGTGACAATCATCTCATCTGAGGATGTTAAAACCAAATACCTGTCGTATTCCTGCTTGCGTTTGTAGAAGCAGTAAAAAACCAAGCGATTGCTTAACACACCGCAAAGACATCCGCACAAAACTATGCAACGAAGTCCGTCGACCGGCGTGCAAATAAATGATAATGAGTTTTAGGGTTTATCGGATGGACTAAGAATTTGTGGATTGCACAACTGCAGGGCTGTTGGCGTCTGGATAATGCGAGTCAAATATATCAACAACAATTCGATCAAATTAAACTATCCAGAACCTGACAAGCGATACAGTTCATAGGTAACGGTAGGGACGCCCACTTGATTACACATTTGTAAAATCAGCATTGTATGCATATAAAAAGTATATACGGTTGCAGGGAACAAAAGTTGAATCCAATGTGTTGCAACTACTTTTGCAGTAAATACATTTGTTCCACTTACAGGCACAAATCTGGTTTCTTAATTTCAATAATTAGAACCATGCTAATTTTAATAATGCATCTGTTTCCTATAAAAGATTGAGCTCAGTGTTGAATATATTTATGCCTGCGCTCTAATCTGCCTGCCAAATTCTATCCACCCTTCAATATAGCAGCAAGCTTAAGTGAAAGATGAATTACTGGCTTTGCATGTCGCTTACATCTACTGGATCTCAAAGGAGGACTGCTACCATATATTGCAAAGTATTGCACTCTCATTCCTCAGCAAGTGAATAACACGCTCGACGATAAAGCATATAAAAAGACATTAAGAAATCGTACCAACGGCAAATGTGCCATATTCCACATGCTGCCAACTTATTGCAACCACGTAACAAACATTTGGTCTTTGAATTATAACAATACTGACTATTCAAGAAAGTGAAATATCCGCCGAACTGTTTTGCTTTTGCAAGCAGTTGAACATAAATGATAGCACTGATATGCACTGATTTTAGGTTCTTATTCGAGGCTCCTGGGAAAAATAACGGCTGCGCATTTTGGATAGAGATAAATAGTTGGCCAATTGTAAACATAGACACAATATAGACTTTCCTCTTAAGTTGAGCAGTATCTAGAGTACAGTAAAATATGACATGCCTCGTCCCGTCTTTAGACCCAAAGCAGCACTTTTAGGCTTTCATTTTGGCAACTGCTCACAGATAAATAAAGCCACGTTGCCCACCTTTAACAATAACACAGAACAGCATGTAGCTATTGGTATAAATGTTATAACACACATAAATGTTTCCAGATGATAAAAGTTGAAACCTTTTTTGGACTGTTATTTATGACATAGGGTGCATAAATAATGGCTTGTGTGGCATTTAGATATATCACATTCATGCATATATCGGTAAGAAAAAAAATTCCCTGAAACCAGCAGGTTAAACATTTCACCAGAACATCATTCACCATTCCAACGTGGGAGCTCAATAGTACCGTGCTGGACTTCTGTCCCGGTAGCGTGTCTTCACTCTTAAGTTGATATCACTTGTGAATGACTGCAAACGAACATTTGAATGAAAATAAACTTACTATCAAAGATTCAGTTTTATGGTTATTACAAGTGTTATGGCATTTTATTCTGAGCCCGTTTTTGTGGAATTTACTATGATAACTTGCCCGCAAAAGGTTCTTGTACGATAGTTGATGTAACTTAATTTACAGAGAAAACTTTTTGCAAGCATCTGAGAGCTTACGGTTTTCTTTGTGATGAATGTCCGCTGAAGAATTACCAGCACCCTGAACTGTAAGATTCATGGCTCTTCATGATATGTCATGCAACCGAAAATGCAGACAATTAACTTCTACAAGCTTCAGACAGTGCATGAACATTGTATTAATTGTGTCAGCTGAAGAATTACCTACACCCTAAAATGTTTGCTCATGAAAGTTCATACCACTTGAATTACTAAAAAAAAAATAACCTCACTCAAGCGCCTGAGAGTTCATGGTTCGTCGTATCAATTGTGTCGGATAAAGATGTTCCAAAACACGCAAACGTAAGATTCATGGTTCTTCATAAAACTTCATACAACGCAAAATTAGAGAAACTTAATTTCTCACAACCACCTGAGGGTTCATGGTTATTCAACATCTGATATGAGCCGGACAATATTCAACAAACAGTTGCGATGAACTATCCTGATTTTTTATGTATATTCCAGCAGTTATAAAGAGTATGAATTAAGATTTTCATCAATGAAGAACAAAAATGAATTGTCATGAAATTCCATGTATTTTTCATCAATAATGAACAATAGGAAATATGAGTTATTTGACTTTCAGCCTTAATCGACACTTTTGACAAATATCAAACGCCATCTCTTATCCATTGAATATCAAAGAGATCAATATTGACAGGTTACATATAGAGCTAACACTATGTTCAATAAATTGCTGCTACCTATTTTTTGCTGCGAAAAAGGGACAGTTAGGAAGGGTTTTTGATAACATCAAACCTACATAAATTGTGGACGAAGGATTATTGTTCAGCTTGCTTTTTGGCAACTGTTACAATATCAGAGACCATTGACCTAGCTACAAATCTATTTCCCTGTAAGTTTATTCTTAACCTCAGGAGATGTCTTGGCAAATCGGTTTTGAAATCAATCAATAGAGGCCTCGTCGCAAAGATTTATGATTCATGTGACACGTCCGATTTGCAGATGGAACTCGTGATATGCAATGTTATCTACGTGTTTGGCCACATTGCTATTATCACATTCAGGTTATTAAGGGTTTTATATAATTTATGGCACGTCAAATATATTTCAAAGCAACGGTTTCAGCGTATTACGCATTTTTAAATAGTGGTACAACTTGATTGACAATTGATTGACCATGTGTTTCAGCCTGGAGGTACCAAGAAACTCATAATAACATGTAATTTGCTTTACTATGCACTGTGATGGAGAAATTAATTACCAGTCAACCCAATTACAACTAGCCTGTGTGGAACAAGATAATCAGTACATTTCTTCAGTTCTAATGTTAGCAGTATTATTGGCGGCAATTATCCGAATAATTTGAGGATTTAGATTGGAAAAGAAAATTGCCAGACACGTCGTATCAACAGCCTGACAAATTTTCATGATGTTTCTATCAAGCTCTGTCATATTCCAAGGTAAGGACTTGACATATATGTATGTGGACGGCGCCTCTGTAGTCTATCAATTGTCTTTGCCGGGTCGGCACTGAAAAGGGAGAACGGGCGACGTGGAATGGTATTCATCAAGCAAATGATTTCAACGGGTTGTGGGAGGTATGGCTCTTTTATTGTGACAGTTAATGATCGAATGCATTTATCGCATATTGGCGAACAATGGTACAGTGATATTTGTGCCTTATCGGAATCACTTTGAACCAAAACTCTTTTTAGTTCCTGAAAGTGCAATATAAGTTTAAACTACTCACGCGACATATCGGAATTTGTGTTAAATTTGGTAGAGTGAAATTAATCATCATGGCTTTTTTGCGATACAGTATTCGGTCATACGATCTAGGCCTCCAATTCATCATCATCATTCACCTTCTCTATTTGTGATCAATGACCAGGCGTATTCGTTTTTGTGCGGGGTGAAGTGCTGTGTGTTATTTCAGGATCATGCGGCTTTTAATACATGGAAACTGCATGCCAGGTATGACTTATCAAAACAAAAGTGATAGTAATATTTGTGTGAAATTAACGGAATAATATTCTCACTGATATCCCATTATGGAATGATTAGGCCAATTTGCTCCTAAATGCATTATCAACAAAGCTGCTATATCGATCGGGGAGACTTATACAAGCGTGCATACTGTTTGTTAATATCATTGTAAGCCGTTTATGTAACTTGTTATTTGCTATAAATGTCTCAATAGACGACAGAGCTTGGTCTTGCACAGATATTCAAACAACCGATTGACAACTTTGAAGACTAATAACACTTTATTTGTAATATTCAATTTGTACGTTGTCACTACAGTAAATTCAAATTGTTTACGGACTTCCACGACTGGATCGATACATAATACATTGAAATATCTAGCCGCATAGCTTTATCAACCATGTATGTACATAACCGCTTTAGGGCGAGCTACTCATTACATACTCGTGGTTCAGCTCCATTTGGCGTACCTTAGTTTGCGCTGCGTCGAAAGACTAAGAACCATTTAGAGACATGTGATGTGATATGTTTTCATGCTTCTTGGTTCCTGTAGCATCGCATCTATGGTGTTCAAGCGCAATACGTGAACCGGGAGCAGTAACCTATCATTTGTAATGGGTCCCTCGCCAGATGCTTTATTCTATTGCACAAATGACCATTTGAAGGGCGGTTATGCTTTTGCACGAGGTTGTGAATGAATTCATTCGGCTTAATGGATATTTCCCAACGCGAAACCGGGTAATATTATATTGAATCACTACATTGGATATCATTGACATTACCATAATCGATCAATTAGTCGATTATAGTCGACATGAATTGTAAATACCACTACCTCTTTTCAGGCAGCTCCCATCCAAAAGGTCATTTAAGATGCATCTTTCGGCGATTTTGTGCAATTTGTATTTTCCTTCTAATTTAGTGTAGCTGCTACAATGCCTCGTTTATAATCATTACATTTAATTGGGATCACAAACATATAATTAATCGGTTAAGGCGCATTAATAACAGCTTTTGAACTTTGCATAAAAAAATATTCAAATAGACAGCGAACTGAACTGTTTTCAGCTTTAGATTTATTGCAGAGGCGCTCGTGTGGCATATTTTGGTTAAAATTCACGTCCCGTCAAAAATGAGACATCGAAGATTGAAAGGCCATCAACGTAGCTGCGGCCATCAACTGGACTCCATTGTTTTGATATCATTACTAGTCTTAATAAGAAATCGTTCGAAGATTCAGACCAAAAAATTTCGAAAATATTTTATGAAATGCACTTTTCGTAGTTGGTACCATTCTTATAACACTTTGTACGTTCTTCTAAGCATCCTGATATTTCAATTTCGATTGATAAATATCGAGGGGCAAAGTTAATAAACTAAACGCCAATATTTGTCGTAACTGGAAAGTAATTACTGTCCTTGCCTGATTTTTTGTTTCTACATGAAAGTATAGAGGACAATTATGCAGTGCCATGTGTAATTCATTTGTATAATAATCTAGATCAGTCTAGTTAATCAGTCGTCGTGATGGTCTTTTAGGCTTTCATCGTAAATGTTTTCTTGGCAAGCAGTTACTCAATTATGTTTTATCTTATAATTGTTAAACAATATCGTATTACTTCATGGGCACTCGCGTACCTCGGAAACAGGCGAAATTTTACAGCAAAAGTAAACTATACACCAGTTAAGTTATGCCTATGAAAGAATTCAAAAAGGGAGTTTTGTTCATTTAATTTGCTTGACACAAATATTGTAAAGCTCGAAAAACCAACCTTGGCTTCGAATTAAATCATAACCTTATGAACTACTTTACTCTCAGGCAGCCCCTTTGCTTTAGACACAGTTGGTGCCACACTTTCACTCCAATTATATTAGATATCAGATGCTGTTTAATTAATATATATAGTGCACCAAGCACTTACTTAGCTACAAATGGGCTGGTCTGTGTTCTACAAATGAACGTCTGCTACTTTCATATGACTCGCGCATCTTTTTGGCCTTCTTCAAGGGCCTTTACAGTATATCAATGTAGCTTCAGTTGAAGCCAACGGTTACCAATGGCTGTCAATTCTGTCTGTACATTCAATGTGTGAATAGAACTGAACAAAAAGAAGGGCAATGGCTTATAACAATATGATGCATCTGTTATGTGCACGATGTAAATAGAAGGAGGGCTTACGCCTCATATGGCGCAATGACCGCATATATTGAGTCGATATTTCAGACAAACGCAGCAATTAGTCGTAGCCTTTGTCGGTAGCAAAGGAACACGTTTTTGACAGGGAATTGCAGAGTGATTCTTGTTCTTTTAATAACTGGGAACAAGAAAATATAATCAACAGATCATCGAAACATTGTCGTTGAAAAAAGCTGTGTAATGTCAATAGAAGACCACCGTAGGACCACAAACCCTAAACTCTATTAGCAGTGACCGAATACGACCGGGTATGTATGCAATGGTCCGTAGCATATAACTGTCTGCATTTGACCAAGGCGTCATGATTCGAGCATCAATAGAGGGCGGTGATAAAAAGTAGTCACCGCCTATCACATTGTCATGATGCGAGCATGAATATATGTTGGTGATATAATGTGCTCATTGCATATCACATCGTCAATAAGGCGATGTCGACTGCATCAATACTGTTTATTTCAATACTTCACAGACTACCTGTTAATATCCTACAGACCATCAAGGTAATAGGCTTGCTTCTGGCGATTCATGATCAAACACCGATCAGGTGAATGATTTCTTATTTATGACAAGTGTCAGCTCGATAGTAAGAAAAAACTGAATTATCTAGATTTGCATTGCACACCATTCAAAGCAAGCGAATGTGAGACAATATGACCTGCCGATTAATAGTAATAACCCTAAACGGGATTTATAGCTACGGGCATTATGTATGAGTAGTCTCTGGCCACAATAGATGAATTGATCGGCGTGCAGTACAAAACGGACAGTTCAGTGGAATAACGTAACTTACTCTCAGACAGATATATAAACATCAGTAGTGTTATTATTTACTAAATAGGTAATGCCATACTCACTTGGGCGGTGCGTGCGTGATATTTAATTTTCGTGCTGACACTGTCAAGGTCCATTTTAAAAGACCACATTTTGCCTGAGGCTGGTGGATGATTCAATCAGGCCGCACTTGTGGACCCGCACTAAATCTATTGGAAATGATGAAAACTATCATAAATCTATGGGGAGTGAACAATATGGGTAATCGGAAGACATGTGAACGGTATATTGCCACCTTAAGAGTATATATTGCGAGTATAATATCACGTCTGGGCATTCATTCATTGGTGTTAACACGCAACCTAAATCCCTTAACTCTGTATGCCAACACAGATCGAACCATCCTCATTGGATACAACGCAACCAAGCCTCAGCGAGATAAATCTGTAAAGCAGTTTACCTATTAGTACTCAGATAATCACATGATTCACCACATTTGCATTAACAAGGGCGTATTTCTTAATAGAATTGAGACACATTACCGTTATACCTGAAAGCATCAGTATGTGCTCCGAATCTGAATCTATTGCAAAGGAGTCGACACTGTAGTTGAATTGTGCCGTAGGGGATTTGCAGAAAGTCATTTGAGGTAGCAGTATCGCCGTTTGCACTAAATGAGTTGTTAGGAACTAGAGACTAACGATGGTCTGTTTTAACTCAAGAAATCTCCAGTGCCGTAACAGAAGATGTATAGGGTAACATAAAGACACAAAGTGTTTATTCAACGCACCACCACAGAGAAAGTTTCTACCAATATATATATATCCGAAGAAATGCAACATTCATTTGTTTGATATAATGTAGTGTTTTTGATAAAATATTTATATTTAGATATGCTGATCAGCAATAATGTGTCTATAAAAAGTTGTCCAGTAATATAAACCGTATCGACAACACAGCACCGCATTAGGATATGCTGGCCAATGTGAAATATTAATCGATAGGATGGAATATATGTGGTACTATGTACAAAACAGCCCTTCAGTTGCGTTTTAAACTTTTGTCATGCTGTGCGAGGCAACATATAGTGCAGGTATATAGCATATGTTATCAGAGGCAGGTCTCTATTACATGCCTTAGTAAGACTGCTATCTATCAGATTTCAGTGGCCTGCGTAGAGCATTAGAGTATTAAGCTTCAAAGGTGACAGCATGGAAAGAACATATTCTTGCGATTGGGTGTCATATTAGTACTACTGTATGTACTCTACCAAAACACATTTAAACGATTCTGTGAAATCCTACATAAACAAAGTGACCATCCTTTTGTCGCGCGTAACTGATCACGAATAAGGTAAATATATCAGCTAACTGCTGATACCCTATCATTCACTTAGCAGACAGTTGCCCTATCCCAGAAGGACGTCCGCCCTCCATTTCCTCAGCTTTTGCGAAAGCTTGTGACACACCGCAGTTAATTGAATATCCAGTCAACCCCCCAAAACGTAGCTCGTACTTGTAACTCATATTGGACTTGTATATACCCCGCATCATCATGCCAGTTTATTTTGAATAAAGTTTTTGGATTGACATTGGCCAGTGTAACCTAAGCATAGATAGTTTTTAAAATAGGACAACTTCTTAATTACTAGTGCTAGTTTTGACATTATCCTCACTGACAGTTGCATAGTTATTAACGATTGTTTTTGCCAGAGCAGTGATTTTTTTGCATCGTTCTAAAGTTATTGCATTGCTTAGAGGCAGAACTAAAGTTATAAGTAGAAATCATTGTCCTTATATCTCGATTTGTAAGCTCTAACAAACACACGGTAACTCATTTTGGTTCCTGAGAGTATTTAATTTCAACTATTCTTTCCAATATTACTGCATCACGATTTGAGATAACTGAAAACGTACATAGTCCTCAGCGCAACGGACTGATTCCACATTAGATGTTGGTTTGCATTCGTTTTCATCATACGGTATGTAAAGGATATAACGGCACACCTAGTTAAGTGTGCGATGTGAAACCTGCATTAAATCATCGTCATCATCACCATCATCAGCAGCAGCAGTCTGAAGCATCTGTCTCTTTATTATCATTTTCTCATAGTCGTCATTCGGTAATAGATGCTAGATTATCGTCGTCTGAAAATCGAATCACTCTGTAATGTCCAATGCTTGTCGTGGCCTTCCATTGCACCACTGTCAATATCCACCTATCATTACAACAACCGGTACAGTACAGATGGGATCATGCGTGTGTTGCCATGCTTTATAACCCATAAGGATTAGTTTAAAAGGAGTCGTTCCGCTGAGTACTTACCCAGGAGAATGGGTCGATTACCACCCAAAGAAAGCCGTTTAAAAGCGGCCGGTGTCTCTATAAGGTACAAGTACACATAAATATGTTAAATTGCTAATCATTCAAAGCATTAAATCGTCGACTTCGGGATATGGATTGGCTTGGTGAAAGTAGACAATCAACGTTACATTATGACGTCATTAATAATTCCCCTCCACACCTTCATGATGCTGGTGTATCCGTTGTGTTTACATTAGCATTGTAAACACGATCTTCTAGCTATATTTTTCAGCTATGTCAAATAATGGCTTGAAATCTTTTCATATTTACCCTCTCATCTGGAAAATATCTACGAATTGACAGTTCAAGCTTTGTTAGATTACAATTTAAAACGTGGTCGCATGATCAATAATAATCAGTGTAAATGTTTATCATCGCTTTTAAATAATCTACAAATAACATGGTCTTTTATTGATATGAAATGCAACGCAATAATCATTCTATTCAGGTATGCATGTTCGTTTGAGAGTATACATATTAATTAGTCGATTGATCGTCATGTCGCAGGGAAGATAAAGATCGATTCTTACAGTCAAAGATCATGGGGTGCCTCAAAGATTTGTGCCAGGTGTCAGTACATTCAGTAGGACTCATGAATGTAAGTATATCGACACGAGTTCTTATTAATCCTCTGATCATATCAGTGCTTATTCCTCGCTGACAAAGTGATCATACATCCGAAACATCAGTATTTCAATTGGTATTGGAAATGGTCCGGTTTCATCTTTATCTAATGGCCGACGAGCTACTATATTTGTAGTTATTGGTGTTAGGTATAAGTGAAATTGTAACATCGTCATTACAAATTCGCCATCATAATTATTGTAGTTGTCACAAATACTTTGATGTGGTCAGAAACAACGTCTTCGATGCAAAATAAGCATCAGAAAGCGCTGTTTATGAGGCTAACCATGTTGCCATTGTGCGGAATCGATATGCTCATTAAAGGACACACTAAAGTTTGTAAGGCGTCACTTGAATTGGCCTCAAACATTACCAACAGCTAGTGTGAATGCATTAATGGTTCTCCTTTCAGTCAAAGCCAATCACCCCGAGTGTATGCTTGCTAACCACTAATGATATAATAGTTAGCAATCAATGCTTCCATCGCTGACGGAATTCTTGTTTTTAAAGACGTATGAGTTATGCAGATGGTGTATTCTATGCATGTTATTATGTTTGACAGAAACAACTGGTCATTAAAAATTTGTTCCAAAATGATCAATGGTGTCCGACAATTTGTAAATAGAGCCGCACAACAATATTGTGTAGTAAGTCAGATCATGAGTGTTCAGAAAAAGGCATATTTATAAGATTAATATGTTCAGAAACTCACGCTGCGTTGCCAAGCATGACGACGACATGCGGTAAGGATTGTGATTTCCAAATATTATAAGACGATGACATTTTGATATTCATCCAAATAATGAAGATGGACCCAATTCAGTCTATTTTCATTGCAGTTCCAGTAACATATAAGAAAGGTCGTGTTGTACTGCCCGTGTCGTGTGGCTTGGAATGGAAATGGCTTTGGTATATTCTTCAACAGGACATTATCACTAAAAGCACCTAAGGCTATTACAAAGATACAGCAATGTCTGTGCGCTTGTGGATTAGCTGTACCGTGATAAGTTACTTTAGTAAGACGTGGTCAAATAGCCAAGCCATTACCAGTGGGCAAGTCGACAACAGTTTGTGCTTTCTTTTTAGCAATTGGCTGCTATATGTTGCATGGGTGTATACAGACAATCACAGCTGCAATGGCGATAGGAAATGCTTGTGATTCACAAATATCCGTATTCTATATCAACTCACTATCTATTTGCGTTACTTGGTAAACAAGCAAGAGGAAGCATGTCCGGTGTAAATCCGATATTACGTCTGCTTACCAATCAGCTAACTAATGCCTCAATTATATTCAAGCAATGATCAATGCATATCAATAAACCAAAGTTTGTTTAGATGTTCTGCCATACCTGTTCTTTGGATATCCACACCTATTTATTTCAACCAAAGAGATTATAGCTTCGCTAAGAGTGCTCACTCAAGCGTTTTGGCATAGTGTCTTGTCAGAGCGTCTGTTAACACAACGCGGAATTCTTTGTTTAATTTGGAGCCGTTGTCGTCTCGACCAATCAGATGACTCCGTATGCAGTGATCACATACATGGCTTTTTGGGTATCGCCAAGCTTGATATTTACGCTCTCTCAGAGTCGACGGTCATGCCAGTTGGACAAAGACCGAAGACAGCAGTATTGTATCAGGGAAAAATCTATCAATCACATCGATATTAATGCAGATATAGTCAGGAATGAAAGCCATTAGTAGTAGTCATGAATCACGATATTATCCTACGTAGTGTCACGGTGGAGGATAAAAACGTCGTGAACGTTTAACGTATTTGCTGCAACAGATGTAGTTTATTTGTCATGAGATGGGATGCAGATTTTGCCTCCTTTTGTTTGCCGTGTATGTTATTCTCTCTACATCACATAACAATCCAGAGCCAAAGTGGATAGGGCTAACTTTAAGAGATTCGCCATGCCTGCCAATCGGTCAGCAGTTATATGTTGGCACTGAGTCAAAATGGCATTTTCGCTTATAAATGAAAAAAACTGCAAACAAAATTTTGCGTTTCTACATTTTAACAGCGCCAATAAATAATCAGATCAATCTCTACGGTGAATATGTGAGATGCCTTCTTGCGTATGTTGTCTTTTTCCAGAGAGTGATATATCATACAGCCAAACTATATCCTAAGAAGAAGGCTCATCAGTTACCATTATGCGTGGCACTTCATCTTGGACGCACCGCTGAAAAATTAGGCAGCAGCTGCAGGTTTGCTTGTGAAGCACATGAATTAATTGGATGACGTTTGGCTTTACACAGTGTCAAGCAGAATGGATTTGCTATGTTAACCTCCGTGGGTTTTAAAATGCTGTGTAGTGTTCAGAAAGTGTTCATACATTTTACGCTTTTTCATGTTAACCAGTCAATTTGACAAAATGCCCTCCAAGCTTATTACTCAACTAATATACATATCACTGACTTTACATATCTGCTTTTACATGTCTGTTTTTCTTATAAATCAACGAGCATGATGCAATAGCTTATGGGCAAACAATGCACTCTAAACACTAATAGCAACATTTTTCCACCACTGCAACACCAATTAATGTCATCAGCGGTATGACTCTCGTCCAAGTTATATTTTCATCTTAACTTCGCATTACTCTACGATATAACAGCGGCCAATAGGTGCATTTTGCTGCTGCTGCATCATATGAATATTATTATGTTGATATTGTTAGCTGAACAAATTCTCCAAAGCAGGGTGCAATTTATCTTACTATTTTCAGGCTAATAATAAGACAATTTCGATTCATTTGTAAAGCCAAATATGTATAATGTAGAATGGTACTTAAGTGAGAGTTCTGTTACAGTCTGCTCCAGATAATTCTCAATCTTGCAAAGCTATTCAGGCATATCAAATGAGGGTTATCTATCCTGAATCACTCATTTACAGTATGTTGTCACAGTTGGGACTATCTATTTTGCGTTTGCATTCCCAATTATGCTCTGAAGCTTATATGATACCGGACCATAGTGCTGCATGCAGCTAAGAGAGTATTATTGTAGCCTTTGCTGTGTGAAATGCAGAAGGGTATTTACTCGGTAAACTATCTACAAAACAATGTTATCACAAATCAGATAAGCTACAGTTGAGACAACAAAGCACATAAAATACAAAGAAGTTTGCTTCGCGCACGCGTAGCAAAACTTTATTGTGCTAGTTAAATATCTACTGTAAGATAATACATGCCACTAAATCAGTAATCTGAGAGGGACAATTAGGCTTCTGTAATACAAAATAGTTAAACCTATACCTTCAACTCGACTTTCAATAACACCGCACCATCGTCTTTAGTCCTATGGATCTTATTGATGATAGTTGCTTCAACTAATGAAATCATATATCTATCACGCCGCTATTGTATGTGTGGTCAATGTATTTTACTCATTTTAATGTGTTTATGAGATGCAAATCGCTGGTGAAACTCTGAAATATACCTTCAATGAGTGTGCATCGACGCACACATATATACTTTATAAACAATGATGTATACGCAACATTATATCAAAAGACAATACCGCATCTTAGCGGTTTCAAAAATATGTTGTAGGCACTTTTTGATGCGTCAGCGACATAAAAATATGGTTCAGAAATAGGAATCAGTTATATTAGCAGCTTTAAAAAATGTACAACCTTTTCAATTATAGTTAAATATCCATCGATATTGATCAGGGCCTAATAACTAGGATATATCTACTTCTCAAAAGCATACCTTGAATAAATCACTATGGGAAGTAATGCTTTATTAGCTTGTTAAGCGGGTTATATCGGTTGGGATATAATTTTCTACAATGAAAACACGGGAAACAAAACGCATCACTTCCATGGTGTATCTTGTGTACGCTCATCACGTGCCTACATTAGAATCCATTATATCAGTAGACAGTTGACGGTCTCATCAGGCAAGAGTTTGACAAGGCAATGGGACAGTGATTTGTATCACCGTACAGTATAGGGTAACAAATAAATATGTCAGCACAACAAGCCTTCCGGGACGGAGGCATAGAGATGCACTCGTTACAAAAGTGGCCATGATGCAAATTATCAGTACAAAACATGCAACAAACGTTGATGGCTTTCCCATCATAATCATAGATAGCACCGTGCGCGTAGTGATCGTTATCTTTAGTATAAATGGAGTCTGTTAATTCAGATTGTGGACAGGTTAATTGTTTGGTGTGAGCACGATTAATTTTTAAGTAAATTAGGAAGCTAGCGAATTGCCTTTGTGATAGCTTGGGATCCTTTACTATTCACTTAAAATAAATACTCGCTGAAATAAACGCTAGTTCTAATCTATTGTTGTCGGATTTGATTATTCACAGGTAAGCTAGCATTCATCATATGTTAATCACCTAATCATATGTGCTATATTTACGCCGCTATGTTGTTGATTTGCCCAATCGAAATACGTATGCTTATAACTGCACCAATAAGAAGTAAATATTAATGCACTATCACGGTAAACGAATAGCACCAACATAAAATAATTGGCATACAAAATTAATTTTAGACCGCATCTTACGAATGAAAGAAATATATGTAGAAACCTGGTAATTATTCTTATTTGTCGTTGTCATTGCTACTGCAATATGTTACGTTCCTCTCTGGTCTAGAGTAACTTAT
Source organism: Urechis unicinctus (assembly GCA_034190875.2). Lineage (NCBI taxonomy): Eukaryota > Metazoa > Annelida > Polychaeta > Xenopneusta > Urechidae > Urechis > Urechis unicinctus. The sequence continues at coordinate 58,459,104 of CM067343.1, read as the reverse complement.
TTTGCTGATTGCAGTTTCATAAACCAATATATACTCCTTATTTCGCGCTAGGGTTCTTGATTCCCGAGGCTTGGTTCTATCGTATACCCAAGAGTATGTGACGATGAAAAATACATCAATATCAAGCATGGCTTTAATTGCCCCAAGAGTATCATTCTAATATCAAGCCAATAGTGCAATATAATTAATGCATAAGGACAACAGTGCAACACATGTGGACAAACACAGGTGTATTCTCCAATTCGTTGGTGCACTGGCAACATGGTGCATACTACTTCATTTATGCTCCGTTCAGTAGGCATGATCTATTTTCTTCTGAAAATGATGACGATATGTATATCAAATAATGTTGTATGGAAAAGGACGGTCATAGAGATTACGATGGCGATAATAATGCTGATAATGATGCTGATTGTTATAATAATGGCGTTGATGATTAGGATTATGATGATGCAAATGGTGATATTGGTGATAAAGATGTTGATGATGACGACGACGACGACGACGATGATGATGATGATGATGATGATGATGATGATGATGATGATACTAGAATTAAATCAAAAACGCCGTAGCCAGGAGAAAACGGACAAGCCGGATGTATACTAGGAGCCTCGATGCTGCAAAACGGCAAAAAGCTCCACATATTGCGAGTACATGCGCAGCTGTTTTTGTAGTGCGTAGAATTAATAGATGACGGTAGCTTGTTCTATATGCATTAATTATTACTGCTAAGTGCGACATGCAATTTGTATACAATAATACGTAAAGCAGGAAAACAAGAAGTTCCATCTATGTTTTTATTCATATGGTGAGAGCAATAAACGCAACTAAATGCCACGGCTTGAATGGTGAAACCAGGTTCGACATTTTCATGCGCGTGCCAAGTATGATTGCGCAACCGCAACCCCTCACAGAGACAAGCAACCAGCCTGAAACAACTGGAAGGAGGCTGATAGCAAATGTGGAAGAGTCGATATCCCTATAGAAGCAGCCGAGGTGAGTGGGTTGTCTAGTTTACAGGACTTGCTTTCGAAAATGCACACATGTGAATTAAGCAATGTTAACAAAACATGGACTTTTCAAACCATCTTAAAGCTGATTATACTGTACTTATGGTACGACGACGTTCCATTCCAGTTCAATATCTCGCGAGAGAATCTCAGACCAACATTGCTACTATCTAAATCGTATAAGGCATGAATGTTGTTCAGTTCATTAATAGTAGTATTGTACAAATACTAGTACGTGCTATATTTCAATCACTCGTGATTGTGTGCCTGACTAAAATGTCTCAAATAGCCCCTGCGTCTCCACGACTGACACAAATGTTGTGACTTATCCTAAGCTGTTAGATTAAACGTGCTGTCTTCCCTTTGATCTCTCGTGCTTTTAAGTCTTTCAATCATGATTGTAGTCGCTAAGCTAAGTATTATTTCAGTTAGTGTTAGACACCATCACGGTATATCTTGGCGCCGTAAATGTACTTACTATCTCGTGCTAACTGTTCTTGGTCTCCCTAGCATTTAATACATATATTATCTTATTCTTTTCCAACTAAATAATGTTGATGCTCAGACGCCATTGTACCAGTGTCAGTACCATTCATTGTTATAGACATCAAAGACCTTATATATAATAATACGCCCAAATTTCACAGTCGGAGTATGTTAACTTTTATGCTAGCTTTTAGATTAGTCACTAATAGTTATTTATTTCAGTTGTATAGTACACCAAGAAAACAAGATGAAGTGGTCACACACAACATCATATGCATGAATTAAACATTTCATTCAAATGTATTCACAATAAACTGGTATGCTAATAACAAGCACATGCATTTCAAAAGTATTTTTGTATTTGCTATTGGCTACAGCAAAATAATTGCTCATTGTGAAAGAGCATGCATACCTTCGTATACAGTTTTGAAGCATCATGCTTTTTATTGAGCTTTTATGTAGTGCAATATACAATAGCATGTAGATTGTTGGTGTGCGAGACATTAATGAGCTCTTTACCTCCAAATAACTATAGCCGTCGAATATATCGGCGTTTTTTCTGCCGACCTCAAATATGTGAATCGACCGTGAATCACCAGGATAAACGTTACACTGTCGTTTAACAATGCAATATATGGCAATCTGCTTTCGACAGAATAATTTTTCAACACGCGCCAAAGTCATAAACTGATTGATGAATATATATGACCGTTTGTGGGTGTTTATACTTTGCCCCATATTAATCCCTGGTGGTTTGCCGTCTTTTACAAAATAGCGACTGTGTTGTAAACACAAGCGATATTTCCTTGGGTGATATTCGTGATATGCAGAATGAATGACTTCAGATCCGCTGCCGACATGCACGATATATAGGTACTTGCAACTATCTGCAAAACACTTTATACCAAACGATGTACCGGGGCACAAGCTTTACATTAGACACAGGTTGGCAAACAAAGCTCACACATGCATTTTCACTCCTACCGATTGATACACTCTCCAGGGGTCACTTGCAAATGTTAATAAATGTAAACTAATACAATCTACGTGCGCAAAGAAGTATTGCATAAACGCCGCTTTATTTGCGATGGTAAATTAAACGATATTTGCTACCGATTCAAAAACTGGTCATGGTAATATTTTACTTGTACTTTCGTGTTACATCTAAAAATATAAAAACGAGCCTTTGAATCTCAAGAAGCTGGATATTATTCGCTCTTTATGCGGGTTATGCAGCTTGTTCAATAAACAAGCTGCATAACCCGCGATTAACCATATTTTATTGGTCTTAATCATTATGTGGTAATACAGGTGTTTCCATTATAAACGCACAAACAAGCAGAACATTACAAAATCTCATAAATGGAATTTTTCAGTCCGCGCGTCAATTTGCAATCAATCTATTTGACTATGTCGAGATTGAGCACCTTGTTCAGCTGTTTCTAACATGCCATGAAGGAAACCTGCTCTAATAAGTCGTTCATGTTCTTTTGTGTAACCGAGCTATTTTTGATCACATCCCTCATGAATATGTGCACCTAGAACCCAGTGTTAACCTTGCATCTGCCTTGGTTAGAAGCTATGTTTAGCATACACACAGGTTTCCTGTTTCTTCCAGGTACAACATACAGATTGATCGACTTAATGTTAAAATAATGTAGGCGTCCTTCGTATTACATTCGTTGCACGAAAGTTAATCACATCCCTCATGAATATGTGCACCTAGAACCCAGTGTTAACCTTGCATCTGATATCGGCAATTCAAACCATCTGCATTGATTTTTTAAGCTTTAACGCTAATATCAGCCTATCTAGATTTGTAATTTTGTATTTGCGTCTGAAAACTTATTTTCGTTTTGTACTCATCACCTAACACGACAAAACTAGATTGGTTTTCATCGTCACTGGAAAAAGGCTAGAAACATACAGTACAAGAAATTCAAGTTAAGCAGAGATACAAATGGAGAACATAAGTGCATGTTAAATGCAATTCCTGGTTTGTAGATAGTTGGGTCTGGTTGAGGAATTGGGGCCCTGCAGAAAGCTTCTAAAGTATCACAATTATCTTCATCCACCAACAATGTTGAAAGTGACGTCTATCCACAATATTTTCGGTCATTCTGGTGTTTTTGTACTGATCGTGTGGAATGTATATGCAGACGTTGCCAAACGACTTTTTAAAAAGTAGTGAATACTTGAACTAATATAGCTCTATTCATTTGAGCAATAGTCACGCCGATCTAAGATTGGGGAGGATGATATGAAGGCTATTATCACTGTGGTAAGAATAAGAAGGCGTCATTTGATCATTTCAGCTGCTCAAAGTTGGTCTTTATTTCCTTATATTGAAACAGACAGCAAAAGCTTAGACTAGATGGTAGTGAGGAAAAGTTTCAATAGTTATTTTGAACGACAATCGTTAAATCATGCATCATTGCGAGGAATGCAATTGACAATGGGCGATAGCAGAGATCGGCAGATCTGGCAATTTAGTTAGGCAACTTAAAATTACCGGCTACTGCTTAAATGATTGCCTAATATGCACATTTAATTGCCCACTAATTGGGGCAATAGAAGAGTATTCAAACTATTTCCCGCTTATTATATAAATATATATTTAACCATATATGGTAAGAGACACAAAACATTAGACTAGATGGTGGTCAGGTGCTAGACATTCGAGGACGTATATAGAATTACAGTAATAGTATCAGGCTGCGGGGCTTATATGTGGCAAAACACGATGCATTCATCATTATAAGCAACTTGCTGTCAATGCTACTGCACGACACAAAACGTTTAGCGCATATCGAATTATACGACAACGAGTATAGGATACTTATGGCCTCCGAGTTACAAATGCATGCGTTATTATACAAGTGACAGACACCTGACCTATAACCGCCCATGAGAGTCGGTAATTGCTTGTATAGGTGTAACGTTTGCATCAGCCGTTATCATACAAAAAGCTGATGTTAAGTCAGTTTTCACAGAATCAGCAGAAATAGCAACACTGCTTAATGGTTTGATACTTGGAAAGACAGCTTACACTGCAATGCTGCTTTGTATTTGCTTTTACATTAGCACATGCTCAATGATACGTAGCAATAAAAACAAGTGCGTACACCAACTGGCGTGTTTTTAAGCGATCTTCTTTATGTTGCATCACCCCGATACGTAAGTAAGATATTTCTTTATGAAGCTGTCTTTGTGTTAGTTATTCATGGTATCAGTGACTGGTTTGCTGTGGAATTGAACAGTTACCATTGTAACAACGCATAACAATATTGATACATCCTCGAGATTCAACATTGCCGTTTAAACTATCAAATTTAAATATCTTTACATGAGACATTAAATGCTCAAGCCCTGGTCATGACAGTTGGTGGTTGCATTTTGATCTAGGTATGATGACATTATGCTAATCAATCTTCATCTGTCACTCCACGATGTGAGTAAATTCAGTTCAAGTATCCGTGCAAACACAAGTTTATGAAAACAAACCATTACTTAACTTATTAGATATCTTTTATTTAAGCTCATATTTATCTTATAAGCGTCATTTCTGTTTATACACAACCATCACATTTAATTTCCGTTTCTTGGGTTATATATGTTATTAGACACGTTTGTATTTAGTTAAAAACAGTAAACAGGTCTGTTATTTAAGGATGCAGCTATTATGCCTTACGTGCAAATAATCGACACACTTTTGCAACCAGCATATTTTCGCCGAATGTGACGATACTTCATAGTGATCACTTAAGCATTAAACTGCCGAATTCAACGCTCGACCAGGAGTACTTCTCCCCTCCTCATTATTTATTTTTGTTGACAATCAAATTCTAAAATGTATCGATCTAATTTCTAATTCTGACAGTTTTATGATATCGATAGATGAACATAATTCATATAATTTAATTTGTTTTACTTATATACTGAAGCAGCAATGCAGACAGTCATCCATGGTTGTAATGCATAGGATGAATGCTTTGGTAACCAGACCCATCCTATAAATCGCACCAATCGTTATTGAATGTTATGAAACCTTTAACACACACATTCACATTACATAACACGTTACACTAACACTGCATATTAAATAATGCTATCAACACAACAACAAATAACTAATGGTTATGTGAATGCTAATATATGTCGTTTAGCCTGTTCAATTCGTACAATCTATGTATTAGGCATAGCCAATACTTTAACCTCCCTGCATTTCTAAGCTGTGTATCTCATTTTCTCTTGTTAGACTTTATTTTTGATTGGTAGCAAGATACCAGAGGAATAAGCACTTTGTAAATAAACTTGGTTTCAAAATGGATTTGAAAGGTTTGCAAACGTTTTCTCATTCAGCTGTTATATTGATATTAAGCAACAAAGGCAGTGATAAAAAATACAAAAGAATCAATTTTGGTTAGCTCGATCTGATCCGTTAACTGAAATATCATGTTCATCAAGATCACTTATTTATTTCTGATAGCCATGCCTGGTGTTATTATCTATCCCCGTATCAACAAATAGATCCACTTAAGTGTTTGACTCAGCAGAGTCTTTATCATGCGCAACATTGGCGTTTGCCCAATTTGATCGAAAACTTGACCATGATGTCGACAACATCGACAAATAAATGAATGTAGTTGCAATGTAGCATTAATGTTCGAAGCTATATTACTTAGATCATTCATGATGCATATTTTGTTGAATCATCGACAATACGTCATCGCCATGCCCTCTTATTATCATCCAAGCGCACTGTTGGCATCCACAATGCGATTTTAATGGGCGGTATTTGATGACTGTTCAAGAGACAGTAGTAACGGTAGTATTAAGCCGCATATTAGACGTTGTAGTGCGGTGAATCTGCTTTTAATGGTATATTTGATTGATGCTTGTCCTTTTGTCCTTGCAACGCTGATCATACAGAATACTTCAGACGTTATCAGTTATGACTCATCTTATAACTGTACATATATTGTAAAAATGTCTACGCATTCTCAAACCAGCAGGTCAAACATACTTGTGGCTACTTGATTCAATGAGATCAATGTAATTTCCCCGTGATGCGCTGAATTAGAATTATTCAGATAATATGGGTAATGAGTGATGTTTGTTGGTCAATCAGAATCGAGCATGAGATATGAAACCATATTCCTGAGCTTCCCTCGTTAACTACAATTCGCTTTAAATGTAGCGATGAGCACAATCAACAAATTGATTTACACAACGACCGTGCCAACGACAATTGGAATGTAACTGGTTACCTATAATTGTTTGGGTCATAAACTTAGGCGTTGGGGAATAGATTATCAATTTGCATCCCGCTTAAATTTTCGAATGAGCCACGTCGCAGGTTTGTCAGCTTTAGAAATTACAAATGAACCGTTCCACTCTCTTATGTTTGCCAGCCAATGTGTTTGAGACTAATCGTTTATCTTGTACGGAATTATATAAAGCATTTGATTCACCAGTCGAATAGCAATGTTTGTTCTCGAGCGACTGCGTGGGTTGTTAGAACATAGCGTCAATATATCGATTTCGATTAGATCATAACATCATAGCACTGGTATAACGTTGATGACATTTGACGTTTGACTCTCTACTCAGCGTGTCCCGCCCACCAGATATTTTACCAAAGCTAACCATGTCGCCACTTAACATGATCAATTATTTCATTTTTGCAACAACTGGTGTGTTATAAGTGGGTCGGTTTGTTGGTAAGTTTATCGGATAGTTGTTTGATTGGTTTGTTGATAGGTTGGTATATACTTAGTTAGCTGGTTAGTTGTATGGTTGTTTGGTTGTATGGTTGGTTGGTTAGTTGGTAGATGGATAGTAGGTTGGTTAGTTGATTGGTTTGTTGGTTATTTGGTGGGTGGGCGGTAAGCTTGTGTGTTGGTTTGTTTGTTAGTCGGTTATTCGGTTTATCGTGTGGTTGACTGGTTTATTGTTTGTTTGTTGGCTGGTTGGTTAACCGGTTGGTTGATTGATTGGTTGGTTGATTGGTTGTTAGGTTGATTAGTTGATTGGTTGGTTTGAAGGTTGGTTGAATAGTTGGTTGGTTGGTTGGTTGGTCAGTTGGTTTGTGTTTGGCTGGTTGGTTTGCTGGTTGCTATTTACGTTGGTTCATTAGCAGGTATGCTGGTCTGAATGCCCATTCATTTTGGTTCATACAGTCATCAAGTCCAACAAACTAGACCCGCGTTGTGAATACCTTTCGGTTAGTGATAATGATTGTTTTCAAGCCGACATTTAGTGTCTGTAATAAGAGCTGCGCATAGTATATTAACCAACAATCTTGACACGCAAGCATATTCTGCTTGGATATTGGCAACTAGAAGTAGGCAATGCTAGAAGTTATGCGCGCAATAATACTAAACTTTGGAGCTGACGTCCCTATGTTGGTTAACGTGGCGTACCTTTACTAGCTTTCGTTAGCGCGATTTCTGTTGCTAATGATATTCGTTGTCAAGAAGTATTATAGAAAAAGTTAGCGTTTATTTGATACATTATTTGGTTCAATTGTATTAATGTTGCATTCAGCCATGTATATTGCATGTGTCACGTAATTTTAGTTTATGCAAAATAAAACATCACGGCAGACTGGGTTCAGAAGTGCTCCGTTTGTGGATGTTGAAGAATTGTTATATTATAACTGGCACAGCATCCCAATCACATAGTATATATGTCCGCAAGAGGATGTTAGGTGTCACAAGAGTGATTAGATTGATGAAGTTTTCGAAACCCCGAATACCTTGTATACAGATGTCACGCCATTTTTATGATGGTTCAGATGCAATAATATGGATCGCGATAGATATTTTATGTGAAACAATGAAACCAAACACTGCATTATATCAATTTATATGCTTTTTATTAGGGGCAATGCCTATCGCATGGACCTCAGGTTGATACAAAAGAGTATGTGATCGGTATGTCTGTCAACTACTCCAATTGCAGTCTTCGCTGACCGCGAGTGAATACACCGGTATCGTTCCATGATAACAGGTGTCCTTGCTTTGATTTACCACGCGAGTGACATTCAGAATGTACTATTGTATGTACTGACCTTGACGAGAATCAATGGCTTGAAGTAGAGCGATTTCATGCAGCTTCATATCTGACGTCGCTATCGATAGTTTTAGGACCAATGTCATCGGGGACATAATCCTGAAGCTAAATGGTATGGTACCTATACATATTGAATTGATCGGTGTTCGCAATCAAAGTTTCATAAAAGTGCCGTGAATTTTGTTCATGGCAGATAGAGCACAAATTGAATGACACATCCATAGAAACCTCAAAAGCTCAGAAGATAACTATATCATACATTTGAAAATGCATTAATGTTATCACTGTAGAAACATACAAGTCAAAACATAGACACGAACGGATGAAGTGTACAATCGTTCGATTTCATGATTCAAAGCTTTACGTTGTAAGTGTTAGTGATTGCTGATAAGAAGTTGACTGGTATATTATTCCACGGATTCAAAGCTTGTCTGCATGTGAATAACTGCAATAAAAGCTGGCCCTAGAGATTGGTTGCAGTCAAGGCACAACATTAACCATTCTCCAGAACAAAAATGTTAAGCAATCATTGAATAAACCATTCTACAATCCGCATGGAGTTTGCCAGGAGCGGAGTGGAATAGGTCAATTTATCGACATAAATTGGTTTTCAGAATGATTAACTCTCGTAAGTCATAAGTGAAGGGAACGTTAGCGGAACGATTTTATGATACGTTGCTGCGTTCTAAGAACATAATTAGTACTGTGCCCCATAACCGAGAAACAAGGGATGTTCTAATAACGCTAGATGAATGTTCTTTCTCGTCCAAGTCACAAACGGTCTTAACATTAACGAAGGCATGATTATATAGCGACGCCCACCCATAATGCAGATTATGTCTTTTAGCCGCCAGTGCGTCACCACTGTAGCATCTGCCTTTATTGTAAAACCCCTTTTGGCTTCCACAAAGCGATTGCCGCTTGATATATATTTCATTTAGTGTTTTTGATTGCTGCAAATAGGAGTTTATGTCGCAATAAGGAAAAAGTCCCGGCGCAATAAATATGCGTTTAAGTGGTAAAGCTTGCTTGATGCTGTGTTACGTCCCCTGATAGAGAAAACATAGCATAATACCTCGCAAGTTAATACGTCATTATCATTTTTTCTGCTAACAATATGAGACTGGCTAGGCATTTTGACGTATATATGTTTACTCATGATCACATTTGTATATTTCTATTAACTGTTTTGCTATGTGATGCATCAGGTTTAATTTGGTTCGTTGTGACAACGTGCTAGTTGAAGTTACGCTGACGTTACAATGCAATAAATGGCAAACCTCGTTTTAATGTATGGTCTTTGATATATTTTCGAAACCATAACTGACAACGCGAAACTTAATTAACCATCTCATTCATAGCACTCACAGTAGGAACAGTGTGGCGCATAAAAGCTGTGCTTTAGTTTTCTTTTGGTCACATGATACAATTGTTGTGTGACGGTGTATGGGGGAATAAACACAAAGGGTACGTAAATGGTTTCATTTGTCTGGCAAACGCGATTGAACGTATATTTATTAAGTTTGTAGCCGCACATGTGTATGATCGCTATCACATTATGTCAAACGTTGTCATGTTCATTCTGCTTGCAATCGAAATCGCTTTGATCGGGATAGAATTAATGGAGATCGTGATCGGATTCAATTATTTATGCTCTCGATTGGTTACTTTTAATTTCAAGTTATCATAGTAGTGAATACAAATGTTGCTATTGATATCATGACCATTTCCAAACTGACATCAATGTGCATATCTGGAAATCTAAAAGGTCGCTTGGTCATGGACGTGATTATTATTTAGAAACAAAAATATTTGAACGCAGGATGTGCATATGAGTTTGTTTTGGTGTTTGTTATAATCTGCACGTTTTGCTCTAATCAATCAGCAAAGGACAACTCTAATTCCTACAAATGTACTCCGGTGCTAGCGGTATTGGTATATCCTTTGTGTCACCATTGCAGATGGTCTGACATATTACCACAGAGTTCTGACAGTACTGCTTTGCCAACAAATGCATGCACTTTTACTCCTGCAATGTTGTTTGGATCATTTTTCTGTATTAAGCAGCTTACGTGTATGCCAACACTACGGCACTAAATAGACTGAGATATATCAACATTTTTAAACCTGGTAATGTGATGTTAACCGCATGATTAAACGTCGCCAAGATAACTATATCCTTAGAAAGTAACCCTTCTCTCCCCTAAAGGCCAGTTTTAAACCAAACATGTCTTTCTAAAATTGCAGCTTCAGATCAAACGTTTCAGCAAAACAGTTACCAATAGCGTCAGGTTGTTCTCCTCAACGTAATATATACTCTGTCTCTCAAAATCAGTGCAAAGAATTTACAAAGGTTTTAGGAAGCTGATTGTACTAGATAATATGAGGTTGATTAGAGATACCAAGAGCATAACCGAGTAATCAAAATAGTTGAGTGACTTACAATACTTAAATTGGACAACCCGGTACGGAATTGAACGATTAAATTAAAGCCAGCGTAAATGGATTTGGCGTTACGAATATCCATAAAGGCCCGAGACACCCATCAATAAAATGGCTTGGTGCTCTGACACTTAAGTTGTTTGTGTTATTAATATCAAGATTCATATATGCCGTTAACAGTATCACAAGGGGTTGTTGCTACTACGATGCTGTAAGCCATGGCTTACCAAAAGTTAGAACCAGATATTACCACTAGTGTAGAATATCTATAGTATAATGGAAAGAGAGAATCTGTCTTTGATGGTATGTATGAAGAAGGCCAGGTTGAAAACCCTTTAGTTGTAAGTCTGAACAGTATAATAAGCAACATAGACAGCTTGTTTATTTATATTTGAATGTATGTTTATGTATCACACGACTATCACTCTTTGTTTATTAATTCATATTTTATTGTTCTACCAATTATAGAAACAAGGTAATAATTAACCAGTCATCAAGCTAAGAAATTAGTCCGTACAACTAATGGCATCTTAGGCGGTTAGATTTACCATAGTGATCCTCGTTATAGACTCTCAGCAAATTGGCATGGTGAAATTTGTTAGGGGTTCAGCACAATAATTTAACACTTTTTTTTATCGTTCTCGCTGTTTTTGCTTTTCGTCAATGTGCTTGTTCATAAAAGTGACACAGTATTAAGTAGAATGTCACTATGGTTAACATAGACCTGACCTCCTCGATTTCTGTTGTCGATACCTTAATGACATGCATGAGACACTACTGTCCCAGTGTAAGTACTATTCCATACAAGTAAATGAGCTACTCTGTTGCAAAAGGTACTATTATATAAAGTTGAGTACACATTTGAGAGCGTCAGGGTTTTTACTGGTGCATTAAGCAGCCCAACAGTTCCCAGTCTCTTTATCCGCAGAATATTTCAGTTTATAAAACAACTTAAGCCGTGTGAAATGTATGGCTCAATATGCCCGATAACGAACTCTCTTGAAATAATGGAAAAGACAGAGCTCTCCTTCAAAGAACACAATCCTCCAACAAGCAACGATGCAGGAAATCAGGCACGCATTAATTTGTAATGTGTTGTCAAAGTCTCTCTTTCCCTGGGAATGGTAATCGTCTACTGGAATTATTGATTTGCCCAAAGCGTGAGAGAACGACAGCTTCTCTTTTTGCTCCAGGCAGAAGTTGATTGTTCTGGATTACAAAATACTGCGCAAAATAATTGCTGCGCAAGTTAAAACGTTACTTGTAAGAGTGTTTCTACATAGCTCCAAGTCAATCCCATGTTACTTTGTCATAATGTCTGGCATATCCATTACATTGTCAACTAACATGATATAGCCTATGTATTTTGCTTGATATGACTGCAAACGATGGAAACGATGCTCCCGGGCTGTGACGGACAGCAATTTAATGTATTTGATGTACTTCGCCTGGGTAATAAATTGACTTAGGTTTCCATCCCTATAATTATGTGTAAATATTAACTGTATATGCTAGGAAACGCAAAATTTTCCGTCAGATCATAGGTAGCTTGGGTCCGTTTGATATTCCCTTTGCATTAAATCATTTACCTGTAACTTAATAATATGAACGCACTTAACGACAATATTGCATGACGCCTTAGGCGATGAACAAATCAGAGCTTCATCATCATAATCATCATCATCATCATCATCATCATCATAGGCGATGAAGTCATTATCCGTAACGTTTTAACTACGTTATAATGTTTTTAACAGCCATTCAACTAATCGTTCATGCATGTATCTATTGTGATGTACCACTTGGTTGTCCTGGAATGCTAAGAACCACCTACTGGTCTCTGATAAAGAGCAAGCTTGTTTAATCCTCACAATTTCATACCAAACGAGCTTGGCATAAAAGCCAGTTCGTTGCGATGGTTCCGCTAATTATGCCACCATCCATTGTACAATTGTACAAGTGCATGTCATCGAGAGTCCCACATATTTACGGTTTGTTTTTGTTGGTGAAATTAAATTATTTCTCAACAGACATAAGCCAGGTATTTGTATAGAATATTTAAACCTAAAAGATATGTTAAAGGTAACTTGAGATTATCTTGCATTTATTCTGATATGTCACAACACGTACATGAATGCAGACTTATTCTTCCTTTCATTGTGCAGTATGTGTTACAGGTGACGATGCGATCCTGTGTGGATTATGCTTAGTAGCAAGGATACTGTTCTTCCCGTTAACTTTAGTACGCAATATGAATCTCGTTTTGTGTACTCGAAGTCAAGATTATTTGCCCAAAAGCAATATATTCATCACATATCAGCGATCCAGGCGTCAATTATTATATATGATAAGTCGTCGGGCGCCCTTCATATTCTAGTAAAACGCACGGAGAATGTCGTAAGGGGGAAGTTTGCTGTTGCGCCATTATTTGTAATCTCTATGCAAAATACTAACCCGGGCTTTCTGCATTTATCTGCATTTGCATTCATGATTTATTGTCGAAAATATGATCGTCGTCATTATCATTTGTTCAATATATGTCTTTAACCGAATGAAGGGTCAACCTCGTTTTTGGCAAAGTGCATGCGATGGCCATAATGTAGCAAGATGTGGAAATATTCACTATAAAAGGACTTATCCGTACAAAATAGTGGCGGAATCGTCAACATCACAAGCAAGCCTAATTCTTAATACATTCATACTGTATAATCTTGCTGCACACACGTAGAGAATATATGAACTATTTAGAGGCACTCAACGCAAATAAATCATTGCTCGGTATCCGAATTTTTGTGAAGATTGGTCCGGTGATAAAGCGGATAACTTAATGATAGCGGTTTTCCCCTGTACAATAAATGAACATGGATTTACAGGAAGCTTGTCCCAGTAGAGGCAATGTAGCTATAGCTGGCACTTTATTAAAAAGGATTTGCGAGCAGAATATGACACAACAGCGAAAAGCCTGGAAGACCCACGGCCACACCATTTACATTCGACGGACAGGATAAAGTTTTCTGTACGTCATCTTTATTTGCCAATTAAAAACGAGGCGAGGTTTAAATGAGCAGAGCGTGCACTTCAAAATAGGAATCGCATCAACACAATAATATAACAAATCAACTGAAAAATCTCCCTCACACACTTAAAATTAGTCTGCTTGGTCAATCAAGGAGAAACTGGCAATTACTAGATTTACTTATATTATCCGCCAACATATAGCCATTCACACAGGCAGTAGTAAAAATAAGGGAGGGTATCAGTGATCTACTGAGTGTTTATTTACTTGTAAACATCTATGCATGTGTTGCTAAAGCAGGGCTTCATTGGTCATCACACCACAATGGGCACACAAGCCATTCTCAGAGACTATAAATACATTAACGTTATCTACGGATGATGTGCGATCAATTTGATATGAATCTACATCGGATGGTTATTTTACTCTTATGAACCCGTTAACCGGTAAAACTGGATAGCTTGGAAGCAACACAAGATTGCTTACTAAGCACACGACATATTTGATTTTAATCAAGATGTAGTTAATGTCATGCCATACACACACACACACACACACACACACACACACACACACACACACACACACACACACACACACACACACACACACACACACACACACACACACACACACACACACACACACACACACACTTAATAAACCAGTGTTAACGTTGGCGGGCTTATTATCACTGTTATGCCGCAATTGCCTTATCGCAGATCGTTTTATTGACAGCTTCAATCAGAGAGTGGGTTTTGCAGCAAGCTCATCACCAACTGCGCAGCTTGAATCGGCACAACAACTTCCTTAGCACTTAATCTGCTGTTTACCGATATAGATGCTATGTGTTGTATCAGTACAGCGATATGAATTCTGTTCATTCTGTATAACTGTCATAGTTAGAAACATAGAAAGAATAATGTGTGCATGAACGTCACCTAAGCACCATTATCCACCTGGCGCTTGCCGTGCTAATACGAAGTTCTATGCCAAGCCATTAAGCCAAGTTGATCACATGATGAAGCAATATTCAGCTCTGTGTAAGGGACTTGACTTTTCAAAGTAATGATTTTTTTTTTGCGGTGATCTTTGTTCAATATGTTCTGTTTTAATGGGCACATTACCACAGATGCGGCCGTAAAATACGATACAAAGCCATTGACTATATGCAACTCCCCCGAACAGACACATTAATCTCACTATCGTGATTTATGGGCGGTGTCGTTGTCTCCATGACTGAAAGAAGGCCATTGCTACTGTTGATTCGACAGGCTTACATTTATCGGTTATCAGCACATAACACTGGTCTATTTGGAACAAAAATAAGCCAATAGACAGCGTAAAACATTTGTACTCCAATCGTCAATTCATGTGTCCTGGAATGTGAATTTTATGTGTTATGTTTATCTGGAGCTGTGTGTAGTAAAACAACGTTCAGGTCTATCCGAATAATGAGTTTTTCAATTGTATCGTGATGTTGAAGTAAGTCACTGCGTCATACATTTGCATTCAGTATGTGCACATGTTAATACGGCCGTGATAGAGTTCAAAGACACTAGTAACGTTAAGAATAATACAAAACAGGGTAATGCACGATCTGAACAATTAGGCCATATTAGACATACTTACCACATGGCATACGTGGTTAAGTTGTATATTAATTCATCAATGCCTATCGTGCTTATTGCAAACCAATCACCTTGGTTTGAATTAATGTTTACTCCCTCTTACTAAAATAAAGTTGTTATCAATGCCGTTCATGGTCAGGTTATTCGTTTGTAAGTAAGGTACATTTTCGGGAGCATCAGCTGTTTACTTTTTTAACTAGTGCGAAAATGCAATATGCAACAGGTGCTTGAACGCATTTTTTTTTGTTGCAGGACACAGGTAGACTTATATATTATTTTAAGTGCCGGATTGTCTTGACAAGCAATAACGATGGCAAGAAAGTAAATAAGAGAGGTCAGTAGTAGTGTTTTTCTATTTACCCAATACATAATGTTAAATGCTTTGTATCAGGCAATAGTTCGTATTTCATTATTGTAGACCATGCTATTTGGAATGATAGCTAAATGGGGGTCACCGAGCTAGTCGGGTCACTTTGCTAGGTTTTGCACCAGATAATTTGTTTCAGCCGCGACAGAATATTTAGCAACGCGATGCATGTTATTGACTAGAGAGGTCGTTACTACACTTGTGTGTCTTTTTGTTAAGCAATTATGGCCAGTGGTTAATGCGTAAAATTTCATCAATTATGCCCGTGATATATATACCATGCAGTAAAATAGAAAAGGTAGTGAGGTTTTACACCAGAGAGGTGATTTTTGAGGTAATGCGACCGAATTTCCCTACACAATGATGTACTGTGTTTGAGTTTCTTTCAATGCCGAGACATAATTGAGAGTGCTAATCGCAACAACCTTCCATATGTATCAATTTTGACAATACTAGGGTAGAAATGCTCAAGTTAAAAATACAAATGATATAGCTTGTAAGATGTGAAAATAATTGATTCATGTCATTAGTAATGCATTTCTACAAGAACCACGAATTCTATTCTTGATTAACGTACCTTGCAAGCCTGCGTATGACCATGCACCGTGAACTAGCTACATACTGCTGCTTAATCTGCACACACCCACACATCAACACACGCCAGATATCAATTTATATATATATATATATATATATATATATATATATATATATATATATATAGAGATATATAGATATATATATATATATATATATATATATATATATATATATATATATATATATATATATATATATATATATATATATATATATATATATATATGTATATATCTATATAGTGTGTGTATGTGTGTATGTATACGAGCCTACATATGACTTGATAAACTAACAAGAGATGCACAAACCCCATATGGAATATAGATACACAGAACATCCTAATAACGAGAGTCAGAAATTCATGGTAGGGTATTCGCATTTGCGTGAATCGAAGTGCCTTGATGCAAAGGCAACTTGTTGGGCATCCAGCACAATGTTGTCTGTGTTGCAGACTTTCTTTATGCTAATGACTTTAGTGTGTTCCGGTGAACTGTTCGTACAACAGCACAAATGAACAAAAATGGATAGTATTTGACTGCAGTGAGACCATTCTACCCCCTGACTTGATTGTACAGCAAATATCTGCTCAATGTACATTTTTATGTGACCAATAGAGATGGGTTACGCGGCTTACAACAAGCCTTCACAATGCCCTTGGCTTTTATAGCAATTTAGATGTGACTGATCGCATTTTGTGAATGTTTCCTAACTGCTGTTTGCACTCCGAAATACACTGGCAGCGGGTTTTTTCATGATTCATGAATCAGGTCATAATACCATAGACGGTATTAAAGACAAAGCTATGAA
This sequence comes from Urechis unicinctus, assembly GCA_034190875.2. Taxonomy (NCBI): domain Eukaryota; kingdom Metazoa; phylum Annelida; class Polychaeta; order Xenopneusta; family Urechidae; genus Urechis; species Urechis unicinctus. The sequence continues at coordinate 58,441,665 of CM067343.1, read as the reverse complement.
AAAGTTTCCCTCGAGTAAAAAATCAATTCCATCCCAGTAATGTGTAATGCCAATTAGAAATGGGATGCAAAACTAACGGATCCACCCAAACTGTGTTTTGACATAGATGATTCAAAGTATTCGGTATGTTTTGCCACACTACTGTTCGGGCATAAGATGATTTAACTTTGCAAATCATAACACATTCGCATTGGTGAAAATGACATTCACGCAAATGGTATTGGTGGTGGTTCTGTTAAAAATCCATTACACAGTAGCTCGACCAGTCATTTTGATTGAAAACAAGATGTTGATAAATAGCGTCATTCGTTAAATTTAGTCAAAGAGATCCATGGATCCATCATACCAAAAGCATCGCATCAATTTACCTCAGTTGTATAGGCAATACAAAAGTAGCTTGGATCAATGTAATTCGGAATGAAAAGCAGTTGCGATATTCTAAGAGGTTTTTGGTAAGCAATTATCAGGGCTCGGCAAGGTTCTTAGCAGGTGGTGGAAGGATTACTGAATAGTACTCATCTCTTCCATTATTTCCTCCAAAATCGTTCAAGCTAGTTCACACAGAGAATAATTATTCGCAAACCTTCGACAGCAAGCTATGCAAGCGCTAAATGCTAGTAATACACAATTCCTGTGTGTAAATGGAGCAAAGCAACAATCCGGAACACGTTATCATGCACAGCCTAATTGTTCATATATGCTACTTAAACCATGGTTAGTTTTGTCTTTAAAGTATCACAGAGTTCGGATGTCATTAATTGAAAAAAGTAAAGATTTTAATCGGTCAAACAAACATTCACGAGGATAGTGTACAATTTGATGGTGAATGAATACCGTAAACATTACCAATATTTGATCTCCGTATGTGGAGGTTTCCAAGTCAGGTATGATAGGCACATCACATTAATTTAGATCAAATACAACGCGCTATGGAATCAGATGCGAGAATGATCATTACAGAGGCCAAAGAGCACGCATGAACCGTTCGATTTATCTCTCCTTGCTCCTCGTCGAAAGTGTGGAGTAAGCACCCACAGCGAACCGCATATATGTCCGTGCCGTTAGTCTAAAAAATTCCAGATTACAAATCATACATGACCGTTCTACATCCGTGTATAATTAACCATGATTGAACGGTTAACTCTACAATACCATCTTTAATTGGGATCTTTCATATACGAAACTCTCAACAAGACATAAGGTGATTTAAGTGTGCACGAATTAAAGATAAGGCCACATAGGTGCATTGAAAAATCCCAACTAGACTGTCACTAGGTATTATTGTGACACATTGGCAATGACCACAAGAGCTTCGTTGCTCTTTCCTGACAGAAACGGGGCAAACTTCCCTTAACCTGGATCCCGGGTGGCCTAAATTGCACTTAAAGAGCGCTTGGCCGATATTATAATCTATAACGACACTTTAGCCAGACTAGGGGCTGCACTTTAATGTTGAAGAAACCGTACAGCAAAAGGGGAGGAAGATTTAGACGAGCTCGTGAAAGATATCTCGGATGTTACGAAAGCAGAGAATGAAGTCCAACCAACCAACGAACCATGGGTTGAAATGTTGGATAACGCTGAGGTCAAATTTAGGGTCAATGTCCATGTAACGGTTTATTCTATGCGGAAGAATACAAACATGGATGTTATACTGGACACCGTGAGGGCGACAAAGATCCACCCGGCCGGCCAGATGGCGAGTACCTCTTAATGTTAATTTGTTTGCCCGAGCAGACTGAGGGTAACTGGATCATAGAGGAAAAGGTCAACACGGTCAGGGCTGAGATAAAGTAGAGCCGGCAGGTTGTTGAAAACAACCCTCCAAAAGACCGGGACTGCTTGTAGATATCGACTATTCATTCTATCAGAACGTCTGCCTGGTCATCGCAGCGGTGTATAGCCTTATATCATTCGCGAGCCAGACCTCGTCAATTAGAAGATACTCCGTTACGGCGACCTTATCTGCGTCATCATGAGGGTAATGGCGTAATTGAAGGTGCTTTCGAACCGAACACATGAGCACTCTTGACTTAAGCACCGGATTCGCCAAAACTTGAGGTCGGGTATTATCGCCGTCATCCCGACCTGGCACTTTGCAGAACAAGGTTGGGCACCCACTGTGCTCCTGTCCTACCTGGTCAGGCATCATGGTCCACCTGCAGATGCGCTAGGCCTTTGTCCAACTCAGTCAACTGCATGAGGTGTGGCTCCCACCAGACCGAGACCAGCGCTGCAGCATCGTTGGCATGATCACATAGGACTGTAAAATTGTCAACCGCAGACCAGTGATTGACGCAAGTGAGCTTGACTCTCTTGTCAGATATATCCGGCAGTGCTAGTAGCTTGCGTACTGCGGCACGTTCCACGCTTTTGAGATCACATCATTCTCACGCAGGGATTCTTCAAACGAGTTGACAAAATGGTGTGACAAAATACGAGCCAGCAAGTGCGCTCACGTAGGTCCTTATTCACAGAGTTCTTCCATTGGGTGAGGGCCCATATATGTTTGTGCGTGTGGCTGCCGCTAATGGCAAGCTCTGACAGCATGACACCCTCAGACGCATTCCCCACGCGCCGGCCACTGTCATGGAGCTGGTCGTCGTCACGCTCGTATTCCAGTCGGTCGCCAAGCGCGCTCTAGAAGAAGGGCGTGTAGCTCTTGAGGAGTTTAAAGTCCAATGGAACATAGAACCGGCTGCCACAGGCGGTGGTGATGGCCTTGTCCGCTGTATCGGTTTCATCCTTGTCTCCTGCCCAAACCCTATGATGGTCGCATTTCTATCCTCTTTTTATCAATCTTCATTAGGTCGCTCTGACAATGGTACACAAACTGAGGCGTTGATAAGGGAGGAACCGGGGGTTGGTTACATTGACGAATTGCCGGCTTTGAACATAACAGACGTGAATGAAACAGGTCTGAGTCGGGCTGAACAACGAAACGAGAGCTCCCTTTTGGAGCTGTCAATAACTATTACGCTGCTTTAGATGAAGAAGACCATTCACCAACCCTCGGCAGGGATGTAAACCTCACTATTACCTTTACCATTGCCAGATTAGAACCCTACAACACTTCATGCGTGGTAAAAAAATCCGTCGGCTGCTTGCGTCTTTACCATCAAAAGATGATGCCAACAAACAGCATGTTGATCTCCAGAAAGAGGAGGCCAATCCGAGAAAGCCCATAAACATAATTTGGGCTGAATCAAAAGCTGGCCCTTAGGGAACGAGTGTGGTGGGTGGTTTAGGTTCAATCACACATGATGGTAGCTATACCATGTTTTCTCGTAGTAGGATACTACGTATGGGATTGGCTATTTGAAATAATAGGGCAAAGTATAACTTTGCAACAGGTAACTGTCAGTCAGCTTAAAAGTCGTGTGCAAGATTTAGAGATACAGACACACTCATACACACACACACATACACATATATATATATATATATATATATATATATATATATATATATATCTATATATATATATATATATATATATATATGTATTTACATATATATATATATATATATATGTAGATATGCATATATAATATATATACATGTGTACATAAATATATTTAAATATATATATATATGTAGATATATATATGTATGTATATATATATATAGTTATATATATATATGTATTATTTATATGTATATATATATATATATATGAATATATATATATATATATATATATATATATATATATATATATATATATAGAGATATATAAATATTTATAAATGTGTATATATAAACATATAAATTTTTATGGGAGAGTTTGCGTGTGTGCGTGTTTGCGTGTAAGTTAGCGTTGATTGTATTTGCTTGTGAGCCATTGTTTTATTTCGATCCAGCGGTATTTTCGCTACCTTCCTGGTAATCATAATTTGTGATGTTAGAGATAAAGAAAGCAATGTTTTCGTTTGCTATCTTATTAGATTATGCCGTGAATGCAGCACCTGAAACATCTGTCCTGTTAACGTCAGTATTGTAAGTTTCGGAGTCAATGCGTTACAATTAAACGCAATTCATTGTTCCAATGGGTGATACTATTCACTTAGCAATTGACGTATATGTATCAAGTGATGCAAATCATCTTTTTGGGTTTGTTTTGAATATGCACTCTCTTAGTATCGTATATACTGCTTTAAATGTTTCCTTTCATAGCTAGATACATAATTAACATACAACTAAATTGAGTCTGCAGATGCATAATGTTCATATTGACGGGGCAAGGATGTCATCAACGTTCGAGGACTGCCTACCTATTACCAGAAGCCGTTAACCCATATATCTATTCTGAACGCAATGTGCAAGATAAATGATATTGACACCGTGGCGCAAAAATGTTTTCAGTGCAATGGGAACCTTATGCTTCATTCATAGCGTTTGATTGTCTTGGTGCATAATTGCTCGCCGCTGGCTATAGATAGAAGCGTAAAACACATGTGATACAAGAGCATAGCTGCGTTCTACAGTTAAATCAAAACCCTGGTTTTTTTTATTGATCTCTGTTGTACGGTGAAGATATAAAAGTTAAGGGTTTATTTAATGCATATTTGATTCGTGTCGTACCTGACGACCAGTTAATAGCTTGAAGGATGCATTACAGAAGCACCGTAGGGGCTCAAAAGCCAGATATTTACTTTCTCATGGTGACTAGAATGCTGAAATCGGTCCAGATGTCTACGACCGGTGGAAGGACACAATTGGACGACGCATGCTGGGTGTTACTAATAACAGAGGTTTGCGGACTGGACAGCATCAATTGTTTGTCTCTACTTAGGATGGAAAACCTGCCATCTACAAGACTATCAGCTTCGCAAGCCATGCAAGCAGGATTCTGTTGAAGGTAATCCTCAAACGTCCGCAACCTCAGGCTGAGGTAATATTTGGTCCGATTTGCAGACCTACTTCGCAATCGGAAACTATTTGATGTGAGTTAGCTTTAATACATTTATCACAAATCGGAGCGTATCGCGAACTTAGTTGGTCTGCTGTTTTGAGTCCCAATAACAGGAATTGCCGTTTATTTAGTTGCGACATTAAAAGAATATGTCTGGTTAAGCAATCCGTTCTTAGTCGTGTGTGGCGGGTCAGTTTATGAATTGATACATTGGTACTTCTTGATTCAGCGTATCTGCATCAATGCTGTATCTTCATCTACGCCTCACATGGGTTTGTAAGGAGCTACATTGTTTAATTGTCGATTGATTGTTGGTGTGCGTCAACGACAAGGGACAAGCTTGTCTTCAAACAGACTACCTGTAAATGTATGGGGTCAATCAACCTCAGCTTTCTCTTCGTGATCCTAATCATAATCGTCTAAATTTTAATGTTCATAGTATGTATCTTTCCCATCATAACAAATCTCGACGTCGTCATAATTATAGTCATCTATAGCCAACCAAATAGCCACCTCAGTCCAAAATATGAATGTGATAGATGATCTGTATGCCAAATCGTCCAATTCTTCACGAGGATATTAGCAACATATATGGTTTGTCAAAGATACTTCCGTCGAGGCCGTGCATGTATTGCCTATAAGGCCACAGCTGTTGACGCCCCTGGCTATATATTAATCACATTGAAAGATGTTCCCTGGCAACTCATGTTTCAAGATAAGGGAATTTTGAGAACTCAGTTAAGAAATACGGTTAGTAACTCCATTATTCACTCCGGCAAGAATGGCTACTAAACTGACTTCATGCGATCAAACTATATTCTTGCGAATTATAATAACGATTAGAATGACCAGAGTACGATATCAAGATGAAAAATGAGCTGTCCAAACATATAAAAACCATATACCAATAAACCGGACATGCATTAACACACATTTCCGCATATATGCATGCACACACACACACACGCACATCCGCACTCACACACACACTTATATATAAACATATATATATAATATATATATATATATATATATATATATATATATATATATATATATATATATAGAGATATATATAAGTATATATATATATATATATATATATATATATATATATATATATTATATATATATATATATATATATATATATATATATATATATATATATATATATATATATATATATATATATATATATATATATATATATATATATATATATATATATATATATATATATATATATAGCTCTGTAATTACACCCTTTCACACTCGCCCATGACATTGTCTTCAGCTTAAGATTTTACTGACATAATCGATTTGATGTATCTATTCATTTATCAGTCTCCGCTTTTATTATCAAAGTCCGGACCTCTACCATGCCACGTAAATTGTTATTTGTTAAATGCCGTCCAACAAAAAAGTTGTCAGACTACATTTTGTGTCATCTATTTAGGGATGATAGGTTTTTTATTCAAATTAGGATATAGAGCCGAATATTTAACTTCTGCGTTACACGGGCTATTAATAATACTAGCGAATCTTTTGGTCGGGTATTCATTAATTATGCGAAAAGATAACCTGGACGGTATTTGGATGTCGAGAAATGGTCTTTGTGGGCATGCTGGGAATGCTAAATGTGCGTTTGATGTATCCTTACTGTGTATTGGCAAGATATCAGGCTAACCCAACTCGATTGCTCTTCGCGCAAAAAACATAAACACTCTATTGTATCAAAATAATGTTTCATGGGGTCGTTAGTTCTTATTATAAATAATGCATATGCAGAGAAAAAGGAGAAATATTTGTTGCGAATGTCTGAGATTGATAACCGATGTTAGCAGAGGAAAACACAGTGCACCTGAAAATACACGTGGCCATATTGTGTGCATAACTTACAAGTTAATCAGTGGTACTGGGTACTAACATCACCGTCTGCATATCATTTGCTTATAAGGTTCAATTATAAAAAAACATTCAATATTCCATCACTCGACAAATTTAGCTAATAAAGACAATATAGCAAGCTCAAAACATTTTACATTGGCCAATGAGTTCGTTAAGACGATTAAAAAACATTCAATAAATTTCCAACTAATGTGTAGCTGTGGTGTAAGTGACCTCTTTTATGTTGACGACCTTAAAGTATAACCAAGAGGTCCCAAAATAGCCCTCAGGCAGGCCGTAGTTATATTGAACCTGAACGTGCAGATGCATGACTTAAACGTTGTTTTGAGGCACATGTTCTGTAGAATGACTGATAAATTTATTGTCATAGAGCCATAGACACAATAGTTACAACGTTTAGGCTGCAGGCGGGTTAAGTCATTAGAATACTAATGTCAATTGCAAATGAAATGGATTGCCAGATAAGCAGCATATAAACTGGTGATGTAACTTGTATAATGGATTATTATGTTTGAAAGTTTATCTAAGTCTTCATTACACCGGATATTGTCTTACTTGGCTGCATCCATCTACACAAACCATTTTTTGTACATTGCATCATCATCATTTGCATCTGAAAATCTGTTTTTTTTCTCTTCCAATATGTAATATATTTAGAAACAAAGCTTTTAAATAGAAATTATTATGCTTGATTGTCAAAAAGATTGTAATGAGCATTAGAAACATTAATCGCAATGTATGACGTCACTGATGATAGATAACCATTGCACGTGTGAATGAGAAAAGGGTGAGAAACAGGGTTGCATACCTCCAGGTTTTATAAATATATGGTGGATCGGCTCTCGGAAGCTCCGATTCAGACCGCAACCGAGTCAGAAGGTACAAGACGCAGCTATGCATAAAATACGCAGCAGGTTAAAGAATAGTGAGAGAAAACTGCAAGATTCAATATCCTACATCGATGAATATTTGCATGTTACTAGTCAGTGGGGTAAGGACTAGAGCGCTATCGATGCATGACTTATGTCAATATCGCAAACACTAAGAGTGAATTATTACCAGTTATGCCCGGTTGCCGATTTCAAACCCCTAAACACTCGCTCATTGCATTAAAGTCTGACATCAGATGACGGGCGCCTGTGATAACGACAGCTTTCTGCTAATAGCGTCCGCGATGTCACAAAGCAAAGCAAGCATATGGTCTAACGGAACATCAACAATAGCGCCTTCTAGCTCGCACCCTATAATAAGGCAAGCAATTGTGTCGATCGAAGAAGAAGTTTGCGCATGATCAATCAAAGCGAATATTATATCATGCGTTCAAGACTATCTAATGACTGATATTCAAGCAGTATTCAATGTCCCTGGACATAATCCTATGAATGCCATGTAATGACTGTACGTATTGTGTAACAGCTCTTGGGACCCCAGTCAGTTTCTTCATTCTTTTTTTTTTTTTTTTACTATGACCGCATAATTCTAGTTATCTTGCTTTCGTGAAGCATTGAAAGGCCCACATACTATTGGCGATAATCCAGTTACCCTCTGTTTGATTTACGGCACCGATCCAATGAGTTATTTGATCCGCCAGAACATTCGCAGTATCCATAATTAGCACTAAAACAGCATCTTGTCGATATATCGTACGTAGTTATTGCATTGTCTCGTAAACGGCTGAAGGAGAACATGTAGTCAGTGTAAGGAATTTACAACTTTGCAGTACATAGCTATAAGACAGCCGGAAAGCTTAATTGTTATACACACCCGTTCATAACTACCAAGGCATGAATGAGACGAAATGAACTTCCACTTCGAAATAAATAAGATCTCTAAAGAGAACCGTGTTTATGATACATAGATTGTCAGCCAAAACATCCGCTCATTTGCCCGAAAATATTAGGCAAATGTGCTATTTGTTGAACCTCCCCATAACATCATCTTTAGATGCTATATTAATCAAATCGGACATACGACCGAATGGTCTGTCGACCTCATAAGATATAATTCATTATTTGCGCATTCCTTCTGGCAAACATTCAGAAAATGTCAAAGCAAGAAACTAGACACCTATTCGATCGCGGCAAGGTCGCCTTATATTTTTACTTAAATATTTGCAAAGCATGCATGCAGATGGAACAAGCAGAATGATTATAACTTAGATGGAGAGTTGTACATTTATATAGTCATAAACATCATAAGCACAATAGATTTGAACGGACATTTAAAGCTTGTATACTTTTTGGGCACATATCAGAGCAAAACATCAGGTAATTGAAGCTATTTCTATTTTATCTTATACATTTATTTGTGTGTATGCTGGTGAGAGTGTGTGTGAATGTATGTGTGCCCACGTGTATGGTCAAATATATATATATATATATATATATAGATATATATATATATATATATATATATATATATATAGATATATATATATATATATCTATATATATATATATATATATATATATATATATATATATATATATATATATATAGATAATACATATATATATATATACATATATGATATAAAATATATATATATATATATATATATATATATAAATATATATATATATGCATATATATATATATATATATACATATACATACGTATATATGTATATCTATATATATATATATATATATATATATATATATATATATATCTCTATCTATATATATATATATATATATATATATATATATATATATATATATATATATATATATATATAAGTGTGTTTGTGTACATTGAACGTCAAACAATGGTACATTAAGGCTTTCAACTTCGTAAAGAGGGTAGTTGTACTTTTTTTTAGCTATTTCAGATCTAATACCGCTCATACCGCCCATATATTATTTAGCCACCAGTACGTGTGCGTCAAAATAACTGCTTAATACAGAGGTTGTCGGTATGGGTTTCGTCCTTTCTTGATGCATGGAATGTCTTGCTGAAGTATTCGTCAGCTCGTTTTTATTGGTTGCAAATGTCTTGGTTTGTGAGTTCATGCAATGAGGACGATATATCATCTGTAAAAATGGCAATTCTGCAATCATAAAATAGTTGATTAGCGACAAATTTTAATTTTGTTTGTCAAAATTTTCATTGTTCACCGTCGATCATAAAAAGCGCATAGATAAGAATTTCACCGTTAATTTGTACTGTGCAATGTGTTTGCTGCAATAAGTGCATCGTTATTGCGTCTGTGGTTGTATTGCAGTGATCGACTATCTACACATGACGCATAGGCACGTGCTACTCAAGGGAACATTATTAAGATAACTAGTAAGAGCTTTGTAGTTAATGCCCTATGAGCCTTCAAGTATCCTGAAATGGAGTTGCAATTAAAATGCCAAGCTTATCTTCCCCAAGTCGGACAAAACTTTCGGCTTACTACGGCTTTGCCTGTCAAATGCTTGCTAAACATCTTGTAACTTGCATATACTTAAAACTGCACATCATGGAGCCTTTATCTAAATCGTTTTTATAACGCGTACAGTAAAAGTCGCACAAAGCATATCCGTGTCTATCTGCGATGGACACATTAGTGATTGTATAGTCACCCACGTGTTCACTGGTTGTTCATATTTTTCGAATTCAATAAATCCGATGAAAAACACAATAGAATATTTGCATGGACAAAAACACCTTTATGCTTGTAATTTGGCAAATACCTGGGGCCAATTATTTGTACCCGTGGCGTGCCGGCTTTATAGTATGAACTATTCAATCCATGAAACGTTTATTAATCTTGAAAGCGCACGCGTTATGTGGTTTTTTCAACGTTAAGTAATTTGATGGGAAGCGGTAATTTTGTAAATTTGATATATCTTGTTATTGTGCGTTGTCCGTGTAGTAAGGATTCCTGAGACGCTCATAATGGCTTTGAAGCAGGTTTGCAGCATTGTGTTTCACTTCTCTGGCTGTGCTCGCATTAAATAAACACTTAATGGTGAAAGTTCAACTGGCGCAACATTCCATACCAGCATATTGTTTTTGAAAGCCAGTTGGCCGATGGGCATTCACAGACGTATATAGAATAACTGTAACGATATCAGGCTGCCTGGATACATTTAGCACCCAAAACACCTACATTCATCACATAACTGCGAGCGATTGAGATATGAGGTATTTGCTATCAATACGACTATGCGATCCAAATTCAAACTTGCATGCGGCACATGTTTTCACCGGTTAATGGTACGATGTGTAGCAGATAGCATCGAATAGAAGTCAATTGATATAATTTGCATGTATTTCATTGGTTGTTTCAGGAGCAATATGTGTGAAATGGCATTACTGGTCAAAATTAATCGCGAGTGACATTTACAATGAAGCCAAGTCTCGACAGAGGTGTATGATATATTCGGTTGTGGTGGATTTGTTGAGCCAAGTAAATTTTATCATCATATTTCAGCAATACCGTTTATAATTGTACCAAACGTTTTTTTGATCTATTTTGTTGCTCTAATTTGCCACTTGCACACCTTGCATCATTTTACTGGAACTTTTCAGGCACAAGAAATCAATGATCTATTATTAACTATAATGGGTTGTTTGCTTTTATTGTGTTATGGATACTAGCAGGAAGATATGCCGATGGATAGATAGTGACGCTTACTAGATCTCACTGCTGCGTCTGTTTTGTCTCCGTTGTCTACTAAAAACATATACTGGCGCTACCAAGATGTGTCACAATGAGAAGATGATAGCTATGAGCGGCAACATCAATCACTGCAAGGTATGTCCTTTCAACGTTGGTTAATTGATGAATTCGATGAATTTTGATTTGATAATTTATCTGTGAGAGTACTTCAGCAATGGGCATTGAAAAGGCGAATTCCTGCTGCGCGATAGTCACATTGTATAATGCTAAAATGTTTGAATGCTTGATCCGAACAGGATCTATTAGACGCGAAACTAACCATCGGTTATCCACGGGCGTCATAAATTTGAAAAGAGGATAATTTCTATTCAGATAAAATGTTACATGGCACTTTGTTTCTCCCATTATGCATATCCTTCTGATGTACTTGGCAACATCAATGAGAGGGTTGTCATCTCATCTTAGCTCATGTCGTAAATACCTTTGCAGGATGGCAATCAAGGGAACACATTCACGCTGTACCTATGGCATAATCTATCTATATTGAATACCATGTTCATTGTAAAAGACATCTACTATGCAAAGTCAAAACTAAGCAAAATACATTGACTTGATAATTTTGCAAAATGGCAGGGATGAACACACCTGCAGTTTTGCACGTACATGTACAATTATTTGATTTGAAACCTGGCAGTTGATAGTCTTAACAAAAGCATAAATATATATATAATATATATACATTTAATATAAACATATATATATATATATATATATATAGATATAGATATATATAGATATATATATATATATATATATATATATATATATACATGTATATATATATATAGATATATATATATATATATATAGAATATATATGTTACATATATATATATACAGACATATGCATATATATATATATATATATATATATCTCTAGATATTGATATATATATATAATATATAAATATATATAGAGATATCTATATAGATATATATATATATTTGTATATAGATATAAATATTTATATGTGTATATATATATATATATATAATAGATATTTATATATATATATATATATATATATATATATATATGATAGAGGATTTATCTGATAACACATAAATTTATATAGATACACATATATATTTAAATATATTGATATACATATATAGATATAAATATATATATATATCTATATATCTATTATATATATATATATATATTATTATATATACATATAAATATACATATATATAAATTAGTATATGTATATATGCATAGAAAATGTGTATATGTATATATATAAATATATATATATATATGCATATATATGCATACTAATATATATATATAAATATACGTTTACTATATATATATATATATATATATATATATATATATATATGGTATATATATAAATATATATATATATTTATATATATGTATATATATATATTCATATATATATATATATATGCATATATATATATATCTATAATATATATATATGAATAAATATATATTTATATATATATATACATATATATATATATATATATATATATATGTATTTATATATATATATGTGTGTGTATACATGCATTGCGGGTTATTGCGGGTGTGCATAATAGTCTCGGTCATTTGAAAATCTTTTACATTTGAACCAACTGTTGTTCACTACTGCGTCGTTGTCTTTATTGTTTCTTCATCGACACCAACAGACACCTTGGCCCTGTTGTAATGCACACAGAACAGAGAACGATAAAGCTCTAAGCCTTCATTACCTACTGAAGTATTTAGCTGGAGGATAAATTTGGCGACAAGGATAATCTACTAGTAGCTTGAAAGCTTAAAATGTTACTTATCCACACAATGTTATTATAATGTCGTTCCTGTTATTGCAGCAGGTATTCGTCTGCATATTCTCCCTTCTCTAGCCGAGAAGTGTCGTTTTCATTGCCAATGTAACAGAATCCTACGTGGGGTAGGCTAATTATTTTAATGTTTGCCTATCATTGTATAGCGACAATCACTGTCAAAGTTGTATTGTCAATACGTTGAAACTACATTTGATATACTTATATCAAAACATTCAAATTAAAAAATTAAAAAAACCCGACCGAGAGAATGCAGAATTAGATCACTGATCCTGTTAAATTGAAAACTTAGTTGATGCTAACTAACGAATGCATAAATACTTTATAAATTTGATCTGTCAAGATAGGTCGTGATCTTTTCTAGGATCCATTTTCGTCATCGGTTATCAATTTGAATTTTGTTTACTAATTCGCCATTCTACGCAATATTAAATAGCAAAAGCAATAATAGACGATATAAAGAGTGATTCACGATTTGGATCTATCCGATCCGATCACTGAAATATGATGGCTACCCTGGTTACTAGGAGTAATCCATTCGTAGCATTATTCGTAACATTATATGGTGTTTTGACGTCTATTTATATTGGGTACGAAGTCCCTTTAGGGCAAAATCCATCACCCAAAGAACTTAAAGATCTATTATTACTCCAGATAAACTCAATGTTGCGCGAAACAATAATGTTATGCCTTTAGTGTGATTCTCTATGGCTTGCTACATGCTATACATTGTGTCTTTATGTTTAACCAATGCAGTAGCATTTCTCTAGACAGTATATAATTTCTCTGTATTATTCCCGACTATAATAGCGACGTCACATGTGTTATAATAAATCGTATGTGTGATGACATTTGAATCAGAACACTGAAACAAATTCATACTTGTTTACACGGCAAATAACATGATAATTGTGCATAGATAAACTGTAAGACAGGTCACACATGGGACACATATCAGCAACTATGTGCAGATCCGCAATATTAAGGGGATATAGGGGCTGGCTTCAAGTGTTCTTTGCTTAAAAATTGTTGACATGGGTCTCAGAGGACCGACAATATAATGTATAATCCAGGACCTAAATAATTGATGTCGTTACTATTCACCAATTAAGCACGAGTCGGTCATTGACAGCATTTCGCATCCGTCATTTCCCATTTCCGAAACTGCACATTCATTCTGGCTTCTACCGACTAATATATCGACGAACAAGCTCATTATACTTTGTTCGTGTTGTGAATAAGACTAAAAAAAGTGCAGGCAATCCCCAAGACATCTAGGTATTTTATACAGAGCACTCTATCATGGAGCTTGCTACCTGGTCTTTCATCCATTTTTTCCGCGGATTCCCCTTTCCTATCGTTTCACTTGCCTGCATTATCAACCAAGACATCAGACAGACGCTCTTAAAGCATGGTCGACTCCTTGTGTCACTTAGCGCCTAAACTTTGTAATAGCCTTTCCATAACGGCTGTATTTGTCTTGTTTTTCAGAAAGATCTGTTCAGATTTCTTTTTGAATATTGATTTGCAACCTGTCCTTCGAATTTGCCGGATTTATTTGTTTAGATGTCATTGGTGTTAACCACACGTATATCATTACACATGATTATAGGGCTGATAGTGTTATTAAAACATGTTGTCATTGATTATAAATTGAAATGCTACTTATACCCATATGGTAACATACCACCTCTTACCTCTTATAGATATGAAAACCTCAGGGAGCAAAAGAGTTTCAATTGATTATGTAAGATTACCAATGCAAGGTAAATGGATATACAACTGTGCGATGTTCCAAAGCATACCAGCAGTCATGTATCTTGCCATGGCGTTCAATACTACAATGTATCACTTCCACAACAATATTTATAAGTACTCAAGTCTTCTTGCACTATTCGCTCACCATAAATAATAGCACAAATATCCGGAATCTTTAGAAGACTGATACACCCGACAATTCACATGTTCAATGTATTGCGGGCAATTGTTGTGTAAAGTTTGTGCTAATGTCAAGGAACTACCACAAACACCAGGGTATAATAGCTGGATGCAAACCGTCTATAACTACTACAGAATGCCTCTAGTGCATGAATCATCCAGCTTCACGCATTTGCGCTGCAGATGTATTGCTATTGCTATACAAATCAATCTTTTAATATCCCAAAACTGCCTACACGGTAACATAAGCATCATAATGGTTAGCTGAAACAATATCCGGTACCGAGCGGCTTGTTGCTGTCAAATGAATGATGCAACTGACGTGCCGAAACACTACATTTGCATGACGTGAAATGCGAAAAGAATCATCCTTTCCGCAACCGTCTGCGGTTTTGCGCTTTCGAGGTAATGTTTTTGTAAACTGGCTAAAGTGACTTCATTCTAGTCCTTGTTTGGCAATTATAGAACGTAAATTGATACCTGTATCTTTATTATCGCATTAACATTTCAGCTTGGGAGTTAAAAAGTGTCTACAACATTTAGGCACTATTCAATATGTCACGACACGGGTAACGAAGCCCTTTGTTGCAAAAAACAGTCAGTATTTGTTTCTGCTGCCAAAAGCCACAAATATTTAATGAAATCCACTTTTTATGGGTTGCACCACTTTGTAAAGCTATTAAGTGTGTGAAATACGTCGGAAAACCTAATTAAAACCATCAGCCTGTCTTTATTTTGTCATTTCCACTTATTGAGCAATCCCATTAATACGGCTAAGACACGTTTCGCTTTCCATTACACCGATTTGACATATGCCATTTATACTTATATACTCGCAAGCCTGCTACTGGGAAAAATAATAATGTTATGGACTGCCAAAGAGCCATCATGAAACCACAATAGCTTGTTATGCGTTAACTCGAATTTGATAACAAATGTTGCACATGATCGTCGGTGGACCATTCACGTGATGCATTGTGTACTTCTTTAACGCACATGGCCGAGTAGGGATGGCGGCACACAAATGGTATGGCACGTATTAAAAAAGTCTTTCATTAATCATTGCTACGGATCTTAACAGGTCAGAAGAGAATGATATAAAACATTCAAAAATGCATTAAAGGTTAAACTGCAGTAGACACAACTCCCACGAACTAGCAGATACAGTGTCCAATGGTTCAGATGTCATAAAGACCGCAAATTTACCACTTGTAAATGGTCAGATTTACTATCCCTATGTTAAACATTCGTCTGTAAGTCGTACCGGGTAAGCATCAATATTCTGTGAGCGCATACTTTTTAAACGACAGCCAGAAGGATATCATAACGTCAAAACATGATATTCCGAAATATATGGTCATTGCTATACAAAAAAATACATGTCTTATTATATCACATGAACGCAATATCACAAATTAGCTAGTTTCTGCTTTTGCTGAAATCATTGAAGCATGCTGTTTGCAATAAACCATAGATAACTTAATTTTGGTGGCTGATAATGATAAGGTGATTAAGCTGTCATGTGGATAATCAGGGTCACAACTTTTTGGGAGGAAAATCATAACGCTCGGTAATGATAGAATTTTTTTCCAGAGGGCACCAACGCATGAATTTTCTTCTATGCAATTACATAAGTTGGATGTGGAACATCTAGTTTGGCCATTGTATTCTGCGAAGATATTATAAGTACATGGTTAATTAGGTCTATCATGCGCTGATGATTATTGCATTCTTAACAGGGATATTGCTCAGATGTTTTGCTTGGTGATAGGCTTGTGTTAGGTATTTTTGGAATACATTTACTGCATCAAGATTTAAATGTGAGAGTCAAAAGTCATGAAACATGCTGTTGGATCCTTATTAATGTCATGATGAAGAGGGGTTCCTATTTAAGCGGGAAGAATTTAGTTGTTACAGAGACTGTTCAGCCCCATATTTGGAACGAGGTTACCTAGCAAGCTGCTTGGCAACCGCACCTTGGAAACCAAAGGTTTTAAGTTTTCAGACTTTCAGTCGCTACGCGGCGTTATGGCCTCAGAAAATAGATCCTTACTTCGGCTGTTGCCATTTATGTTGTCGGACATTACCCTTCTTGCTTGTCGGTCTAAAGTGTGCGCAAAGATGCCCACAACTTGAATGAGTGAAGATTTGATGAAATCTACATTATGTAACCAAAGCGGAAGTATACACATCGATAGTGAGGTAAATTCAGAGCCCGTTAGGATTTACAGCTAGGATATGTGTGGTTCATGGTTTAAGGGAGGCACCGTTATCGATGGAACGACATAACTGAATAAAACAGATTTCCACAGTAGATCATGAATATTTCCAGACAAATAATAATGTTAAAAACTTGTCACCATAATTTTCCATCATGTAAACTTTGCGGCACAAATTTGAAGATGGCATTACTTACGTCTGCGTTAAACGTAATAATGTAATAACGAAATGATCCCTGATTGCCTTATATGGGGCTGAACAGTTTCTTTGATGTGTACGGCAAGTATTTACATTGTGACTTAATGCTATGCAAACGTGAGTGCATTTTAAAAGCAGCAAACACAATGTGTTCAAAGGTATTAATCAAGAACCTACCCTAAGTGACTTTCTGCTTCAGCAATCGGCTTCATTTCGTTCTACCGTGATGCCGTGATATCTTGATGTTCCCAGCGTTCCATGTTTGGAGTCAATGTGCCATTGTATCCCCACATAACCTAAATAATGCTTCCTTGATTTTCAATAGCGGCACTTGAGCATGGTACATGAATATACAGATCAGACTAATAACGCGTTTGTGTTTAGATCTAGTGCTTCTCGAGGGACCAATTTACCTTAAATAGGCACATGTAACATGACATTACGCCATTCTAATTGCGAGTGATACGTGAAGCAATATAATACGGGTGACTCAATATAATTCATGAGACCAAATGTGTATTTCGTATCGGTAAAACGTCATTGTATATGTTTGTTACCCACTTTGGCAGTAAGTATCAAGTTTTCTTTACCATTCAATTAATGATGAGCAGCAAATCGGAATTATGCGATTGTTAGACAATCAGTAATCACATTATTTAATTAAATCTGCTTAATTACATTGGATACCAGCAGTAGGATTTTTCAGACGTTTAGGAATCGTGCATACCTTCTTATGCCAACTCTCACTGCTGCATCGATGTGATTTTCATGCCGCCGTTGCCACCTTCGGACACTCTGGCGCTTCATTATTATGTCCAGTGTAGAAAAGGTTAACATTATTAGTATTAAGCAGCAGGATTAAGTATGAGGCAAGGAGGATTTTCTCTTCCTGTTTGGACTTTGATGATGATCATACGCTTGGCAAGCAATTACATTTCGAGTAACCTAGAATGTTGACATGCATGGGGTAACTACACTTAATTCTGTATTTAATTTAGATGCCGGTTCATTCACAAAGCTTGGTATTATTAGTTATCTGTTCCATGTCGACTGAGCTATTGAATCATTCGACTCGAAACAGACTTTGGATTAGCGCTATTCCGGTGACTAATTTTGATAACACCAACATGCAAATCAAGGTCAAAACACTTATTTTGGTAGGAACATAATAACTTTCACATTCATGCATATTATGTAGAGTGGCAGCTCAAACGTCGCCACCGAAGTATATGCAATGATTCGACGAGCACTTTTGTCATCGACAAAGCAATTGCCGCTTGATGTATATTTTAGTGAGGGCTATTTGATTGCCGCCTATAGTAGTTTATATTGCGTGTATTCAGAAATAAAGTTAAAGTTAATGGCGCAATGAATCTGCGTTTAAATAGCCAGCCTCCTCGATGGTTATGGTATAGCTCTCGATTTATTATATAACAGCACATCCGACCAAGTAAAACGTCATTTTCCACTATAACAAATTGAGAATGATAACGCAGTTTAACCACACACGTGCCAGTCAGCAGCACTGTTGTTTGATTTTTGTCTCATTTTCGGTCTGCGATGCGTTGCGATTATCTTAGTTTGAATAAAGTGCGTTGCGGATGTGCGGCTTTAGACCATACAAATAATATCTCGGTGCGATATATGTGTTATAACCATTGCAATCGCACGTACGTGATTTTTAACGGCCTACCAAAGGCTATTTAACATTTGATGATAAGGGTTAAACTGAAAATCAATACGGAATCAGGGGAACTGACCAGGCGTCTCAATCACCTGCATCGCGATATTTCCTCTTTGATAAAAACGTGACGTAAAATCCCAAAATTACCATTTCATTTCCAAATGTGTCCATACAAAGGGATATTTCCAGCACGATAAAACATTTCAAACTATAATGATGTAAACGACAAGCAATCAGGCGTCCTTCATATTCCAATATTGATACCGATTTCGGGTATGGCCACTGTTCTTCGCTTTTATATTCGTCATATTACTTTTTATGTGAACGGCAGCTGGATCGTCATCAATGGAATGGGCGATGTAAATCATCTTTACCACCATGATCAGTACTAGCATATACAGCAAGCATTTACTGATCAGTGATTAAGGAATACACTAATAACTGCAGTGATATGATTTCCTCAGCAGGTAAGAAATTCTCATTGCAGTCACATGATGCAAACGTAGCAGTTAATGTTTATTAAAATCGTGTGTATGGTTGATTCATCTGTGATTCAGCATGTGCTTCATCTAGTGCAATAAGCAATGAATGTGATTATCACATATTCATGGAGAATGACAATGCACTCAACCTGAGCCTTCTCTGTGTTAGCGATTCATAACTGTGCCAATGTGACTTGTGTGCAAATAACACATAACAGCTAGAACACCCCTTTTTCTTTAGTCGTGCAGTGATATGCTTATTAGCATAGTGGTCGAACCAGATCGTGCCTACGAATATTTAAGTCAGCATCGATGCGCACGATAACGTTTCAATTCAATTCAACGACTAATCGCGGATGAACCAAATCCCCTTTCAATATTGTGAGACATATCTGTCATAGGAAATGTTAAAACCACCCAGTCGTCATATGTCAGCTAGTGTATGTGACAGGTGTTTGACAACGGGCAATATGAGAACAAGTCGCATTCATGAAGTACAACTTTTGAGCCAGTCCAATATAATAAACGTCTTGTTAACAATGAAGAAAATGACAATTGCCCTAGCTTGATGGTGTCTACATTGCCTCAATATTAAAGTACGGCTGATGAAATATTCGACTGCTTACCTTATTGTCCTTTCATCTGGGCCATATGAAAATACAAAGTATTACCGCATTATGCCATAAACGAGATCGAAATGAGCATAAACGGGAAAGCGGAGCCCTCACGGCAGGCATAAAATAAACCCATCGTTCATTATTGAAATATTTTAATTGCGCCATAGAGAAATATTGTCAAGGGACCAAGCAAAAACTCAAGTAATGCTTAGACGTGAGTTATTAAATCAATAACAATATCGTATTTTAGAACGTTCAACTATATAGAAAATGAAATGGATAATCCCTGTCCATGCTGGCGGATATGATGTCATGTTTTCGAGAAAAGATTACTATTTATTTAGCAACTTCATTGCGCTGCAACACCAACTCCACGCAGGCATTATTGCTTCTTTAAACCCGGCGTAAAGAAGCCTCCACTGAAATATGTATCCATCGGCAATTGCTTTACTAATGCGCAAAATGCATAAGAATAAATGTAGATGAGGGGTGGTATGACATGACATGCATCATGGATGAGCGCTATTGTACTCGCTTCAATTTACATGTATTTTATCTTAATGTAGATTGCAGCAACAGTTCGCTGTAACCAACATGACTGTTACGTTCTTACCATGCTGTGGTCGGACACCAATGTTAGGCTTAGTTATATTTTATCTTGAGTTGATAGAAGTACTAGTTTAGTTTAAACAACCGTATATTCGATTGAAGATGTAATAATTGGTTATCATATCCAAACATTTTTTTCAATCGGAGAGTTTTTAATTGCATTATTGCATCAGATGGTTCCCTTTCGGAGAATGTTGGCTGAGCAGCCTGGCTTTCAGCGATGATGCCTGTTATTTTGAAAGCAATGTACAATCACAGCTTCAGTAGCAAACTATCTCGACTTAGGTAGGCAAACAAAAGCAGTAAGTAAATCAACGGTTACTCTGTAGCAATGAAAAAACGATGTCATTATTGTCATGGCGAATTACAAACTCTTACATTAAATGAAATGTCTGAGGTAATAGCTGCAATAGGATAAAGCGACAAGATATAGCTGTGATACCAAGGTTAAGAGGCTTACCAAATAGGCAGGTAGCTTCATCATAGACAAAAACAAAGGTAACGCATGCGTGTCATTAGATTGGTTACCTTTAGAGATAGTGGGGTTTAGCTTATGTTGTGTCTTTGTGGCAGCGAATTTTGCCCGCGGGCGTTGTAACAGAGGCCTTAAGTTCTTGAGAGGCGTGTGTCTTTCATCATCTATATATTAGTACATTCAGGCGACGAGCTTTTGGCATAGTGTTCATTTTGTAAGCTACGCAGACACAGCCGACACCATTGTGTTTTGGTCAGCATAGACGCTGAATGATTAATTATGCTCGCAGTGACCGTGTAGCACAAACTGAAGACGACGGCGGTACAAATATTAAGCTTAATGTCATTATCACGTCGCGATTTAAGTCAAGGCTATGGTTATGGTGAGATTTATTGATAGATGAATCCTCTTCCTGAGGCGCCCTATATTATATCAGGCGATGAAGGATAAATGTGGAAGAAAAGGGCAACCAATGACGCTCTAAGTGAATCATTTTGACAACATGGTGGATAGATAAACCGCATGAATACCTGTGTTGATCATTGTGACGGGAATGAACTAAAATACAGCAAAAATCGCATACACATTGCTGTCAGGATCTGTTTAAACAGTGCTAGATAATGGTTTCAGCTTGAATGACGCAGGACTTGAGTGCTAACATTAAAAGTAAAACCCAAACGAGGGCCATCTTGGCAGATCAACGGCTTATAAGTAGATATGCGTTCACCTTTAATCAACATTTGAGCCTGTGCCTAACTAGCCAAACATTTACTGCTGCATTGCCTTTTTTGGAAACATATGATATCTGTATAATCTACTGTACTAATAAAAGAGACCCATTGCTTATCAATTCATTGTAGATATCGGTGAGTTCGTGTAAACGCTGACGGGCTGCAATTGTTTACTTAGCAATAATGTGTTGCTTGAATGACACACAGTACCCGCATATAAAATGAAGTAACGGACGTTGCCCACATAATTCTCATATTTGCGTGCATTATAAAGATATTAAGCTTATCTAATCCTTAAAATGATATTGCCCATCTAGGTAGCAGCATGAACTTTATCATGAAGGCAACTTGATTGTTAGTCTTTCTTGAGAGAAATGAAGTATATAATATATATTCTATAATGTCAATAATAGGTATAAGAGAGAGAAGATGACTGACATGCCGGGGCTGAACATTCAAAGGACTGAAAACAATTGTCTGCAGATCATCACTATGGGGATTGACTCGTAGTTGTGACATTGAGACTTTTATTTTCCGATACTTTGTAAAGAATTATAAATGTAACTTTACTAGCACGATGAGTATTCTGAATCATATGGGAATACACTTGTTCAACGTAATGGCCTATTGACTGGATTGTCATAGTCCCCATTAGAATATTTATCATGACACTGGGCTTTCAATGATTTCAATCGTTGACCCGATGCTGTTGAGCCCAGTTCTCCACCTCTGTTTACACTATCACATAGATTAGCATTGGTAGCTTTTGGATTTATTTGAGAAATGTTATAACTACCAAATCTATACAGGTTTGATATTATCGTTAGTGGCTTACATTTTACATTTGATATATAGAGCGGAATAGAACGATCCATTTGCAATCACTACCATGACAGCTCCGCGTTTTACTGGCAGATACCGCATAGTTTAATGGACGATATGAATGCAAAGCTCATTAATTAAATTCCAATTTTCCTGTTGCAAATAAGTTGCAACATAATTCTTGATAAAACGGGTGTCCATGAAATTCAAGCAAATCGCTAAATGGACCCAAGAATGAAGCGCGATTGACGTTGTATTATATTCACTCCTCAATGTTTGTTTGTCTGAGGCATAAGCTGATGTAATATAATGCCGCGGTATGTCCCTATAGGTGATCAAGTGTCATGGATGTGACCGTAATATTGATGTTATCGTTGGTGTGGTACTAAAGCACATTAGTCACAGTGATGGCCGTATCGATAATGTTAAGACAGACTACGGTGGCATGGCGTACCGGCGTACCGGCGTTGTTAACAGTAAAGCAACGGATTGTTCTCCGTAGAGCACCTACACAAAGCTGGCGACATGAAACATCGCATCATCAGATACTCATGTCCGAGTTTAGGGGTAGGATCTATACCTGCATAATCCTTAAAATCAACATATACCTACAGTGACATCAATAGTGAAATGAAGCGACTATCGCTGTGGTATTTATCTGATGACACCATCATGCCAATAAAGGTTTCGTGAGGAAGCGTATGTGTCTATTGATTGCATTCAACGATGTAAAATCATTTCAATCCTATTTTATCCATCCATTAATCAAACTAGACTATCCGTCTATATCGCATGACTTGACCTATTTGGTTTCGTGTACTGACGTACTGCACTCACATATGCAGCGAACAACACCATAATTAAAGCAGATTGTGATGATGATGATGATGATGATGACGATGATGCTATTTGGTTATGATGATCATAATGAAGCTGTTTTAAACACCGAAGCCAAATGACTACAGTACAGTTTGCACTCACTGTAGGAGCCACGCACCTTGTGGGTGATGCATTTCGTAACCTTGCGTCATTTCAGGCTGTTAATGTCGTATCATCCCGTCGTCTCACATTTCTTCATTTCCCAGCCTTAATTACACGCATTAATTGCAAGATTTTATGCAAGCTGATATCAATACACCTTTTTAATGTGTTGTTCTTTTGACATGTGAGACCTGACACGCACACGATATTATCCATGACCATTTACCGCTAACATCATCAGATACTCATGTCCGACCGAGACACTGGTAGACTGTTATTAAAGGAAACAGGGTCTGCAGTAATTGTATCAGATACATCGGCTTATCAAATTCTTATTTCCGTGCATTGTAGGTTCATATTGTAAAATCTGCACTGTTGTGTCTGGTTATTGCTCTCTCTCTCTCTCTCTCTCTCGCGCGCGCTCGCGCTCTCGCGCGCGCGCGCGCGCGCGCGCGCGCGCGCGCGCGCGCGCGCGCGCGCGCGCGCGCGAGAGAGAGAGAGAGAGAGATAGAGAGAGATATAGATATAGATATAGAGATATAGATATATATATATATATATATATATATATAGATATATATATATATATATATATATATATATATATATATATATATATATATATATGTGATATATATATATATACAAGATATATATCGTATTATATATATATATACTATTTATATATATATCGAAGAGCGACAGCGACGGTGCCAGTATCCGTCTCTCACATAGACGGTCATGTCGGTCATTGAGTAATATTGAAAACAGCTTCGATGAATTAGTAAGGATTTAAATCCATCGAGGATTATGTGAGAGGTTTCACCATTATCACGCATTCAGAATAAACAAAAAAAAACCAAACAAACAGACAAACATTGTTTTGTATTAGACGTGACAGTGTAAGCGATATGGGGTGCAATTTCAAGTTATCCAGCTAGGGATACTAATCTCCCGACTGGTAGTGTACTGGCATGCACATGGCATTTACGCCGCAAAACGGAATAGCTATATATGTTCCATTGATGGAAATCAATAGTATGATATATCAGTAAACTGACTTACTGCTGTTTATTATACAAACTAATTGATCAGAACGAATGCTCTGTAACTAGTTTCCTGATGACAGCAGCCAAACCCATAATGCGCTTTACTGGAAACACACCAACTGATTATCATCACTCCATTTGTTATAGTGGTATTGTGGGACGATACAATAACTTATGTGCCATCAAAAAGACCTATGTAAACAATATGCCATTAAGTTATACAATTCTTAAGTGGCCAAAAAGCTAACGAACACGAGCATTCATATTGCAATTAAGGATGCAGTAATTGAACTTCGTCGTTAACTTCACATGGTCTATCACTGATCACTTCTTGTTTCAATTCCACATTCTAAACATAAATATCATCATCATTCCGTCAACATGGAAATCACAAGCATAATCTCAATGTATTTAATAAGACATAGTTTGTAACAAACACCAGGAAGAGCTTGATTGCTGAGGTATTACGGCGTCATGCACCTGTCGGGCTGCAATAAAGAAACATAGATCTTTGGGGGCGATTACTCTTTCAGCAACGACAAACCTCAAATAGATCGACGCCTTTAGTAATTCAAGCTGACAAAGTCGGCACTTGATAGATACGCTGTTGCAGACATATTTGATTAGTGAGAACAAACCAGCCCTCACTAGACATGATGGATGGCTTTACAAGTGACAGTGAATCGTCAACCATGAATACAAATTGTGATTCAAGGGGAATGTTAACATCGTAAAGATCTAAATTTAGGAATCGCTTGCATCACTTGTGGGATATAATACCTTCAGAGGTGACACCACAAATGCTAATGAACGGAATGTCATTGGTCCTCACATATTAACTTTTGTGAGAGGCACAATTCATGTAAAGTGCAGGCTAGTAACAAATGTCTTGATAGCAATGAATTCAATCCGATGGCCCTAAAATGATGGTATCTAAAATTGCTTCAATTTTAAAGAACTGCTGATTTAATATTAGATTTATTAACTTATTATGCTTTCGTAAGGGGCATATGGAAATGCAGAATATTGCAGCGTCATGCTACAAAAGCGTATGCCGGAACTTGCACATTAGGCATAAACTTACACCTGCGTGAAATTAATGAACTGCACCTAATAGCGGTTGTGACTTGAGTTAGGAAATGTATAACAATTATTCTATTGAAGAACGTGTATGTATGTAAAAATGAGACGCAAAATACCTTTTCATTTTGTGGAATAACCATTAACCATTTGTTTACAATTTTAATAGTGCGGCGATTTCCACCTTATTGAATCTCGCTCGATTAATTGTTTCTTAAACACAGGCGTCAAATAGGCCCACTGATTTATTCATCAAGTGGTTATTGCTTTGTGAATGCCATCTCAACTGCTTTGGAATCAATGTAGATGGTAATTGGTACAACATGATCTGCATCATGGACAAAAGTTACTGTACTCGCTTCAGTTTAAATGCTACCTTATCACCCAACTAAGGTCAGAAAGAAACACAAGTTTTATCAAGCTTTTGTTCTATTTTAACAATAGTAAATTTGATTGAACAAGTAACAGTTGTCTCTCATAACATTGCATTTCCATCAGAAAATGACAAATATCCGTGTAATCGCAAGTTATCTTTTCGGAGAAAGTTACCTTAGTAGCATGACATGAGTATGATATCTATAAATGAATGTCATTTGAAAACATCGTACAATCACAGCATTCATGCATGAATCAATCCCGACCAACAAAGGCTGTGCATAAATCAACGACTTCTCTGTAGATAAATCTGAGCTTTCAATACTGAAGAATCGACCATGTGATTGTCATGGATGGTTAATATAAAAGCCACTGCTGCGAAATGAAACTTTCTTGCTTATGGTTGCATATGGGAAATAAAGACGCGACAGAGGTAACACTTCGATTTTTCTTCGACACAGTGCGCTACGACCTATGTTGTGTCATTATGATACCGGGTGTCGGTCATCATATCAATCATATAAACATTGGTACATGCACATCCGCGCCTGGATATTTAACGAACCATGAATTTGAGGAACATTTAATCAGGTTTTTTAGTATGAAGTTATGACGCTGTGTCAAAAGCGAGAGATGTTCACAATGATTACCAGTAGTACGGTTAGCCAATATGGCCATGCATCCAACACGTAAGATGACTATCAGGCAACTACTGGGAATGTCATTTTACCCGCAAAGTAGTCATTTCACCTGTACGCTACTTGTTTGCGCGTACACCAGTAATTTTAATCTTAAACTGGATCACAGGCTTTTCTAATCATTTCGTTATACGCGCAAACTTGTCATTTTACGCGTAAACTGCTTAGACTTACGACCATGATGGTCGACCATACATCAGGTAGTATTTGTATAATTTATAAGAGATTTTTTGTGGTACCCTAATTATAAAATAGAAAATACGGGCTATGAAGGTATCCTTTATTGATTAATAAGCAATTGTTTTATTCCAGCACCTCTCGTATTACTCTCAGCGTTGTTTTTTTTCTAGAGATGAAAAGAGCAAGACAAAACCCTCAATGAATTATCTGAGGATTATATTTATACATACCTCTTCCAACATCCTTTGCATGCGTTTCTTAGTAAGATTCCTCCAAGACATTTGGATATTTCTAGTACTGCAAAAAATCAAATTTGAGATCGAAAGGGTAAAAACTGGTGAAATATACCCGCGTCAAGATTTTGTATACAAAATCATCAATAAGGCAATAATGTTCAATATCCGAGC
The DNA here is from genome assembly GCA_034190875.2 of Urechis unicinctus. NCBI lineage: Eukaryota > Metazoa > Annelida > Polychaeta > Xenopneusta > Urechidae > Urechis > Urechis unicinctus. The sequence goes on along the minus strand of CM067343.1, from coordinate 58,413,800 downwards.
TGTGTTTAGTGACGTGAATGCTCAACCCGTTCTATAGGGTGTTTGATACCAACTAGAAATATATGATGTAATGTCCAATGTGTCCGCGTATGAGCGATCAGCTATACCTAGGCGCCAGAAAGCTGTGACATTTACAAAGAACCATTGACATAAGTGGAAACTGATGTGTTGGTTATATCGTGGAAAAGACCTGATATGCGCGTGTTTTAACCATTTTCATACATTTAAAAACTCGACTTTATGATGAGTATTGTTTGATAGTTGAAAAGTATTGTATAATAGTAGCTAGTGATTTATTAGGTAAACATAACCATTTTGAAAAAACGGAAGGATATGTGGATGTATAAATACAGTATGAAATTTGATGGGACAAGCCAAGCCGATTTTACCTTATATTCATTGTACACAATTATCTGCGTTTTTTTTGTAATTTGTAATAAATAATAAATTCAAGTTGTGAGATGATTTAATTGTTCACATTTTACCTGCATGTTCTTTAGTTGTGTAGGTTGGTAGTAACAGTTGTCTCTCATAACATTGCATTTCCATCATACGCGGACACATTGGACATTACATCATATATTTCTAGTTGGTATCAAACACCCTATAGAACGGGCTGAGCATTCACGTCACTAAACACAGCTCGGATATTGAAGATTATTGCCTTATTGATGATTTTGTATACAATATCTTGACGCGGGTATATTTCACCAGTTTTTACCCTTTTGATCTCAAATTTGATTTTTTGTAGTACTAGAAATATCCAAATGTCTTGGAGGAATCTTACTAAGAAACGCATGCAAAGGATGTTGGAAGAGGTATGTATAAATATAATCCTCAGATAATTCATTGAGGGTTTTGTCTTGCTCTTTTCATCTCTAGAAAAAAAAACAACGCTGAGAGTAATACGAGAGGTGCTGGAATAAAACAATTGCTTATTAATCAATAAAGGATACCTTTATAGCCCGTATTTTCTATTTTATAATTAGGGTACCAAAAAAAAATCTCTTATAAATTATACAAATACTACCTGATGTATGGTCGACCATCATGGTCGTAAGTCTAAGCAGTTTACGCGTAAAATGACAAGTTTGCGCGTATAATGAAATGATTAGAAATGCCTGTGATCCAGTTTAAGATTAAAATGACTGGTGTACGCGCAAACAAGTAGCGTACAGGTGAAATGACTACTTTGCGGGTAAAATGACATTCCCAGTAGTTGCCTGATAGTCATCTTACGTGTTGGATGTATGGCCATATTGGCTAACCGTACTACTGGTAATCATTGTGAGCATCCCTCGCTTTTGACACAGCGTCATAATTTCATACTTAAAAACCTGATTAAATGTTCCTCAAATTCATGGTTCGTTAAATGTCCGTCAATTACAGGAGCACACTTGCGGTTTCGATATAAGATAATGATACCTGACACATCCTCAACATGGCATATAAATAATGTATGCAATGACTATGTCCCTAACGAAACAATATCTCTATTTGATTATTGGACACAGAGTTAATAACCAAATTTCATTGTAAAGGCTAAAACTAATGATTTTTAAACTCACATTTTACCATGATATTTACTTGATCCCTGAGGAGTAATACATGTCGGCTGATTAAGGTTCATGTAGAATTAATCTGGTCTGGGTAGGATTGTTATTCTCTCTAACGCGTTGGAGTTGTCTTTATGTGTCCCAGTTCAGCAACACCAGACTTTCCGGCGCTCGCTGTATATATTCGTGGACGTGAATGACGTAAGCCCATTGATTCAGCATGAAGTCGAGGATTTTTTTTCTCTTCGGTCATTGATACTACCTCGTCCGCCTACAAAATACGAATCGCTAACTGCTTCGTGTTCCGATCCACAGGATCAAGAGGGTAAATAATCTGGGCGACGTTTTATATCAGCGATCAACTTCGTATCGCTAAGCATAACATAATGCAATGCCATGCAGCGTAGTTATGTCATCAAGACGATGTTCAATGCATACTTACCTTCAGCGCCAACGCCAGCTCTCAGCGCCAAACGCCAACTCAATATATGTATCCCCTTAAATGACTTCTATCTTCACAGCCTCATTGTGCATCTAGGTTTACTGACAACTGTTGGCTAAATGTAAGCGTATATTTTCCGGTTAGCCGTTGATCGGTCAAAGAGGATCGTGCTCTTTCTTGTGAGCTTTTCCTTCGTTGTAAGTCCTTCCTTTGTAGCTAAGCATGCTCAATGCAGTACCTAGAGCAAATTATTTACATCTTGATACAGTTTAATTAAATTATTTCCTTTAGTTTCACTCGTTGTAGTTTTTAATTCAGATTCAGCTGCAAAGGCAATAATAATATATGCAAGATATTACCCCCGTTTCTACTTAATCTGATACATGGGGTTTATCAATCAACCACAATGTTAACTTGGTTCACCGAGAGTGTTATTGGGTGCCCTTATCCCTCATTAAGTACCTTGTCTCTCTGATATAATTTATTGTGCTTCATCGGTGAGAATACATCTATCAATTTATCTCACTATAGTCAATGCCTTGACTTATATTTCAGCGACGGTGATGAAAAGAAACAGCTTCATATTTGTACCGACGTCGTCATCTATATCTATATCAAGGTCACCGGGGACATAATCCATCAATCAAAGGTTTTGCTAACCACGACACAATGTCTGTGTCTGTGTATCTTACAGATAACCACTGCGCAAAAGCTCGTCGCCTGGAAGCATTTAGACGTTTCTCTGAGTTTCTGGATTTTACACAAGCCGTCGTTTTATTCAATACTTTCCATGGTTCTCAATGGACTAAACAAACGAATTACGCATAGCTTATTATTTGAATTGTCAAAACGTTAAAAGCACTCAATATCCTCATAATGCAGGCACGGATGTGCATGTACCAATGTTTATATGGCTGATATGATGACCGACACCCGGTAGAATTCTAATGTTTCCATGACCGCTGTTACAAAACTCATGGGCTAAGTCCGTTCTCATAATGACACAACATAGGTCGTAGCGCACTGTGTCGAAAGGTAACCGAAGTGTTACCTCTGTCGCCGTCTTTATTTCCCATATGCAACCATAAGCAAGAAAGTTTCATTTCGCAGCAGTGGCTTTCACATCAACCATCCATGACAATTACGTGATCGATTCTTCAGTATTGGAAGCTCAGATTTATCTACAGAGAAGTCGTTGATTTATGCACAGCCTTTGTTGGTCGGGATTGATTCATGCATGAATGCTGTGATTGTACGATGTTTTCAAATGACATTCATTTATAGATATCATACTCATGTCATGCTACTAAGGTAACTTTCTCCGAAAAGATAACTTGCGATTACACGGATATTTGTCATTTTCTGATGGAAATGCAATGTTATGAGAGACAACTGTTACTTGTTCAATCAAATTTACTATTGTTAAAATAGAACAAAAGCTTGATAAAACTTGTGTTTCTTTCTGACCTTAGTTGGGTGATAAGGTAGCATTTAAACTGAAGCGAGTACAGTAACTTTTGTCCATGATGCAGATCATGTTGTACCAATTACCATCTACATTGATTCCAAAGCAGTTAAGATGGTATTCACAAAGCAATTTCCACTTGATGAATAAATCAGTGGGCCTATTTGACGCCTGTGTTTAAGAAACAATTAAGCGAGCGAGATTCAATAAGGTGGAAATCGCCGCACTATTAAAGTTGTAAACAAATGGTTAATGGTTATTCCACAAAATGAAAAGGTATTTTGTGTCTCATTTTTACATACATACACGTTCTTCAATAGAATAATTGTTATACATTTCCTAACTCAAGTCACAACCGCTATTAGGTGCAGTTCATTAATTTCACGCAGGTGTAAGTTTATGCCTAATGTGCAAGTTCCGGCATACGCTTTTGTGGCATGACGCTGCAATATTCTGCATTTCCATCTGCCCCAGACGAAAGCATAATAAGTTAATAAATCTAATATTAAATCAGCAGTTCTTTAAAATTGAAGCATTTTAGATACCATCATTTTAGGGCCATCGGATTGAATTCATTGCTATCAAGACATTTGTTACTAACCAAAAACGTTGCACTTTACATGAATTGTGCTTCTCACAAAAGTTAATATGTGAGGACCAATGACATTCCGTTCATTAGCATTTGTGGTGTCACCTCTGAAGGTATTATATCCCACAAGTGATGCAAGCGATTCCTAAATTTAGATCTTTACGATGTTAACATTCCCCTTGAATCACAATTTGTATTAATGGTTGACGATTCACTGTCACTTGTAAAGCCATCCATCATGTCTAGTGAGGGCTGGTTTGTTCTCACTAATTAAATATGTCTGCAACAGCGTATCTATCAAGTGCCGACTTTGTCAGCTTGAATTACTAAAGGCGTCGATCTATTTGAGGCTTGTCGTTGCTGAAAGAGTAAACGCCTCCAAAGATCTATGTTTCTTTATTGCAGCCCGGCAGGTGCATGACGCCGTAATACCTCAACAATCAAGCTCTTCCTGGTGTTTGTTACGAACTATGTCTTATTAAATGCATTGAGATTATGCTTGTGATTTCCATGTTGACGGAATGATGATGATATTTATGTTTAGAATGTGGAATTAAAACAACAAGTGATCAGTGATAGACCATGTGAAGGTTAACGACTAAGTTCAATTAATGCATCCTTAATTGTAATATGAATTCTCGTGTTCGTTAGCTTTTTGGCCACTTAAGAATTGTATAACTTAAAATGGCATATTGTTTACATATGTCTTTTTGCTGGCACATAAGTTATTGTATCGTCCCAAAATACCACTATAACAAGTGATGATAATCAGTTGGTGTGTATCAAGTAAAGCGCATTATGGGTTTGGCTGCTGTCATCAGGAAACTAGTTACAGAGCATTCGTTCTGATCAATTAGTGACCTGGGGTCCTATAGCTACTGTGGTTAGTATAATAAACAGCAGTAAGTCAGTTTACTGATATATCATACCATTGATTTCCATCAATGGAACATATATAGCTATTCCGTTTTGCGGCGTAAATGCCATGTGCATGCCAGTACACTACCAGTCGGGAGATTAGTATCCCTAGATGGATAACTTGAAATTGCACCCCATATCGCTTACACTGTCACGTCTAATACTAAACAATGTTTGTCTGTTTGATTGTTGTTTTTATTTATTCTGAATGCGTGATAATGGTGAAACCTCTCACATAATCCTCGATGGATTTAAATCCTCACTAATTCATCGAAGCTGTTTTCAATATTACTCAATGACCGACATACTGGCACCGTCTATGTGAGAGACGGAAGCAGCATCGTGACTAGTCTGGTGATAACCACATGTAAGAGTCCGCAGTCGCTCTTCGACCTTAACTTGTCTCTTCGACTGACAACTCAATAGATTGAGTCGAATTCAATGTACTCTTCGCGTACCTACAGTGTATTTGGGTAATACGATCAAATAATACTAACTTAACTAAGGATCTTGTACACGCGCCCCCGCCTAATATACAGCCGATCCCATCATCGCATCGATATATATATATATATATATATATATATATATATATATATATATATATATATATATATATATATATAGAGATATAGAGATAGAGAGATATATATATAGAGATAGAGATAGAGAGATAGAGATATATATCTATATCTATATATATATATCTATATATATATATATATATATATATATATATATATATATATATATATATAGATATATGTAGAACAATAACCAGACACAACAGTGCTATGTTACAATATGAACCTACAATGCACGGAAATAAGAATTTGCTAAGCCGATGTATCTGATAAAAGTACTCCAGACCCTGTTTCATTTAATAACAGTCTACCAGTGTCCCGGTTGGACATGAGTATCTGATGATGTTAGCGGTAAATGGTCATGGATACTATCGTGTGCGTGTTAGGTCTCACATGTCAAAAGAACAACACATTAAAAAGGTGTATTGATATCAACTTGCATAACATCTTGCAATTAGTGCGTGTAATTAAGGCTGGGAAATGAAGAAATGTGAGACGACGTGATGACACGACATTAACAGCCTGAAATGTACTGTGTGTCATTCAAGCAAAACATTATTGCTAAGTAAACAATTGCAGCCCGTCAGCGTTTACATGAACTCAACGATATCTACAATGAATTGATAAGCAATGGGTCTCTTTTATCAGTACAGTAGATTATACAGATATCATATGTTTCCAAAAAAGGTAATGCAGCAGTAAATGTTTGGCTAGTTAGGCACAGGCTCAAATGTTGATTAAAGTTGAACACATATCTACTGATAAGCCGTTGATCTGCCAAGATGGCCCTCGTTTGGGTTTTACTTTTAATGTTAGCACTCAAGTCCTGCGTCATTCAAGCTGAAACCATTATCTAGCACTATTTAAACAGATCCTGACAGCAATGTGTATGCGATTTATGCTGTATTTTAGTTCATTCCCGTCACAATGATCAACACAGGTATTCATGCGGTTTATCTATCCACCATGTTGTCAAAATGATTCACTTAGAGCGTCATTGGTTTCCCTTTTCTTCCACATTTATCCTTCATCGCCTGATATAATAGAGGGCGCCTCAAGAAGAGGATTCATCTATCAATAAATCTCACCATAACCATAGCCTTGACTTAAATCGCGACGTGATAATGTCATTAAGCTTAATATTTGTACCGCCGTCGTCTTCAGTTTGTGCTACACGGTCACTGGGAGCATAATTAATCATTCAGCGTCTATGCTTACCAAAACAGAATGGTGTCGGCTGTGTCTGCGTAGCTTACAAAATGAATACTATGCCAAAAGCTCGTCGTCTGAATGTACTAATATATGGATGATGAAAGACACACGCCTCTCAAGAACTTAAGGCCTCTGTTACAACACACGCGGGCAAAATTCGCTGCCACAAAGACACAACATAAGCTAAACCGCACTATCTCTAAAGGTAACCAATCTAATGACACGCATGCGTTACCTTTGTTTTTCCCTATGATGAAGCTACCTGCCTATTTGTTAAGCCTCTTAACCTTGGTATCACAGCTATATCTTGTCGCTTTATCCTATTGCAGCTATTACCTCGGACATTTCATTTAATACCATTGGCCAGTTAATTAGGCAAATGTAGGAGTTTGTAATTCGCTTTGACAATAATGACATCGTTTTTTCATTGCTACTGAGTAACCGTTGATTTACTTACTGCTTTTGTTTGCCTGCCTAAGTCGAGATAGTTTGGGAACCATCTGATGCAATAATGCAATTAAAAACTCCCCGATTGAAAAAAATGTTTGGATATGATAACCAATTATTACATCTTCAATCGAATATACGGTTGTTTAAACTAAACTAGTACTTCTATCAACTCAAGATAAAATATAACTAAGCGTAACAGTAACAGTCATGTTGGTTACAGCGAACTGTTGCTGCAATCTACATTAAGATAAAATACATGTAAATTGAAGCGAGTAGAATAGCGCTCATCCATGATGCATGTCATGTCATTCCACCCCTCATCTACATTTATTCTTATGCATTTTGCGCATTAGTAAAGCAATTGCCGATGGATACATGTTTCAGTGGAGGCTACTTTACGCCGGGTTTAAAGAAGCAATAATGCCTGCGTGGAGTTGGTGTTGCAGCGCAATGAAGTTGCTAAATAAATAGTAATCTTTTCTCGAAATACATGACATCATATCCACCAGCATGGAAAGGGATGATCTATTTCATTTTCTATATAGTTGAACGTTCTAGAATACGATATTGTTATTGATTTAATAACTCACGTCTAAGCATTACTTGAGTTTTTGCTTGGTCCCTTGACAATATTTCTCTATGGCGCAAATAAAATATTTCAATAATGAACGATGGGTTTATTTTATGCCTGCCTTGAGGGCTCTGCTTTCCCGTTTATGCTCATTTCGATCTCGTTTATGGCATAATGCGGTAATACTTTGTATTTTCATATGGCCCAGATGAAAGGACAATAAGGTAAGCAGTCGAATATTTCATCAGCCGTACTTTAATATTGAGGCAATGTAGACACCATCAAGCTAAGGCAATTGTCATTTTCTTCATTGTTAACAAGACGTTTATTATATTGGACTGGCTCAAAAGTTGTACTTTATGAATGCGACTTGTTCTCATATTGCCCGTTGTCAAACACCTGTCACATACACTAGCTGACATATGACGACTGGGTGGCTTTAACATTTCCTATGACAGATGTCTCACAATATTGAAAGGGGATTTGGTTCATCCGCAATAAGTCGTGAATTGAAACGTTATCGTGCGCATCGATGCTGACTTAAATATTTGTAGGCACGATCTGGTTCGACCACTATGCTAATAAGCATACCACTGCACGACTAAAGAAAAAGGGGTGTTCTAGCTGTTATTTGTTATATGCACACAAGTCACATTGGCACAGTTATGAATCGCTAACACAGGGAAGGCTCAGGTTGAGTGCATTATCATTCTCCATAATATGTGATAATCACATTCATTGCTTATTGCACTAGATGAAGCACATGCTGAATCACAGATGAATCAACCATACACACATTTCAATAATCATTAACTGCTACGTTTGCATCACGTGACTACAATGAGAATTTCTTACCTTGCTGAGGAAATCATATCACTGCAGTTATTAGTGTATTCCTTAATCACTGATCAGTAAATGCTTGCTGTATATGCTAGTACTGATCATGGTGGTAAAGATGATTTACATCGCCCATTCCATTGATGTCGATCCAGCTGCCGTTCAAATAAAAAGTAATATGACGAATATAAAAGCGAAGAACAGTGGCCATACCCGACATCGGTATTAATATTGGAATATGATGGACGCCTGATTGCTTGTCGTTTACATCATTGTAGTTTGAAATGTTTTATCATGCTGGAAATATCCCTTTGTATGGACACATTTGGAAATGAAATGGTAATTTTGGGATTTTACGTCACTTTTATCAACGAGACAAATATCGCGATGCAGGTGATTGAGACGCCTGGTCAGTTCCCCTGAGGTGCGCCAACTTGTCAAAAAGCCATTGCCAATACCGGGCGGAAAAATCTACGCCGCTGGTACTTAGCCGCCAAGCCGGGGGCATTGGGTTTTTGAGATGCGGCCACCATTTACTGTGATCATTCGGTTCATGAATAACCAGTCAGGGTTCACAGCATCCCTTTTGCAGTCCTACGCTATTTTATTAAGAAGCACCCTGCATTACTATCATGTTTGCAATGTCAAACTGTAGATTTTAAAGTATCGAAAAATGTTACAAGATACATGGGGTATTATTGCTTACGTAACAATTATGATCACTACATATTCCAGTTCTTAACGACAGTATTGCATGGTGCTTCTTGCATCCCCTGTTTCATAACAAGCCTTTAGCTATGCCTTTCACAAGACAAGCGATATCCGCTTATTGTCACTGTTTATGTCACTGTGAAGAGGCGGTATTTTGTACGAAATTTTAATGCCAATTTATTCATTCTCAAGGTTTTGGCTTAACGCTAGTGCACTTATTACGCTGAATAAATGTTTTGAGTTATATCAACTGAAGATTTCCTGAAAGATTACTGAAGACCATTCGTATCCTGAGCGACGTTCTATTTCAAAGAACAATTCGTGCCGCCTCCAAGATGGACAATATTATTTCAGGAATGATACGTTTCTTAATATCCTCATGCTGTCAGCTTTGTGTAAGCGTTCTACGGAGAGAGATCTGTTGTTTTACTGCGTTAAGCGCGGGTACTATATGCCATTGTAACCCAAACATTACTTATAGACCTATCATTCTGCTTAATGTACAAATCCTTTAAAAATCCATTTTTAGTATTCATGTAAAAAGTAGAAACAAACGCTGCTATAGAAAACGCCATACAGTCATACAAAGGCTGTTAGGCCTGTTCGTAGATAACAACATTCATTTACAATATGATTTCAGCACCTTATGGATTTACAATGCCATCTCAAACCATGGTCACATATTATTACTTAAATATATTGATGCAGTAGTTTATCGGGCACCCCTAATTAATTCAAATATTACCAACGCATACCTCACAAGACTGTTTTAATGCAAATATAATATGACCGTGATAAATCTTTTAAATATTAGTGTTCATGTGTCTCGTTTGCTATGGATGCTTCATATATATGTAATATATATATACATATATATATATATATATATATATATATATATATATATATAGATATATAGATATATATCGATATATGAATATAGAGAGATATATAATATATATATATATATATATATATATAATATACATGCTTACATATTTATATATATAGATACATACATATATATATATAAATATACACATATATGATATAATATATATATATATATATATATATATATATATATGTATATCTAGAGATAGAAATATATATATATACATATATATATATATATAAATATATATATATATTAAAATATATATATATACAAAATATATATTATGAATATATAAATAAATATAGATATATATAAATATAGTATAAATACATCTTAATAAATATAAAATATATTAAGATATGAATATATATATAATAATATATATCTCTATATAATATATATATAGGATATACATATATAATAAATATATATATATATCTCTATCTATATATATATATATATACATAGATATATGTATATATATATATAGAGAACAGAGATAGATATATATATATATATATAGATATATATATATATATATATATATATATATATCTATATATATATATCTCTCTATGAATATAAATATATGTAATATATAATATAAATATATATATATATATATATAGAAATACATGCAGATAAATAGAGATATATATATAGAGATACACAAATATAGATATATATAGAGGATCATATATATACACATATATATATATATATAATATATATATATATATATATATATATATATATATATATATATATATATATGAATATATATATAATAATATAGGATGAATATATATATAGATATATATATATATATATATATATATATATCTATATATATATATAGTTTGAATATATACAATATAAGTTATATATGAATATATATATATTATATATGTAATATATATATATATATATATATATATATATATAGATATATATATATATCTATATTATATAGATATATCTATCTATATAATATATATATATTATATATGTCCTGTGCCTTATCTCTCTATATATATATATAGACATATATATATCTAATGAATATATATATATATCTCTCTCCTTTAGATATATATATATAGAGATATCTCTCTAGAGAGGAGAGAGCTGAGATATAGAGATAGAATATATATATCTCTCTCTAGATTCTCATAGATATAGACTATATATAGAGATATAGAATATATATATAGATTATATATATAAAATTAGATATAGATATGTGAATTATATATATAAATATATATATATATCTATACCTATATAAGATATGAAATATATATATACAGGGATAGATCTCATATCTAGATATATATAGAATAGAGAGATATAGATCATAGATATAGAAGGGATACATAGATACAAATCTATATAGGAGAGAAGACTCTATAAATATATATATATATAGAGAATATATAGAGATAGATAGACAGATATATCTCTCTCCCTTATCTCTCCCTCATCTCTCTCTCTCTCTCTCCCTCTCTCTCTCTCTACCTCTATCTATGTTCTCCTGTGTCTTTCTGTAGAGATCTCTCTTTCTATATAGATATATATATGTCTATAGATGATCTATATCTTTATATAGATCTATCTCTATATATATATAGATATATCTCTCTATATATATATATCTATATATATATATATATATATATATATATATATATATATCTTTATATATATGGCCCCCAAATATCGCCTTACACAGCCAATAATGTTTGTCTGACTGTTTGCTCTAGAAACGTAATCAGAGATATATGTCGTGGATTTATAGGGTTTGACATTCTTCTCCCAAAATATGGCTAAAAGAGCAAATGGGACAAGGCTGTCAATAGCAAATTGAATCTTTAAGAAACTGCTGTTACACGTTATTGTACACCTAATAAGGGAGATGAAGTGTAGGTAAAGGTAGGTTCTGGAATGGGGACACGCATGGAGTGAGGAGGGGGGAGACGGCGTGGATTTTATTTAATTAAATTTGTTGACGCGGTTAGCTCCACACTTATCCACGCCGTATAGAAGGTATTGCAAACGCTCTTCCGCAAATAGGTTATTTAATTATCTACAATTAGTGGATTATTCAGCCGGACAATCACTGAACCTTATATAGATAGGCAGTTTATCGTGTACCTTAGATAGGATAGCCTTACTCCAACAGAGATTGTGTATACGGTTCATACAATTGTCAGGAACGCCTGTATTATTCTCAGAGTGAAATCATCTCATAAAATGGCGAAGGCCATCACATGTATTAGCTCGAAGGCTTTTTTACCTCCGTTGTTTGTCGCGTGATCTAGAGGCCATCCAGACGAACATGTGAGGTACAATCGAACTAAGTTGATCGAGCCGAATAATGAATAAGTTTTTTTCATATAAATACAGAAATACGAGAATAAAGTTATATAGGTAGGTTGTCAAAGATTAAATCATCTCGTAAGTATTTGTCTCATCGCTGATATATAATTATACATATATAGATATATATAGATATATATATATATATATATATATATATATATATATATATATATATATATATAGATAGACATATAATATATATATATATATGTCTATATATGGATATATATATATGCATATATATATATATATATAGATCTTTGTATAGAGATATACATATATATATATATATATAGATCTATATATATATAGAAAATATATATATATATATATATATACATATATATATATATATATATATATATATATATACATATATATATATATATATCTATATATATATATATATATCTCTATATATATATATCCTCTCTCTCTATCTATCTATATCTCTCTATATATATATCTATATGTGTGTGTGTGTTTGTAAATATATATATCATCCTGTTATTCTGTCAAACCCTGCCCGTGTGCTGGTGGTGCGACCTGGAAGCCTATCGTAGTCGGTCGAATGGACTATTCGAGGGTCGCTAGAAAGCGAGCCAGCAGACTGATTACCCTGTACGCAGGCCAATCCGAAAAATTTATCTAGCCAAAACAGTAAATATTTTTCTAGTCCAGTGACGAGAGTTTTATCGAGATTACAGTGACGCTTCATTGTTGACAACTCAGCAAGCAACACTACTTCTGCACTCGTGTTATTTATCTGGCTAGTGCTCACTCAGGAACAACAAGCATCGAGTAACAGAGCAACAACGAAGGATTAAATTACAGTATTAAACAGTGGTAGAGAATCCTGGTATTCTGGCAGCTTCTACTGTTGTCAAAAAACACAATTGCTTCCCACGTCAAGAAGACACGCGCGGACGGCAGCGTTCATCGGTCTCTTCAACCTGACTTATTGCCAGCTACGGCTTACTCGTAATCTGAAGTTGTCAGAATCAATCCTCAAAGATGACGACCCCATACCTCTACAGCTGCTTCTACTATTTAGTACGTCACTCATATTTTACATTATTAGTTGGCCGTAAAACTACTACTGCTCATTCGGACATTCTGTCGCCCAACACTTCCCACGCGCTATCGCCTTATGTTCAACCTCCTGCACCCCGCAAGCCTTATGCAAGGGCGAGGAGACGCTGAATTTGTTAAATTAATCCAGGTCAAATTATATATACATATATACATATATATATTCTACCTCTTGCTCTCTTGCTCCATCCTTCTTTTTATCTCTCTCGCTCTCTCTCTCTCCCTCTCTTTCTCTCTCTCTCTCTCTATCTCCCTCCCTCTCTGTCTCTCTCTATGTCTCTCTCTCTCTCTGTCTCTCTCTCTCTCTCTCTCTCTCTCTCTCTCTCTCTCTCTCTCTCTCTCTCTCTCGCTCTCTCTTTCTCGGATAATATTTTTGTATGAATATTGTAAAAGTAACCAATTATGCCATGTGTATATTGTAATACACATTTAATATGATTTTTACAAGTTGCTAGGATAAATTGCCTTTACCTTTAATATGGTTTTGTGAACAGCTTAGTCAAAGCGCTATTCAAGTCAAACAGAGAATCGTTATTTATTCGTTTGTTTGTTTATGCTTATTCCGTGCATGAGGGTGCATGATGCGTCACAGTGTCGCCATGTGCTTCATGCTAATACAGATAGCACGATAAAGCATAACAAAATTGTTGCCCTCAATGAGACAAAATGACATAATCGTGCCCCAAAACCTTGCTTCAGTTAGGCGACAGCATAAGGATATCAGTTATAGCCGCTAATGGCAGTATTAAGTGTCGCCAGTATTAAGTCTAGTTGCAATAGGCGTGTATCCAAGCTAATGCATGGTTGGTCAAGTTCCGTTTCAGGAAATCCCAGCGCACATTTCCCTAATTCTTGCGTGGGTGGCTATCAATGCAAATAGGTGTGAGGCAAACCTCTGCTGTATCAATTCCATTGTGCGACGTGCGCATAATTATTTCACTTCGCGACATCCCCCTTTGTTTTAAAGGGGCTTTTTGAAGTATTAGAGACGCATGCAATTTAACTGTAACCAATTTACATTAATCTTCCTATTCAACGTTTTGAATTATGATACCGCTATGACGAGTTTTACGGCGTACATTTCTTACGTATTATGGATAATACTACTTACATATCATTGGTTATAAAAGTATTGTAATTGATGTGTTAATAACATAAAATACAGCTATACACTAGAAAGTATCGTTGCTTGTGATCATATACATGATTTAATATCAATATTATCTCATGATATTCCCGCCGCTACACCCTCAGTGAAACCCGTGCCACCCACGTTAACCTATTGGAGTGTCTCATTGCAAACATGCCTGATATTTCTGCAAGATCCATTCTCAAATGACATTTTTTGAGATTAATTCCTCGCCTGGCAGTGGTGATGATCTAAATCGTATGACACAAGAGTATGCAGCAACGGTTCGAACCAGGGAATAAGCTGTGGCAATATACAGATGATCGAATGTACCTATTGGGTTTGTGTCCCGTAAATTATCTTCGATTATTGTCAGCACTTTCAGGTTCAGATGATGTTTTTAGCGGATCACACAATTGTTCTATGTTAATGTGGCAGCAGGTACTGTACTCGGTCTGGACTGTCTTGATATAGATCACTCCCAGGCATGGCTTATAAGAATTCGATTTTTTGTCGAATTCGAAAATAGGTTCTGGTAAGTATTCCGTTGGCGATGGAACCAGGATAATTTGCTGTTGGTGAATCAATATACACGCATGACGGAGCCCCCTCGCTTCTCAGAGCAGCAGCGTCATTCACTCCCTCATGCACCGCCGTAAACTTTATTTGTCATATCAGGCGTTTAATGCGAACGCTCGTTTAAAAACCAAAACCCGGTTGAATGTGATATTATGAATAGATATATGTAAGGCAAAATAAGAAGGCAGGTACAGTAATCATATGTGCATCAATAGACTGGAATATATAACTATAAAAATTAGTAAGCCACATCGTAGTAGAATTAGCCAAATTTACAAGTTGCATGGTTATAAGTGGATTATTTAAAACTTTTAGCGATGAAATAGCGGGCCAAAGGTTTGAAATAGGGAACGTGGGATCGGGGATGGAGATGAGGAATAGATGTGTTTCTGTTTGGAGTTTGGTGGGCGTTAATAGTGACTGTATTTAAAACTCAAGTGCTGAAGCCAGATGAACTCTATGTCTGTCTTAAACCGACGCCACCCTGATGGAGGAGGTAGAATGCTTTTGCTGTTTTTACAGATACCTAAAATTAGCTGTGAATTTTGCCTTCTTCGTGTATAATGTAGAAGAGTACAGCGTTTTGCTGGGTTTCAATATAATTGATTATAGCTACAAGTATATTTTACAATTTGACACATACTCATTACGCTTAGCTACATTGTCCGACACTCTGGAGATGACTACATAATTCCTACTCGTAAGCCTACAACAGTTCACAAATAACAACACACACACACACACACACACACACACACACACACACACACACACACACACACACACACACACACACACACACAGACAGAGACAGACAGACAGAAAACACATGTACATACACACAAACACACACATACGCACAACATAGTTTGGAAGAAGCAGGTAGCACACATTGCTCCGATTGAATATTGACATTTCCAATCATAAAAGGCGATAATGCCCGATTCTAATATTTTGGTGGCCACCATTTGCCGTCTGAGCTCACATTTTAAGACTTAGAAACCGCTCAGTTTATTGAATGTTCTACACAGTCCTTTATGATATATGCTGTCCCCAAAAGCAGTAGCAATAAAGCACAAATCATCACATATTGGCTTTGCAGATGTATGTGAAGGTCATGCCATTGCTAAGAACTCACGATCTAGGCTTCAAAATTCCTGCTATTTATACTGGCAATTCATCAAGAAGGGAATTAAGTTATAACATTCGATGGGTGGTCTGAGATTCTATCTGTTATTTCGATGACAATTATATTTGGCAATAGTTTACAGACCGGTTTATTGTGATATTCAATGCGATACCAAGCAAATTGGCGTAATCTAGTAGTTAATGAACATTGATGACGACTACCTCAGAATAAACAGTGTGGTGAATAGGCCGACCAAATAATAATTAGCTCGATTAGTTAATCTCATGCACCACTATAGTGAGGTTACTCGCACTAAGTGAATTGTTTCTGCCTCGTAAAGGATTTTGTGGTGAATATAACTCTTAAATGTAAGACGTCAAACGTCTTTAACTGTACTGTAAACAATGGTATCAAGTGGCATACAGAGCACGCGTATCTGGAGTAGAGAAGACGCTGATGGTGTGTGTGAGGTGGGGGTGAGATGTGGATAAAACACAACACAAACAAATCAGTAGAGCCTAAACTGTACAATTGCTATGATACCTCACGAGCAACATGATTCATTCACATGATAGAACATTTAACATACATGGAATGAAATGCTTAAGCATACATATACGACTATGGCCATTCATTGGAAATGTTCATGAGCCGACGGTAATTTTGACTCAAAATTATTTTGCTATGGCCCGTTAACACAACTATATCCTTGGAAATACTTGATCGAGTTAAATACATCAGTTTTACTGAAAGTGCCAGAGCTAACAAAACAATAGTCCGAATGTATTTACTCATTATAAAATATATAATAATGCCGTTTGCTATTGTAAAATGCAATTTACTAGTTGCGTCAAATATTGATTCATGTCGTCTTCGACTAAGCATGTTCATCTGTACCTAGAACTCTTAGCCATACCTGATTTCGTGTCATTTTGTCAGTTGAATTGTGTAACAAACATGCTTTTGTTAACCTTTCAGGCTATGTCAAACAGTTTATTAACTATTGGCTTGATTCTTACAATGCTATTTTCCCTAAGGTTACCGGTATATTTTTGGAACAATGTTCTCATAAGGTGACCAATCTTTACATGCTGTGAGATGCATATGTGTTAAGTGATTGGTTACAAGCAGGGTCAAATCTCGACATAATGCCATGCAATTTATATCAATTATTCAGTAGCCTCAATTAAAAATGGGAATTTGCGGGCCATATATTTTACTCGAGGTCTAAAACTTTTATGCGTTGGTATATTTATGATGCACTTAAGCTGAGACAATGGGAACATTTCAGGCTAATTCGCTTTATTCGTTTACCGGAACATGGGTTATTGTCTTTTTAGGTGTTAGCGAAATAAATACGTGTGCCCTAATCTATATCTTTTATGACATCGTGCATTACTGGCAGCATCAACTACACATGCATCATTTTAATTTTCTAATCTGTGTTGAAAATCCAACTTAAGCGAGCCTTTGTGCGCAGTAAATCAATCGATGGCTACCGGGCTTCTATATTTGCTGGTAACCGAATGATGTCAACATATTTCTTCTTATAAGCTCGATTAAAGGATCTATTTATGTGTTTCGTCATAGCATGATTGACTTTTCAGGCGTGGTATTCATTGTGTCCGCCACTTATTGTTAATAAGCTAATCGGCGTATTGCTATATAAATGAAAATTGTTTTAGCCGTGAGCTTCTGTCGTATTAAGTTTTCAATATATTTGCACAATATGGAATATGGTGCTTAAATGGATGATTCTGCTGCACGTCTTCAATAAGCCGCTAGGAAGCAGATTGTCTTGATCTTACATCATTGAATATTGTTTTTTTGGCGAATACTTGTAATGAGATATTCAACGTCGACCTAACCTGTTGTCTAATATGACCCAATAGGGCACCTCTATCAGACTATTTGAGGCTGTTATATATTCTGCTCCAGCAACCATCATGCCAGAGGATGGCATTTCATGATTGAGGAAAATGCTTTCAAATGCCATTTACACACCGAACCGTAAATCATTTGTTGTGCTTAAGAATATGGTTAGTGTTCAGCTTAGCTCTTACATTTGGAAAAAGCTGCCATTGCATAATAGTCTCTTCCGTTTAATATTCTTAGACTTACCACAAACTTACCATCCCACTTGGCATCTAGCCAATTCATTCGATGTTGCCGACTTCTTCTGTAGTATTCTGCGGCGATTCCCAGTCTTAGATATAGTGTACCATTGTGTTATTCGGATAATAGTCCGTGCGGTAATTCACTTTTATATTTATGGCTTGCTGAAACATTACGCATATCATTTATTTGATATGCTTGAGCTATTATTTGTAATACGATAAGCATTATCGTCTTACCATTATCATTCAACCTGTAGCCACTGCGTGCTAGTTCTATCGCTTCCTGCAAAATCGAAATAAGAGAAAACGTTGGTTTTGCTTATACATTGCACATTTAGCCACATATGATTCGTATGAATCCTAACGCTTGCTTGATACCATCTGTTGAATCCTATTATTACTAAAAGTATCCCCGACGAATATGCTAATTACTAATTGTTTTCTTGCTTTCCATAAGCAGTACCGTTGGGCGGAGTCGTTACAATACCTTTCTTAGATAACACTCCTTAGACATATCAATGGTAAATATAACTTTTTCAGGGTTTAAAAACTATAAATACTATATGAAATCAATAAATCACGCTTACAAACTAGCGGTAAGGCTGTTTCACAACAACGACCTTGCCTTAATTATCTGTCTATTTGGTTGCGGGAAAACAAGTTACTACGCATTCCGTGACAGAGGATTAAGAGGAGAATTTACTGCATATATGCCGAAGTACTATTTAGTATGTTATGACCGGCATGACAACAGCCATATCCTTGCGGTGCATATACGGCCATTATCTCACTAGATAGAACGACGCTTAGTTAAATGAAAATATCATTCATAATTTGTGTTAAGGACAGAGGTAAATTGAGCATACATTACGTGAGTTTTAACCTTTAAGATTCTGTAATATGACACACTATTTTTTAGATAATATGACAGAATGCAAATACCGAATAATATCAGAGTTACTCACGCCGCAAACTGCCATATATGTGTAATTGTTGACCCAACAAATGCCCAACTTGTATTCAAGAGGGAGAAAAACTGGTTATATTAGAAATATAGGTGATGCTCATAAGCCCTTACCTAAGAGGGACATACCTGTGCAATATGATGAAATTATGCATCCACCATATATCCCTAACGACGAGACCTCCGGAAGCATTGGTGAGAGTCTAGGAGATTTATGTATGCAAGCAGTGTGAATTGTGCGCATATTCTCTTGCAAAATACGCAGCTTCAGTTTCTGATTGTCGAATCAGCACTGGCATCTTGTTATGCGACATTACACCTGGATAGCTAACAGGTTTTGGAAAATGTATTTGATTCAATTTGACAGAGCTCATCCATGACCAAATAATGAGATATCCCCCAAATTTTCTGGTAGCCCCCCGTCCCAGAGTTGAAACCGTTCATTATTACGTCCTGTGCGTTCTCGACAAAGCCCTTTAACACTTTTACCACATTTTATTTGACGAAAGTTATCTATGTCAGGTCGTTATCTGGGACCATCATCACGCAATATCTTCCATTCAAGTGGATCTCGTACTAGACGTCCAAACGCTCTCGAATATTAGACAAATAAGCTGATTTCATCTTCTTCACAAAAATTCACAAAAACACTACCAGACCAAATGAAGAAAGGCATTGAATCAAATTTCTATAGATAACTCGAAGTGTTTAATCTTTGTGTAGACTGCATTTTGATCGTGGTAGATTTACCACCACTGATGCAATCATACGCAATAGCTCCATCTCATGTGGCGCCTACATGCTGCTATCTACTTGTACTCTTACTGGAATATATTAAATATGTTTTGTGCCAGATGACATTACATGTAAGATGCACATTCAATGTAGCGACATCTGTTGTTCCGTTGACCGTCTATACCACCGTCTATGTTATTTACCAGTCACAATTTGTCTGCGCTGGACCTCTTATCGCTGCTGCGGATTCGATACTAAACGTCCAGATAACCTGATGTCATAAATGACACAACATGGCCCTGCAAGCCGTCTCTATGAGGCTGTTACATGTTCTGCATGAGCTTCATTTATGTGACGCGTGATGGTTGAGGGTAATCGCATCAGGTGCTATAGACAATGCCATACTGAGGATCAAACTGTGCCAAGGGAATGATTAACGTCCGGATTATCGGTCTATGCGACAGCAGATGCTGCAAATATAATAACCAGTTCCGCTTGATGAGAGTAGATATGCTATTGGGCGCACTTAAAGACACAAGGCGGTTCACTACAGGATGTTGACTTACACTGCGCAGGTTTGAGAGGTGGTATACTAAAACCGTGATTTGTATATAGCAGCACTGCAAAAGGCTCACAGACAATGTGCCAGTATTTGTTGATCACTTGGTACATAAGAAAACTTCAATGGTTATGTTGTTTGTTATTGTTCAGAAACACGTGTACCTCGGGCAAATATCGGCCAACCTGCCAATTCGCCACTGCATTTTATATATATATATATATATATATATATATATATATATATATATATATATATATATATATATATATATATATATAGAGATATATATATATATATATATAGGGATATATATATATCATATATATATATACATATATATATAGATATATATATATTTATATATATATGTATATACATGTATATACATGATATATATATGTATATATATATATATATATATATATATATATATATATATATATATATATATATATATATATAAATATATATATATATATATATGCTCTGATATTTATCTTTATTTTTTACGCATGCAAAGTGCCCGAGGAAGAGTATCTCAAAATAACGCCAAGATTCATCTTGGTTGATAATTAAGTGAATTAACTATCTATCGTCGATTAGCAACAACATAAACTTCGCCAGATTGAGTATAATTAAACATTGCGAAGATTATGACAACGCCTACATATGACAAACATATAACATGGTCGTTATGCGTTGGTTATCGCATGGTCATGGCTCGGCAGGAGTTAGCATTTCGCGCCTCAGCATGATTCCGGGTAGATAATACCGTGATTTCTTCAAAGCGGGCATGTCACGATAATAACAGACTTGTTGACAGGGCAGCATACCTGCAGCATTCTGTCTATAGAACTCATATATGAAGCATATCATTGCTATGTCGTCTCAAGGACAACTGTCTGAGTAACATCTCTTACTAATATGCAAGATAGAATAGCGAAGTGTAGCTTATCGTTATGTTGATGAACAATTAATGAACGGGATCGAATTTACAGGTCCGTCATTCGGCTATCATAGCTTTGGTCCCATGAACAGATATTAATGCATAACATTCATTTCGTCCTGTTGTACTGAGTGGAAAGTTTTGGCGTCATTTAGAGAACGGAAGCTTACTTCTTGTTATAAGAATTGTGCGATAACATTGGCTATCATTCACTGTCAAAAACGCATCAGAAGAAAGAGCTGCACACTCCAAACGCAGTCTTATATGCTGCTGCTGCTGTAGCGACCAGTGATGCTGTTGTAATGCCATGGTTTCGGGAATGTATTAACAAAACGAGCAGCTGACGTGAAATGTGATGCTGCATGTTTCCGTCCAATACATAATTTAATGGGATGATTAACAGCCCACTGCATCGGTTGCGACTACTTACATCAATAAAGCATTCTACTCGCGCTCTGGGGAATAAGTATTGTTTTTTTATGTGATTTTGCTATTGCTTGCTGACCCACTTAAGCCTACACATATTGTTATACATCAGCCCACGAGTATGCATGCAAAATATTCATTCGTTGTCCGTTTTTTGATATTGTTAGTAGTTCAATAAAGCTTCTAAGTTATTCCTCATCCACTGTGTACTTCATCCACTGAGTAATTCAATATGTTTTCTTCGGCTGAAATATTGCTGGGATATTACGATAGTGTTGGATAAACTGAACAAATATACAGAAAATTGTTGTTGGTCATGAGAGCATTGTTCTATTCTCTAGATTAGCAGTTTGGTCCTCCGTTTGATTACACTCAAAATAATATCCATTACTATCGTTAAGTCATCATTAAGGGGCACTACGTGGTGTGGCGAATTAGGCTTCCATTCGCCCTGTAGTCGTGTTAAAATATGTTAGATAGGTTAATCGAATTTAGAGGCCCTTCTTTAAGTCAGTATGGCCCCGACTGAGGTTTTGTTGGTATTGTGTTGAACGGATTGAAAGATCGTGTGATGCTAAATACTGCCATTCGATACTTGACGCAAAGCATATTCATCGGATGGGGCTATTCTGTTTCGGGAAGTTTGCTGTTGACCCATGTAAGGCTTTTGACTTTAGTGTTAAGATGGTGACCTTGAACCACGTTTTCGATTGCCCCGTTGTTGTCCGCTTTATTGCTCTCCTGCGTTAAGCAGCAGATGCTAACAGAATGTGTGTACTGTGTTCCTCATTTGTCTGAAAGCTTCGCAGTCGTTTTAGGCCTCAACTCATGCATGTAAATAAGCTGATTTTCTTTTCCTTCGTCATTGCGCCTAGCATATGACGGTTCTATGAGAGTAAAATCAGATTTTAAGATTTGTAGCAGATTTGCTAATTTCACCTTTATACGGATATCATATAAATTGTGATAATTAGTGGTACAATTACATCCAAACTATTGCCTCTGGCCGAATTTACCTTATTCGTTTTCAAGTTCTAATTTGATATGTAAACTATTAATGGGGTCCATTCTAGTGCCTCGTTATTAGGATACTAAGGTGATTGGGAAGGCAAATCTTTGCAACCAAAGATACACATAACCTATTGCTTTGAAATCTAATATGGGTCATTGAATTGATGCCTGTGTGTGTTAATTCGAGGTTTTGTTTACTGCAAGGCTTAAATTATAACTGCCTCCTTTTGAACATAAGAGGTTCAAACCCCGAGTACAGTCAGTGCAAACAATAGCAACGTTATGCACCATTGCAGTCTGTAAAGCAATAGGAACTAAGCGGACGAGTGCTTATATTTCTTTAAATATCTGAAGGGTCACCTTAACGTAGGATCGCATGTCAGAAACAAGAGCACAGTGTTGCGGACTCATAGCTCCGTCTACAGGCTGTTTGCAAGAACGAAAACAATTTGAACCCGCACCGCTTCACTGGTTTATGTAGCAAAGATTGGTTCAGTGTTTGATAATGTCCTCACTGCGGGTACGGCTTCCCTATCGGCAGCAGGTGCCTGAATTTACATGATTTGCATAACGATAGAGAACTCAGATCAAATTTTAAACTGTGTGCTGTGATTCCTAAATCGACACCCTAACCCGTAACTGCATCTCCCTTAAAACAACTCGGCTCGAATTTTGAAAATGTTTGAACACCAGCTACTGGACAAATCCCCTAAAAGAGGTCGAAACAGCGGATCCGTGATAATATGACAAACGTGGTTATATGTACAAAACACATCAACAGAAACTTCTGGTTCATTCAAACGTATCCTTATATCAGGCTGAATAATAGTGAGGACTAGCCATGGCGTAATATCATGTGTGGTATTTGCTGCATAAAGCATAGGTGACATTACGGTTGATGTTACGTGTTTCAATTGAATCTATACGATGCTGCATCGATTGACCTGGGATCTGAGTCAACAAATATTGAGATATGTATAATTTTACACTTGTGGACTTTGAGAAAGATTAGACCCTTTGTTGTTGTGAAATCAACAGGTGGTGAGAGAAAAAACTGCTGCCCATTTACCGTTTTGCAATCATATATTAACAATTGTATTATAAATAATAATGCAACATGTATTAACTTACCATTCCCCAGAAACTTCATTCGTACGCATGTGTCATGTTGTAAATTCTGTATTTCATTCAGGTCAATGTCTTTGCTTTATAATGCAACACCATAACTAGAACACGAGAGAGGTATTAATATACTATCTGAGACATTTTGAATGAATACTATAATGCTGTGTTTGTTTCTGAATATTCACAGGTAGATCGTATATAAAGCAAAAAGATTGTCAACCAACCGCTTGTTCTACCGTTAACACCAGTAAATAGGTAGTCAAATGGGGCTAGCCCTAAAATCCCTCTCATATTATCAGCACGGGTAAAGGGTAACATCTGCAGTAATTAACCAAACCTGGTAATATGAACAACTCAACGTCATTGAAGATGGAGCGTGATCTCGTTACAAACATGATTCATGTTTCGTCTCTGCCTCAGCCTAGTTGAGGCTGCCGCCAGACCAAGATTGAAAAAGAAAGATCCCGACATTGCGTCTAATGTAAACATCTGCACAGCAAACTGATGACCGCGGTGTGATTATAAGACAAGGAGACTATTGCCACTCGAGCGCCTGAGTGTGCTGCATGCCGGGGTGTTGATACCAGAAAAGAGTGTAGGGATAGAGCCTCAGGCACAGCACACACTCAACATGGTGTGCTTTTAGCACCATACAGTCGCGATTGCAGATTTGGAGTTAAAGGATGCTCTCACACGGCCTGTTGATTCGACATCAGCGCTATCGGATTAAGTTGCGAGCTTTATCGTAAACCACCAGGCTGAATGTCAGAAGCATTTCCCTAATATCGACCTAAAGAGGTTGGGTGTAATGCATCTTTAGAATGAGGGATTTTATCATCTGCACTGACATCGAGAGGTAGGGTGTGATGCATCTTTAGCATGAGTGTCTCTCAGAGACAAGGATTTCATCATCTACAATGAGCGAGGGATCCCTTCAGTGTAGTCTTACCCTAACAGACTATAGGGGCATCATCAGTGGCCAAGGCTATTTAATAGTCAGAAACTCCATATCGCGCGAAACCCACTCGTAGACAGTTGTATTTATAAAGGCAGCATTTGGAATTTCGCCAACACTACCCGACCACACATAGTGACACACGCTTTGCCTTTATTCTAATCTACAATGTTGTGCGTAAAAGTTGCCAATGCTGCAACTCTCATGAGCCTTGTTTTCATTGTCTAGTATCAGCGTACTAGTTAATATCACACGTATTAAAAAAATGTGATGCATTTGCATACTTGATGTCGGGTCTTCAATGAATAGATGTTGCATATAAAGGTAATTTGTGCGTTTAGCAGACGTTGGCGTTTGAAAAATAATTTTTTGACTGTATCCGTGAATAGACAATTAACTTCATACGATATTTCATAAAAAACATCAGCAGCATCTCAAAGCACCTCGCACTTATTGCATGGGTGCTATTGCCTGTAAGATTATCGTTGGATTGAATCTTTACGATACAGAGCGTTGTTGTTGATTGATTATGTAAATAAAGTATAACATCTGTCAAATAATATTTGGTTAATATAAGACGTGCCATAGCGATTTCAATGGGACAGATTCTTTTTTTACTGACGCATTCACTCACCAAAGACCGACCTGAAGAATCGATCGAGATTTAAAATGGCGGTATGAGTTGAAACGGGTACAATTTACCGCACTGAATGCATAACCAACGATGCAGTATTGTCTATCAGATGTCAAGCGTCCGGAATGGAGGACACACGTGATGTGTTGGTTGACAGAGACAAAGAGAAGCAGATACGTTTTATTGGCGGCTGTGATGAACTATAAGGTGACACGGCAGAAAACTAAACTGTCTGGCTTTATTTGCGGGTGATCTCATGCTCAGAACTTCATTGAAGTCAACGAGTCTGATGACTGCTGCAATATTCGCCACTAATAGTCTAATTGTTCATCTGAGTACCCTCGTATTGAATGCATAGGGTGTATATCTTATTTTTTTATGTTGATGTCGTTTGTATTTCCTCCGAATCGTCTGCAATACCCATTACAGTAGTGCCGTGATTAAATGCAATTATGGAATTTTGTGACGGTGCGACAAGGAATATAATGATATCAGTCATTGTTTAGCTGTTATGTTTGCCTTAAATTCTTAAAAACGAAGGAGATGATTTGTGATTCAGACCGGTACCCACTTGACAAATATTGGTTTTTCAGATGCAGTCGAAGCTTGTTTCTATAACCTAATCCTTCTAATTAAGAGAATTGACCTCATCGTCGAGGATGGATTAAACTATTACCCGCCCCATATTGTGCAACATTTGATATATTCGCCATATTAATCCAAATATCAGTTCGGGGGTAACACTGGTCGCCTATTTATTGATAAATCTGTTATGATGCATGAATCAGAGATATAAAATACTCCAAAGCCTTTCTAATCAACAAACACAAGAAATCAATTACCAATATAAATAAATCTAACGCCACAATTGGGCTATTGTTTGGTCGTTAGGCGGTTTGTGCAAAATAAAGCATGCACTAGTTGAACAAGTAGGGACACATTCATAAATGTCTTTGTTATTTGTAGAAAAGCATCGATGGCGGACTCATATTTGCTCTGAGAAAGGGCGCAATCTGTGCAACGGTTCATAAACCGCCCATCCACAAGATTTTCATCCGCGACAACAATCATTTAATCACCAATATCAGGCCGCAAAACACTGTTAAAGAAGTTGCATGTGACCACCAGTCCGAGTATGTTTCTTTGGATTGCAGTTCAAATATGATGCCGAAGGTAAGAGATAATAGTAAAATAAGTTACTAATAGCCCCCTGTATTTGGTATGATTCCAAGCGATATGTATAGGTTTCACTCACATTCTAGGCGATAAATTGACCTTGGAGATTTGAAAGTACAATCTCTTCTTTGCGCTCCCAAGGCACCTATTACGGTATATTCATGAATTTGCCGACTATTAGTTGGCCTGATAAAATATAAATTGTTTTCGCCCCAGATGCGTTGTCAAATTTCTGTGATATTGATGTGCGGCTAGATATATGATGCGCAACGACAATTGTAATTCATATACGTATGGAAGCTAACCAAGCCTGGTATGGGGTATTGGCCTACCAATCCAAATTGGTAATTCCATGCAATATTATACTTTTAAAGTGACATAATGCTTCACTGTTATCTATTTCCAACACTGTCAGATATTCGCTTGGTTTCCAAATATCACATGTTGTTTCTCTCGATAGCGCCCACGATAAGACCTGAAGTCATGCATATAATTAAACTGCTCACACTATGTTACGCTTTAAGTAATGTGCTTTGAGCAAATGCAGGAACACAGCAGCAATTATCCACAGAGGTAGGTTTATGCAGCAACCCTTGTGCAGGCTAGTTGTGGATTGATAGTCTATATCTGTTTACTTTGTAGTCAAATATAGAATCGAGAATGTTTGTATGACCATCTGCCTGTATGTTCATATTCGGCTACAGATCAGATGCGCCTGGCCAGTGGCTCCCACTGGCCCAAATTTATCTAGGGTCCGAGGTACCTCCTATTAAAATACCCAGGGGTTCAAGACATTTGTTGAGGGTCCATTGAATATTTTAAAGGCTCTGAACTGGCGAATGGTAAATTAAAAATTAGGTTTTTATCAATCGTGTCGAATGTGCTACACCATCCTTAACAAAATTAAATCCTTATAAAATATATACACTATGTCAAGTATATGCGTTCGACGTGCATGTCATTAAATTTGTTTCGAATGATTAGAACCACCATAGGCGCTTAGTTCTTTGATGCCAAACTTCCGTGCGCTGATGCGCTTGTGCAAAGTAGCAAAATAGATCGAGCGACTCGGCGCTCAAATCCTTGGAGACGGCAACGAGTATTTGCGATCACCACCGCATTCGAATCATCTGCACTACCTTTTACCCCAACCACATTCCCAGCACCTTACTGCTGAAAGGGTATGCAGCTGAGCAACACGATGCGCTACTAAGAATGAAGTCACCATACAATGACTCATTCCTCTATGTACAATGCATGTACTATCGTATCGATGAAATATTTCCATGGGATCAGCGCATCAGCGTTACTGTTCAAATATGGCGTGACTACACACAAATCATCAGGGCAAGAGCCTGCGACGACACGCCAGCTTCTGACTGCCTATGCTCAGCGCGCTTGGGATTGAGGTAGCGGTGAATGAGGTAGAACAAACAATCACGCGTCAGATAGTGATGGCCTACCACAGTTGGGAGGTTCACACTGCTGTGTCCGTAACACAGCTTTGAAGTCAGTGTGTAGCCATGATTCCGTTATTACATCATGGTGAGCTGCACGGACAAAGGTGACCGCCATTCTCGCAAGACAAACAGGTTGTATCGCCACGCATCTGTCGACTATTTCGTGGGTCCCTGACCCGGGCGCTATGGTTACCGGGTTACCAACTACCCTTGTCTAGTTTGGTCCGATTTGACATGTGCGCCATCGTTTGGAAAGCCTCATGGGAAGAGATGAAATTGACATCGAGATAATAATATATTGTATATTGATCCAAAATGATGCAACTGCTATGCATACTGGTCTTGAAAATCGTCGATTGCAAGGCCAAACCGTCTATGAAGGCCATTACATTCAGTTTCATGTCATGCATTGCACACCTAGATATATATATATATATATATATATATATATATATATATATATATATATGTGTGTGTGTATGTGTATATATGTGTGTGTGTGTGTGTGTGTGTGTGTGTGTGTGTGTGTGTGTGTGTGTGTGTGTGTGTGTGTGTGTGTGTGTGTGTGTGTGTATCAGTGAGTAAATGTATATTACCAACTCGATATTTCACAACTATGCAAGTCCTGACGTCAATAAAATACTGCTGAGATACTACCCAGACAGCAACCTTTTCAGTAACGAGCCACACACAAGTTGATGAATCGCTGCCGAATAATGTATTCGAACTCTCTCTTTTGCTAACAAATATAATGATATTAATATATATCAGGAAGCCTAATCCCTGTTCGATATGTGCAGCTTTTACTGAACCTTCAATGAACAGCGGACTGCCGATCGTAGTTAGTCCGACGCTGCTGGCATACTGTGTTAAAGCTATTCAAATGTGACAATCGTGCGATCATTTAGATATCGTGATCACTTCGTGTCAACTGCCTCCATGTATTTAAGCATGCTTGCATCAGATTTCTTGCAATAATGTAATTTTTGGCATGACACATATGCGACAATATCTGGAACCGAGATAAGAGATTGGACAGGAAAACTAACACACATGTTGCGTTTATTGATGCATATTTGACATCTCAATTTTAACATTGACGTTAACACTATTCAATTAATTATCATCACTGCAAACTTCAACGAACTTATGTTATAGTAAAATAATCAGCAGGATATATTTCGTTCACCATGTAAAAGTACAAAAGCAACTGCAGACAAAGTTTATTCATTCACGACTTAGGTGCAGCGTTTTGTTTAGTGGCGACTGGCGGCAATATCACTTATGCATAGCGTTTTGTGTGGCTGCAACGAATAGATAGCTGTTATGAATGTTGATGTTGCGAATCTCTTTTGACACCAATTGCACTCTGAGGTACAGTACTAATCAGGCATGAGGAGCTACAATGATATAATATAATATAAAAAATATATATATATATATATATATATATATATATATATATATATATATATATATATATATATATATTTGTATATATAAATATATATATAGAAATATATATAATATAATATATACTTATACTTACCCACTATTCAAGCATATTTATGCATATATATATATATTAATACATAAATATACACAAATATATATAGATATATATGTGTGTGTAAATATATTTAATTATGTTTTTATATATATATACGTATATCTATGTATTTATGTATATCTATATATATATATAACATTTTATATATATATACACAAATATATATGTATATATATATATATATATATATATATATAAATATATATAAAACATATTTATATATATTTATATAAATGTATTAATATATATATATATATGCACGCATATATATGTATATATATATATATATATATATATGCACGTAAATATATATATGTATATATATATATATGTATGTATATATATATATATATATATATATATATATATATATATATATAAATATATATTCTAATACCACCTGAAATATCACGAACTGATCTGTTATACCATTCATCAGCCTGATTATTTACCTCAACTCAATAAACACGTCAGATGCTGATAAAAAAGAATATTGGTTACTTCTCTCAACCATTTGCTTTTACTGCATACGATTGTCACTATTACATCACGTATACGCACTTTAACAGTTAATTTTCCGAATCCTAATTGTGAAAAGAACATGCAATATAATTGTTTAACCACAAAGCTCTACATGTGTTTGCTATTCAGACTTACTGCAGTGTATCACCTGCGTCAACATATATTATTGTGGTGGGCATGTGACGTTAACAACGGACGTGCCATATGCAAAACATGCAATGTGTTGTGACAGTCATAAACTGTATTGTATCAGGCGAGTCGGGTTGGCCAATACTAAGGAAAAAAGAAAACGAATCAAGCTTGTTATATTGCGGTGTTATCAATCTAACACTAGTCACATCAAAGAGACGCATTAATCGTAGTTCACAGGACACCCAGAAAGTTTCATTGTCGTTCGGCTTGGTGCAGAGTATTCATATTGCACAGATTTTCCGCATGTTCACACTGCAAACCATTGTGTAGATTCTGGATCCTTCAGGCTGCGAAGACCAATGCATGCAATGCTGTACCGATTGCGTCAATTTCTTTTTAAACCAGATGGACGGTTATCGCTATTCTATCCTGCATATTTGTAAGAGATGTTAACCAGACAGTTGTCTTTGAGACGACATAGCAATGTTATGCTTCATATATAAGGTTATATAGATAGAATGCTGCCGTTATTGTCGTGACATGCCCGCTTTGGAGGAATCATCAACTAGGGATTACACAGTACGTTGAATTATTAACTAACACATGCGCCCTAATTACAAATAAAAGTCAACATAATCCCCGCATTTGTTGTGGGCACTTTCTATTGATCTCGACCTTTGTGAGGTGACAGTTCTTTATCTGTACACTTACCGTGTTGATATTCCCTAACGGGATGAGGAAAATTTGAACGTTGGGTAATTTGCACGAATCTTTAATAAGGGAGCTTACTTTTCAAAACGTTGTCTCTTCAGAATGGAGATCATCGCGCGAGTTACATACGAGCAGTACATATTATAATAATCCATTTTGGTGGCTCAGCGTCCTGGCATTGCTGAAAATACGTAATACGGTATTAGAACAACATCTTGTGGCTAACTTTACTATGTGTCTTTTCGACTTTGTCGGTTATTTGTATTCAATGGGTATTGGTGACTTAATCATCAGCCAGTTTTAACGTAAGCCCTACAATAATAACGACCATTTTATATGTTGTGTCATATGTAGGCGTTGTCATATACTTCGCGAGGTTTAATTATACTCGATCTTGTGAAGTTTATCTTGTTGATGATCGACGAAAGATGGTGAATTTGCTTAGTTATTAACCAAGATTAGCCTTGATGTTATTTTAAGATGCCCTTCCCTTAGTTCTTTGTATGCTAAAAAAATAAACATAAATATCTGATTAACTTTCCGTTCTGACCGGACTGCAGTTGATAGCTCAGTTGTCAACACTGAAGTAACAGAAATATATTACATCACGACTAAATGAACCAATGCAAACACACAGATTCATATCAAGTCCCCCTAACACAAGCACAACAAAATATAAAACTAATCGACTCTCAGAATTTGATTTTGTTTGTGCATGCAGATAATCTCATTGTATACTTAGTCGCGCAAAAGATGCTGACTACTGGCTCAAATATGTCCATCGAATAAGGAAGCAAAAGACTTCATAAACCTAAGAGGAGCAGCGCTAAGCATTGCCTTTTTGTCTTCGATATGCTCTCAACTGGAGGGCTGCTTCAATGTGCAGAGTAGGTAAGCCATAATATACCATCGTGTTCGATTAATCCCCATGTCATATATAAGGTCCTAAGCACAGATTAACCAACTGTAAAATGCGAGCCCACCTCCAAGTTGCTTTTTGCTCGTTATTGAAACGGAAACGATCACAGTGACACATTAAATTAGGTACTTCATTGTCAAGGCATCCAAGACAACTTCCGGCGGTATTGGCTAGTATAACTGCTATAATATGAAAGTAATATCAGTATTTTGATTTAGCATATATCTATTGTGCATATCAATAATGTAATGTCTCCATATATTGTTCCTACTAAATAACATTTAATGATACTTGGAAGAGCATTTGTGCAATACATTACTGTTAGAATAGAAGTATTCAAAATATCATCAGTGTGGGTACCTAGTTATGCTGAAAATCATGAGTAAAATACCGATGCTAAATCGAAAGAGTCCGTAGTTGATAAGTGGCTAATGCATGTGTTTTGCAGTGGCATATTTATGCGACGAAATAGTAAATATTACCCAAACCATGCAACAGGCCACACAAAGTTCAAATAAACTTTCATTCATCTGCTTATCATTAGCTAAGATCACCCCCGGTTACTGCTTCTATCGGGTAGTAAGTCACGATTTGTCGTGTTTAGCCATATGTCATCAAAATTGCTACGTATCAGCATTATAATCCCGCCTGGAGCACTGATAACCAGAGTAAATTTGCTATCTGCAAGCGGGCTCAAAAACCATCCGAACTAAATGGCTCTCAAAGGGACACATTTCATCGGGCTTAGCAGACATACGAACAACCTCTTAATTTCATATATCACGAAATTTAAGTTTTGGACATTAAAGCACCAATTGTAACTTCTTGAGGTTATGTACGCATATCAGCATGCGGTAACATTGGGCTGTATAATGATTGTCAGCTTTCTAATTTAAGTGAAATGAACCAAAATTAAAAAATCGCTGAATACACAATGCACGCGTATATAAATGGCGGAGTATATCTGAGATAGCATAGTACGTACTGAAACGCATTTAAAACCATAAATGTGTGGGACGAAACGAATAACAATAATAATGCCTGCTCTAGTGATACGGGATGGAGGTTCTGAGTAACCGAAATACTCTATTGTATGATTATCAATAGGGCACTATAATTAATCCCAAAAACTCAGCTAAAGGAGATACATTCTTAGTGTATCGCACGCTTTTAAGCAATGCACGTTAGAGTGTGTTTTTCTTGATATACAATGCACGCGTATATAAACGTTTCTTCCCTCGGCTTTTAAAACAAGTCGAGCAATTGTGTGCCATAATCGCATAACAATTATGAGCTTATGAAAAATAATTCAATGTTAAACGAAACATTGATAGATTAAAAGTAATGGCGATAAAAAACTATCAATTTATGTTGGTGTCCTTGGGTTTATGCTAGGGCAAACAGAGGTGTTATCACCGACGTACACACGAAGGTGAAACTAGAATACTCTAATGTACAAAAGGGTTTGTTTGGCAACGCTATGATCAGCAAAAATATCGCTTTGTATAGACTCTGTTTCCTTAGTAATTATCAATGTATGATAATGGCTGATGAAGATTCTTTAAGCCACATATAATATACACAAGGTTTTTTTGCTTACAGTTGGCATTCAGCGCCTGTGACCACTGGGGTCTATGTTAGGACCAAACATATGATTCTCAGATGTATGCTAACAGGGGATTTATGCGCCGCACATTTATCGTATTGACATTTTCTCGCTTGCAAATGATTCACTATGAGCAGAGAAGAGTATATATTTGCATATCTTCAGAAACACATGCTAAAACAGGAAGCAGTAGATATCTTTTTAAGTGATTGCTTTCAATGAAAATGCATCATTTCCATCCACCAAATAAACCAACGATATCTGCCGAATTGCGTCTTATTTACGCTGAAAGAATCACAAATAAGTGATACTTCCAATAAATTACTAACACATGTACTCTGGTTATAAAGAGCCATCCCTGCTGTTCTAGTGGACAACGACAACTAAGCCCGGCCTTGGCCTGATGACAACCAATCACATATGTTTCTTAGCTACACCATCATAACGTTGCTAATTGCTAGGGGAAGGGAGTTAAGGTGGATCGTGCAGAATTAGCGCAACATGTTCCTAAGAAAGAAAATGTTTCGTATGTTTTCTCATCAAACACAAGACGAACAATGTGAGCCACTTACTAGTAATTTCTCTACCGTCATTAGTTGCTTTCAATTGTCGCCCACAAATACCCGATATGGTGCGCATCACAGCTACAAAAATGTATGCAGGGAATCTAAATGTCATTACGGACAATGCGTGGCAGTAAACTATGCGTCTTCGTCTATATTGATGCTCGTTTGTATTTAAGGGGTTGTGGTGAATCAAGTAACTATCTTAAAATCAAACAACTTTAACAGCGATGACATATATTGTGCCAATAATTATATGTTGTAGGTAGGCAGTAGATGCTTTTCTAGCATATTGTCGATAGATAATACATGGACATTATCAGTTGAGACGGAATGTTCGAACCCGATTTTAACTTCCTTTAGTTGAGTCTGTTGCCTACTTACAGACAAGCCAGACTTAAAATTATGTATTCATTGTCTGCATACGGACAACTGCAGCTATGAGGTCAGTACCGAAGCAAGATTGCGTAGTGATATTTGTTGTTTATGTGGAAATGCTTATACATGGTTGTCATACGTCCATTTGCTTCAAGCATCCTTGACTATCAAAATGCATCCTATAATTGACTCTTATTGCGTTACGCGTCAAAAGTTGGTGTACTTGCTTGATGCAACTATTCCCTATATAACTAAGATATCGTGATGAAATATCGTGATGAAAACAGCAGTATTTCTGATGCATTATAATGGGTATATCAATTTATGAAAAAACAAGAGAATAGTGCTTGCATCAAACAGCATGATAACGCGCAATCATATATATATATATATATATATATATAGAGATATAGAGATAGATAGAGATATATAGAGATAGATATATAGATATATATATATATATATAGATAGATATATATATATATATGTATAAGATATAAAGATATATAGAGGGATTTATATATATACATACATATAAATTTATATATATATATAAATATATAGATATATATATGGTATATATATATATATATATACATATATATATATATATTATTTTTTTATAAATATATATATATATTTATATATATACATATATATATATATTTATATATATCTATATTTAAATAACATCTTTTGCGTCGAGGCTGTGTGCTGCATCGGTTGGAGAGCACACATATCACATGTTTTTTCGATTTGCCCGCTTTACATTCGAGGTTTCAGCTCGGTAAAACATATGCAATTAATGCCACGCGGCACTTTGCATGCATTCATTGAGAGCATTATGGGATTTCTACTCGAACAATCTTTTTATCGGCAATGCTTGATAATGGCGGATAATGACATCTATATATTGGGATAGCTAGCAGGCACTATCGATCGTTTGCGCGCTATTTCTCTGTTAAGCATTGTAGGGTGCTGTTAATAGGCAAAACAATGCTGGTACCGAAAGTAATTGTTCCCATTAATATATATTATTTACTATTCTCTCAGCAATTAGCGAGAAAATATCGAAACTTATTTTCTGATTTGAAGTTTGATAAGAATAAGGTCAGTAAGTTGGTTCTTATCATGAATAATGTTTCTATATATGGTGAAGGAAAACATTGGAAGCATGGTAGATCAATTGCTTAGAGACTGCAGCAAAATCGGTGTTTCTATTAATGAAAGAGTCACATATGCATCTAAAAGCAACACGAGTTGCCTCAATTATTCGTTTAATTCCCATCAATAGCACAAGGAAGTTGGCATTTGTTTAGCATATCAGTGTAAGTTCTGCAAGATTCCTTAACCATTGTTATGTTTTATATGTTGAGTTTAATACTCAGACGTAAAACCAGCCTATACAGTATACATTGCAGTCTGGTCCTGTAATTAAATTGTTAATCAATCGATGGTTGGGGAAATAGCAAATGCATGCATATTAAATGCATAATACGAGGTACCAAATTACCGTCACATTAAAGCAATCCACCACAAGCAAACCTATTCTTCTTGTTGGCTTAACGAGAATAGACGGGCTTTCCTTGAGGATTTGCGACATTACTTTATTGTTTACAAACCGAAAGAAATCGGTGAGACTCTGCTTTTATTTGATATTTTGGCTAAGGTTACGCTTTTCGTCCATAGAGTTAGCCTTCTATCATTAAAACATTAGACATGAATAGCCAAATCAGTTTGAATTTATGATTCGAATTCACATAGATCCTGAAACCACATGCCATTTGTCTATCAGATAAAAAGCTTACCGCTTTCATCAGGAAATTAGAACACGTTCGCACGAATGCAGTCATATGTGCTTGAACTTGATACGTTTCAGCAATTCAGTACTGACAGGAAGTACTAACAACCTGAGTTATGTTTTTATCTTCGCTGCGCACCAGAGCGGTCAGTTAGGGACACACTTAGTCAGCCGATTATGCTCTTATCTATCCACGGACAATAATCGTAATCAGACCACCTTTGTTGACCTTTAAGCTATGGTATTTAGAGCAGGAGCTTCCTCTAAGCATATATCGGTGTTTTTTGCACAACGACTTAAATCATCTTCGACAAGGATCGAATGTCATATCGAACTTTAAAGCATACTTTATACAAACCCGTTTGGTAGCGAGAGTCTTTTGCGTGATTATCACGACTTTTTCATGACGACACAATGTAGCACCTTGCCATCTTATTGAATTAAATGTAATTGACGTAAATAGTAGTTTCAAGCGTCACAAAATTACTTCGCGTAATGGTGGGGTTATTTTACAAGATCTATGGTACACACTGAATTACATTTAATTAATAAAATGGAGCTCATGCGTTAATCCATTGGCGACGGCTAGATACAAGAAGCCACGGTGTGCATTAACTCTCTCAGGGTGTAACAATGAAGATCACTTACAAGCCTCCTTACCCTCAAGTGATTAAGCTAAAACAGGGACCAATGCATGTAAGGCCCACATGTTCTAGTCAACCGCAACGCAACACCCTATGATCCAATTCCTAAATATAACTTCAATAAACATCCACACACAAGCATACCGACACATTCAAACAGAGAACAATGGTTATGATTTGTATCAATTAATAGACCAGTCAACTAAAATTATTCGCATTGATTGTGTTACCTGAAAATTGCATTGACAAATAAACATCATCGACGCATGCAACTTAGAAATCGAAACATTTTACAACTGAAACCTTTGACGTAATTTACCAAACACTCCCTCCCCATGCAGGTTGACTTCTGCCGTGCGTTATTCTTGGATGACGTTGCGACCTTGGAGGTGACGAAATAAACCATGGTTCATATCATACATTAAGTTATAAGCTATATCATATCATACTTTGCGCAGCTGGAAATATTATCTTCCTTGAGAAAACGTACAATATGCAATAAATGAAGTATGAGTTTCATCCATAAGGTCAACCACCCTGTTATGTAGGTTGACATGCTCACTGTTAATTATATATAACCCTTCCTTAGAAGCACACCCTCATGACATTTTCGCAATCAAGCAAATGAGTTACGGTATTCAAGGCCAATGAGATATTTCAACTAGTCTAGATTAGAAGAAGGTCAATGAGGAGAGACAAAGCTATGTGTGCGTCGCATGAAGGGGTGCACGTAGATTTTGTATGTAGGGAATTCAATACCTTTCGTCGTATGCACTTTTAGTTTACATTTGCATAGAAAGCTGACAATCGATCGTATCTTTGGTCTTCAGCTACGTGTGTACTGTGTTAAAAGCAATTCACATGTGGCAAATATACATTATATCAATATGACGCTATTTTTGCAGCATCTGCCACATTGATATGCAAGTATATACACATTGTTTCCATGCCAAGGCCAACGAATGATGAAAACATGGCCTATATTATAAATGCGCATGTTGATTCCGTGGCGGAACATGTTCCGTAAAAGCCCATAGTCGAACCGTAAAAGCCCATATAAGAACGCAGCCGGTAAAGTTATTCATTTTATACGAAGGGAAATTATAGATATGGCTCACAATCATATCCAAATATCACAAACCCGAATGCATATTTGTATATTCATTGCAATACTACTACTAAGCATATTTATATTTACCGCCTGACATATACCGCTGAAATGTTATCATGTAAACACACCTCGTTTGACTAATTATCTGTGAGAACTCTGGCGATGCAGCGTAGCGACGAGATGAGTTAAGTTCATCGTCAATATCGAATATACTGCTCGTTAGCTCGACCATAATTGCTGAAGTCCCATATCATAGCCAAGCGATATTATAGCAGCACTCAGTTGCCCGGTCACGATGGGCGACTAGCAGTACAAGTATTCAGGGCTTAATTTTGTATTTGCTGCAATAAAACCGGACTAGTCTTTAGCATTGCTGTCAGGATATGTATATATGTATGTATGTATATTGGCATGTATGTATGTATGTATGTATGTATGTATGTATGTATGTATGTATGTATGTATGTATGTATGTATGTATGTATGTATGTATGTATGTATGTATGTATGTATGTATGTATGTATGTATGTATGTATGTATGTGTGTATGTATGCATGTATGTATATGTAACTACTTAAGTATGTATGACCGTATGCATAGCACAGTAGTATCTA
The DNA here is from genome assembly GCA_034190875.2 of Urechis unicinctus. NCBI lineage: Eukaryota > Metazoa > Annelida > Polychaeta > Xenopneusta > Urechidae > Urechis > Urechis unicinctus. The sequence goes on along the minus strand of CM067343.1, from coordinate 58,374,573 downwards.
TCCATGCATGCTTGTATGTACGTGTATATGTATGTATGTACGTATGTATACGACATGTCCGTGCGTGCGTACTAAAGTACGTATGTACGTATATATATATGTGTATGTTTGTATGCAAATTTGTGTGTATTTGTATGCATGTATGTATTTTCGCATGTATGTATGTACCCACATATCCATGTAGTATGTGCGTATGTATGTATGTATGCATGCGTGCATGTATGTTTGTATGCATGTGCGTATTTATGTATGTATGTATTATGTATTTATGTATGTATTATGTATTTTTGTATGTATGTATGCATGCACGCATGTATGTATACATGTATGTATTTATATCAGTATGTATGTATGTATGTCTCATGTATTTATGTATGCATGTATCTATGTATGTATGTATGTCTGTATGTATGTATGTATGTATGTATGCATGCATTATTTATATATGTATTTATATAGATATGTATGTATGTATGTATGTATGTATGTATGTATGTATGTATGTATGTATGTATGTATGTATGTATGTATGTATGTATGTATGTATGTATGTATGTATGTATGTATGTATGTATATGTATGTATGTATGTATGTATGTATGTGTATGTATGTATGTATGTATGTATGTATGTGTGTATGTATGTATGTATGTATATGTAACTACTTAAGTATGTATGACCGTATGCATAGCACAGTAGTATCTATCCATGCATGCTTGTATGTACGTGTGTATGTATGTATGTACGTATGTATACGACATGTCCGTGCGTGCGTACTATCGTACGTATGTACGTATATATATATGTGTATGTTTGTATGCAAATTTGTGTGTTTTTGTATGCATGTATGTATTTTCGCATGTATGTATGTACCCACATATCCATGTAGTATGTGTGTGTATGTATGTATGTATGCATGCGTGCATGTATGTTTGTATGCATGTGCGTATTTATGTATGTATGTATGTATTATGTATTTATGTATGTATTATGTATTTTTGTATGTATGTATGCATGCACGCATGTATGTATACATGTATGTATTTATATCGGTATGCATGTATGTATGTCTTATGAATTTATGTATGCATGTATCTATGTATGTATGTATGTCTGTATGTATGTATGTATGTATGTATGCATGCATTATTTATATATGTATTTATATAGATATGTATGTATGTATGTATGTATGTATGTATGTATGTATGTATGTATGTATGTATGTATGTATGTATGTATGTATGTATGTATGTATGTATGTATGTATGTATGTATGTATGTATGTATGTATGTATGTATGTATGTATGTATGTATGTATGTATGTATGTATGTATGTATGTATGTATGTATGTATGTATATGAAACTACTTAAGTATGTATGACCGTATGCATAGCACAGTAGTATCTATCCATGCATGCTTGTATGTACGTGTGTGTGTATGTATGTACGTATGTATACGACATGTCCGTGCGTGCGTACTAAAGTACGTATGTACGTATATATATGTGTATGTTTGTATGCAAATTTGTGTGTATTTGTATGCATGTATGTATTTTCGCATGTATGTATGTACCCACATATCCATGTAGTATGTGCGTATGTATGTATGTATGCATGCATGCATGTATGTTTGTATGCATGTGCGTATTTATGTATGTATGTATTATGTATTTATGTATGTATTATGTGTTTTTGTATGTATGTATGCATGCACGCATGTATGTATACATGTATGTATTTATATCGGTATGCATGTATGTATGTCTTATGTATTTATGTATGCATGTATCTATGTATGAATGTATGTCTGTATGTCTGTATGTATGTATGTATGTATGTAAGTATGTATGTATGTATGTATGTATGTATGCATGCATTATTTATATATGTATTATATATGTATGTATGTATGTATGTATGTATGTATGTATGTAGTGTATATGTATGTATGTATGTATGTATGTATGCATGTTGTGTATGTATGTATGTATGTATGCATGTACGTATGTATGTTGATATGTATGTATGTAGGTACGTATGTATGTATGCATGTATGTATGTATGTATGTATGTATGTATGCATGTGTGAATGGGATCGGTTTATGTTTTATGTACTATAATATGCATGAATGTATGTATCCATACATGCATGCACATTCAAATGTATTTATGTTTGTATGTATATATATATGTATGTATGTATGTATGTATTTATGTATGTATGTATGTATGTATGTATGTATGTATTTATGTATGTATGTATGTATGTATGTATGTATGTATGTATGTATGTATGTATGTATGTATGTATGTATGTATGTATGTATGTATGTATGTATGTATGTATGTATGTATGTATGTATGTATGTATGTATGTATGTATGTATGTATGTATGTATGTATGTATATGTAACTACTTAAGTATGTATGACCGTATGCATGCATAGCATATCCATGTATGTGTGTACATGTATGTATGTATGTATGTGTGTATGTATGTATGTATACGATATGTCCGCATGCACCTTTAAATGTATGTATGTTTTTATGTATACATGTATGTATGTATGTATGTATGTATGTATGTATGTATGCATGTATGTATTGTCGCATGTATGTATGTATGTATATGTATGTGCGTATGTATGTATGTATGCATACGTGCATGTATGTTTGTATGTATGTGCGTATTATGTATGTATGTATTATGTATTTATGTATGTATTATGTATTTTTGTATGTATGTATGCATGCACGCATGTATGTATGTATGTATGTATTTATATCGGTATGCATGTATGTATGTCTTATTTATGTATGCATGTATGTATGTATGTATGTATGTCTGTATGTATGTATGTATGTATGTATGCATGCATTATTGCGTATGTATTTATATAGGAATGTATGTATGTATGTATGTATGTATGTATGTATGTATGTATGTATTTGTATGTATGTATGTATGTATGTATGAATGTATGTATGTATGTATGTATGTATGTATGTATGTATGTATGTATGTATGTATGTATGTATGTATGTATGTATGTATGTATGCATGTATGTATATGTATGTATGCATGTATGTATGTATGTATGTATGTAGATACGTATGTATGTATGTATGTATGCATGTTTGTATGTATGTATGCATGTGTGAATGGGATCGGCTTATGTTTTATGTACGAAAATATGCATGAATGTATGTATCCATACATGCATGCACATTCAAATGTATGTATTATGTATGTATGTATGTATGTATGTATGTATGTATGTATGTATGTATGTATGTATGTATGTATGTATGTATGTATGTATGTATGTATGTATGTATGTGTATGTATGTATGTATGTATGTATGTATGTATGTATGTATGTATGTATGTATGTATGTATGTATGTATGTATGTATGTATGTATGTATGTATGTATGTATGTATGTATGTATGTATGTATGTAAGTACGTATATATGTATGTGTCTGTACAAATACGTAGGTAAGTATGTGTACATATATGTACGTATGATGATGCTTGTGTTCTAAAGTGATACGCCCATAGTAAAACGAGCCTGAAAAGTGCATTTACGGTGTCATTAATATTCTATCGATCACATATACTAAGTCGGCAGTATTGTAGAATTAACAATTGATCGATTTTTTGCAGCACGTTATTCTTGCAGCATCAATTCGTTGCGAGCCCTACCGTTTGTTCTCGCAAAGCTGACTGCCTTGCGCCTGTATAGTTTGTGCGGTTTACGGATTTATTCGTGTAACTTACATTTATGTTGACTATCCGTATGTTTTGTAAACGCCGAGCGGCATAATGGATTTACGTGTGACTTCCGCTAAAGGCTGCAAATGAAGACGTCGGTTATGAATTAAGTAATTGCAAGCAAAATTAACATTTCTAACCTCAGTTTGAGAGACACGGTGTACTATAGCGTGCTAAAACCGGCTTATGATGGTAGTAGGTCAAATGCAATTACGAAACAATAGTAACGTCTATATGTGCTAGACGCTAATCCGACATATTTCAACCGATGCAACTATTGTGTGATAACTATGAGGCCTCTGACCCACGAAGTTGACATCACTTATGGCTGAAATGCACCCAGAATGCATCACATGTCAGGGGCCGCCAATCATGGCACCATTCGCACAATGATTTACAACATCCGAAATAACAGAGAGAGAGCGACTGTGTGTGATTGCCATGCTGTATATATAGATCTACGTTATTTATTTGCACGAAATGTTTAACAACATGTATATTAATTTTGATGGCAGACTGGTGATTGTAATACTGCAGCATATAGATGTTCGCTGCTGCGGCAACTGTTCGTTACTCGACTACCCGAATGATCAAAGAGGACTACGTAGTCGAAATGCATTTTTCTTTCCGCGATTCGGAAAACAAGTTTTCTAAGTTCTTGCAAAAACGGTTAAAACCGAAAAGTCATCTCCAATTACAGACTGTGATTAATGCTTGCTTTTAGTTCAGTAGCTAACAGAAACGAATACTATCGTAACATCTTATTCCGGACACCACATTCAACTGGATTATTTGACTAGTAAAGGCCGCATGTGTCTACAATTAAGATTTGGGTTAGCAAAAATCCAAGGGATAAGCTTCATCATATTTTTATTCGGGCATGTGACAGTTACAGCGGATATTCTATGCCCAAAACATGCGACGGGAAGGGAAAGTCATCGATTCGCGTTGTATCCTGCTGGAGCAGGCACTTGAGAGTAGTTGTAACAATATCAAGGAAAGAAGAACTTACATCAAGCGTGTTACATTCTGTGTGAACAGGACTATCGCACGATATTCTAACGTCTGAAGTAACACCTGCGCTGCATACATCAAGGGGACCCATTCATTACGGCTCACAGAACATCATATATTTTTTGCAGAAATCTGATCAACCGTGCGGCTTGGAGAATCGCAACGTTGAACTATTAATACTGACATTCCTTGAATTGTGACTACCTGACATAGAATCAAGCGCTACAAAAGCGGATTCGCTCTCTACTGTACAGATAAAACAAGCCTACTTAAATAAATTGCTTATCATATCAATATAATCATTGCTAGGCTTAGCTTTTCCGTCGAATATTACAGTCGGGTATATTATTCAGAATGTTGGCTATTTGATGCGACGAATATGTTGATATATATGATGACGATATATTATTTCTATCTAAAGAACAGTGTCGAGTTGTCGTTCATACCTCACTCTAACTGAGTTGATAGAATCATCAACAGCCCGTACTATGACTAATTTTGTGGCACACGTACATCCCCTGCAGTGGATAAAATCACTGCTCTGTTGATGGTGCTTTTCACACACTGTATTCGGCCCGCAGCTGAACACATACATGGTTGCTGTACTCAACGAGAAGGGGTCTAGTTGAATACAAATGTGGAGCAGTTGGCGGGACATGTATATTGAGCAGTATTCGTTATCCATCTTCATTGGACTTGACATTATTCCAAGAGCAACGCGACCATGTTACGAGTCATGCATACCCCATCCCTCTGTATCTGCTATATCGACAGCAACCATTGGTTCTTCTTGCAAAAAAATGTTATAATGGTACATGTACGGCAAATCAGTAAGATATTAAACACTGCCATTGCCGAAGATACAAGATGCAGTAAAGTTAAACGTCTTATTCAGCAGTAGTCTGTATTCATTGCGTGCCAGTGCATCACTTAGTTGCCAGCATAGTGTACATAATCCAAATTAACGACCATGTCCCAGGCTATATCCATATTCATACGTAGTTATCCAGTTGTAATCAAGCTCGACCGGTATCAACTTAACATATTTTTAGATAGATGGTACATTTAACTAATAAACTAAACGCATACATTAATATATGTATTTCTTTCCTCATACTAATTACAGCAGTTATGAGCTCTTTGGCAAACACCAAATGAGCAGAGGTCGGTAAACAATTCATCTAACAAACCTTAAACTAAATTAAAATAACCGACCAATAAGGCAAAAAGTGTGAAAACTGCATAGTAAGCCATTGCATGCTCACAAACCATGTCTACACCATCGATCCCTAAATCACGCAAAACATTATGAATTCGTTATCTTTAATCTAAACATTCCAATAATGTGTGCACCTATGTGCGAGTTTCTCTTTAAAACATCAAGCAACCTAACGACTGCAGTATGCTTCATCGAATTCTTCACTGAAAATGTTAGAAAGCTGGGAAACGAGGGGGGGAAAGTATTAAACAGTACTTGCGGCAGATAAGTCGGATGTAGGCGGAATATGGCAATACTGCAATTCAATCGAGTCTAATACCTAGCATTTTGTGATATAGGTTGGTGCAAATGTGACACTTTGTGATGAAGAACGCTGTCTCCAAGCTTGTGGTGAGTCCCCATTAATGTACGCGATGTGATGGGCCGGATGAATAGCAATGTTGATGTCTACGCAATTACCAGAAAGTGCAATATGTCGCTATGAGTGTGAATGCTTAAGAAGCTATCATATTATACCTTTGCAGTTGCCCGGAGACAAACGGCTGTACATAATACTCTTTTGCGTGCACAAGCAAGCGTACGAGGTAAAACGGCACAACAACAAGTGTTTGCTGATCGCACTATTTGCCTGTAACCAAGCCTTCATCGAACATGTCTCAAATAATAGTACGAGGTGGCGCGCATGATCACGTCTGCAGTGACAAAATAGGGTTCACTTTATTCATCTTAATCTTTTAAGCGCAGTCATTTCAATAAGGAGGCATGAGAACGTAGGCCTAAAACAGAGGTATCCCTGACTTCATTAGCGGCATGACATTTCTGGTGTACAAAGCCCTTATCAATAACCTTATTGGTTGTTAATAGCCAGTACATCTTGTGCAAGCAATGAGCCGCGGGCGTCAAGAGCCGCTTTGCCGTACGCATGCATCACCATCGTTGATTTCCCGGACCTAGTGAAATTATATTCTTGCAAACTCGAAGCTATCAATCCAAAGTTCATGGTCATGGATTTAGGAACTCTTCAGCCAACTTACTCTATCGAAAGAGGAGC